>JACEFZ010011854.1:0-385618 GCA_014155875.1 Cepaea nemoralis | reverse complement strand
GACTTTTGGTAAAGTATCAGGGGTTACATAATGGCTTTGTTAAAGATTCGGATATGTACGCATATATATTTGTGTGTGTGAATCTTTACTTTTACTTGTGTACAGAAATATGCCGGGGAGGAACATATATTTTGTGTGTATGACAGACTGGACACAGTTAGATAGACACCTCATTGCTTTTGTCGGATTTGGTGGATATGTATGTCGTGGCTCAATCATATTCTAGGAGAACGGTTCACCTACTACATACTCATTTTACCTGCCGTAAATCGTGCAGTGTGTTTGCCACAATACAAGACACTGGAGCCAATATTTCCACAACGTCGACTTTAGTCACACACCACCCCCCCCCCCCCCCCTCTCTCTCTCGGGCATGTTCTGTAACAGAGTGTTGTACTCCCCTATAGAGAGGAGTGTTTTTTATGTGGGAGAATATAATCTCCATTTGGTATCTGTGATGTCCTGTTCGTTGTATTGGTTAAAAGAGTGAGGTTGGTAGAGTGTTCAGATCACCGCCCCACTTTCCCGCCAAATAAACCCATATGTTACAGGCGCACAGGAGATACCCCTTCAGGATATGGGGATTGTCCTCTACCTATATGTTCTGTTGTTGTCTCTGTGAGTCTTATGAACCTGCGTAATACGCTAGTATATTCATAGTTTGTCATTTTGATTTGCAGACAATTGAGGAAGGCGGGGAACCTCTTGGCTGGATCTTAGCTGGATCTTAGCTGGATCTTAGCTGGATCTTATAGTCTACAACATCTTGGCTGATTTTAGCTGAATCGACGTTATAGACCACTTTGGCTATACACATTTGGCGATACTTTTGAACGAAAGTCTTTTATGAGGGTTATTGGTCTAGCCCAGAAGTCACCCAGTGCTGCCAAACAGCCACATTTTTTCCTAGAAAACCAGAGGGGAAGTAATCCCGTATTATTCTTTCTGGCAACTGGGAGAAATTCCAGACGGAGTTATCTCCTTTTTTTGGGTTTGACATTCTAGTGACATGTAATTGAAAAGCTTCAACTACTCATCCCTGGCGTCTGACGAGAGATGACACTAATCTTCTTCCTGTAATATCCGGGAAGTTATAGTCTGCAACAGCTTACGGACTGGATGTTACTCTCGATGTGAAGCAGTCATAATTAATGGAGTGAAATAGAACCCAGCTACACTTCTCTGGTTTGTTTAAATGTCGTGCTGAGACATTTGAGACTTCGTCTTTTTTTCAATGATTAAGCATGCAAGTCTTACCATTTTCGGGAAATCGCCTAGAGAGATTCAACTAGCTATGACCCATGCTCAGGAGAGTCCTTCCTTCACCAACAACCCCAGTACGTCGTTGAGAGTCCGTGCTTCCACTGTTCCCGCATGATGGACATTAATACCAAGGGGTGAAATCCCTATTTTATGCAGACATATTATTCCTCTCAAGACCAATGCCATATCGAGTAGTCCAGACTCAGTCACTACCATCATCATTTATATAGAAGGGAAATTGAGGACAGTTCCTTTTGTTAGTCAATTATTGACTGTATGTGATCAACTTCAATGAGCCGTATTCCCATTACTGTGTTCAGTATCCAGAGAACCTTGTTTTTTCCTCAGTGGCACATTGTGGGGTTTGGTCAATTCAGGATGGGAGGAACCCATCTCTTTCAGCGGTAGAATCTGAAGAGGAGTAAGGTTGTGACAGGAGAAGTGTCGTCATAAGAACTGTGGGTGTGGTAGAATGAAGACAGTTGTAGCGAAGCCCTGTGTGGAGTGAATCTACATTCTCCTGATTTTGAATATTGGTGTCTGCACGAACTTAGTTACAATAATGACACAATCACCAGTCAGATATCTGATCTATGTTCTGGTTGTTTTTCCGTGTGATAGACATCAGGTAGTGGTAGGGAAGAGAAGAGGAGGAGAGGAGTTTGTAGAGAGTACATTCATGCATTTCTTGAGAATGTATTTGTTGTTTGATGTTTGGATAGATTGTAGTGAAGACAGAGTCTTATACTTCCAGATTATGAGAGTCTGGCAATAAACATATATGTTCGTCAGGAGAGTTTTCATTGTCTAGTGACCAGTGTAACACTGTTTGTTGTTGTTGTAAAGAACTGTGCTACTGTGTTTGTAGATGTGCAGAGAATCCAGTGGGAGGTCGACCAACACACAGTCTCAGATATTTTATCCAAGAATCACAACTTGATAGAGATCTGTGGTTAGTGACCTATTCTCTGTTTTATTCTTCAGGAAGGTAGTTTATCTTGTAAAGTGGGTGGAGTCTATCCGACCATACCCCCATTCTTACTTCAATAGAGCCAAATACTACTCTATTCCTGGAGTCTTTTGGGAAATAAACTGTCTCGATCAACTGCCTTGATATGGGGCGAACCTGATGGACCTATTGATTATTTACCCTAGACACAATTTTAGTCCTTTTCATATGGTATTGTCATTAATTATACCACACATGTGAATGAAACATTACCAAGTTTAAGCCCTATGTCTCTTCGATCACCGATCCGTCCAAGCGTCTCGGTGTTCTCTATGGCATCTCTTCCCTATATATGACCAACAGACAATGATGTTTGTCTCTCTCTTACATTTGTGTGCTCGTTTAATTTTACACTTTCATTATCCACTTCTCAGCAGTCGTTGTCAGTCACTCTGCTTGTCTAATGTATTTGTAATATTTGTCTCACAAAACTATCTCCGCTGCCTCTATATGTTCTGCAGGTGAAAATCGTTTATATTATAACCCTCAACTCTTATTCCTGATCAATATATGATCTTTTTCATTATTTTTTCACTATATAGAGAAAAGAGATCCGATGAGAAAACGAATTCTGGTCTTATTTAATTGTGTATTTGTTCATAATTGCCTTTATTGGTTTCCAGTTTATTTGCTGCTACTTGTTTCCAGTCAATATTTAGTACTAAAAAGAGATATTTCATATCAATTTTGATCTCTTCTACATTGATTGCTACACCATATTTAAACAAAAATTCACGACGATTATTGTTGCCATAACCAGGATATTTCATTCCTTGTAACATGAACCCAAAGCAATAGTTAACCTAAAACGTCCCTAGAGCGTCTCACTCGAGTCACTACACTATATCAATACAGTTGTTATTTTTTTTTTTCAAAACTACGTTGACGATTAATTCTTAACTGCGCCTGTTCTTATCGATCGGCAACGCCAGTCAGAAAACAATAACAGCAAAAATCAGAGGATGTAAATTTCCCTTACACGTCTTGCACCCCACTATTTTCTGATCTGGAAGAGGTAAATTAGAAATCTACAGCAGTCCTGATTGAGATGGCATTTTGGTACTAGGACGGAGGGACAGTCTCTACACCAGTGTTTCCCAACGTGGGGCCCACTCCCCACAGGGGGGCAATTTGATTGTTAAGGGGGGAAATTCGAAAAAGGAAGAAATCGGCTGTATATAACAAAACGGGGAGACTAGAGACTGAAGTTAACTAAATTGGAACATGAAATAAAATCTCTTTGCAGCAAGCATCAAGCGCAAGGATCTCACTAAATTTAAATAATAAATAATTACTAATACAGTGGTACCTCGGGTTACGAACGCCTCAGGTCACGAACAATTCAGGTTACGAACAACAACTTCGAAAATTGTATGTCTCGGGTAACGAACAGTGCCTCGGGTTACGAACGAAGGCGAGAGAGAGAGAGAGAGAGAGAGAGAGAGAGAGAGAGAGAGAGAGAGAGAGAGAGAGAGAGAGAGAGAGAGAGAGAGAGAGAGAGAGCAAGGTGTAACGTTGGAGACAAACGATCGCGTACAGTACAAACAGTACTACAGATGAGCTTGTGGATCTTCAGAATGAACAGCTAAAGACATTAAAGGAGGAGCAGTCGTCCGATGATGAGGAGTCAGTGACCGTTTCAACTGCCAGGATTAAAGAAATTTGCAGCAAGTGGGCAGACGTCGAAGACTTCATTGTGAACCATCATTCAAACAAGCTTGTTGCTAACGGGGCAGTAAACCTGATGAATGATAACACGATGGCCCACTTCAGAAAGATTATCCAGCAAAGGATGCGACAAATGTCCCTTGAAAGTTTCTTGGTGCAGACAGATTCCCAGTCGGCTGCAAAGAAACAGCGACAAGATACTCATGAAACTAATGATGCAGAATAACAAAGAAAGTGACAAATTTCCCATGATCGTTTTCTTGGTAATAAAGATAGGACTAAATCCTTTTTATTTTACATTTAATTATTTGGTTGTTTTCTTTCTCGTTAATTAATACGTGAAGTACACGTATTCTTTGCGTTTTGTCAGGAAACGACGGGATGTTAATAAAAAAGAATGACACTTTCATTTTGAAACGGATTGTCTTTATTTCAGTGATTTCAATGTTTTGGATTACGAACGTTTCGGTTTACGAACCGAGTTCTGGAACGAATTAAGTTCGTAACCCGAGGTACCACTCTAATTAAAATAATATAGAAAAATGTTTCATTAACATTATTTAGTACTTGAATTTCAGTTCTCCATTATATGTGTTGAAAACCTATGGACATGTCCGGAGTGCAACGAAGATACCCCAACTGATAACTGATAACTGACTGATGTGTTGAAAATTTACTTACTGTGGTTGGTCAATAATTTTCTAGTGATACCTTCCTAAAACCTATCATTCAAGTTTTTTATTTTAGTGAACATTTCAATTTTTGAATATTAAAAATAATGTAATATGTTGGGGGGGGGGGGGGGGGGGGGCATAAGAATTTTAGAAAGGCTTAGGTGGGGCATGGCACAAAAAAAGGTTGGGAAACACTGCTCTACACCAACCTCACTGCGTTAAATGCAACCTCATTTTATACTCACATGATACGAATGCCATGTCATAGGATTTACCATATAACCGGAGCTGCCACTCCGTTACACTTAACTAGCTCCAACTGTGGACTGTGGAGGGATGTTTAACGTGTCGAACATGCGACAGGGACCTGCTAATTTCTGTTGTTATCTAAGAATCGTGGACAATTAGCAGACAAGTGAGGAATTATGTGGAAGCTGCGGAACATTTATTTTATAGAAGAATAATGAAAACACCGTGGACGGATAGAAATAGCAATGAAGATATCCTGAAAGAAGTTAACTCGTGAGGATAACTGTTTACTAGCACCAGGAGAAGACAGTTCACATTCTGTGGGTATTCATGAGACGAGAAATGTTGGAGTGTGTCGTTACAACAGGAAGACTTGAGAGGAGGAGAAGCAGGGGGACACCAAGAAAGAAGGAACAGGATAGTCTGACATCATGGCATGGAGGTACGATGGTAGCAGGAACGACTCGCGTACAAGAGACAGAAGGCTATGGACTGCTATGATCATCAAAGCCACACGGCGTGGACTATAGGAGTTAGAAATATTAGTATCCTATTTACTACCTATGGTCTAATGAATCTATGCCACCCCAGTACTTCTTTGTTTTTAACAGCGGTCACCAAACTACGGCTCGCGGGCGGATCCGGCCCGCGACGTCATTTCATCTGGCCCGCCGACTGTACTCGAACTTGCTTGATTTAACGTATGGAACACGAGACGCTGAGGTACAATTTAAATGTAAATATTATGTTTGGAATAATAGAAGATCTTCACACGTGTGGGAACCTGGCTGCTTTGTGTCTTACATTTACTATTTTCAATTATAAATTATTGTATCTAGATTTTCTTGTTTATTGTAATGTTTGCTTATATCGCTCCATTCCAAGTCCTTCCCCGGCTCGTGGTAGCGCCGCCTACGCTCTGACGTCACCATAGTTTCCGTGGCAACACACACACACACACACACACACACACACAAACACACACACATACATGCGTCTTTCCCTCCCCCTAGATGCGTACGGCTGTTAACACATTTCCGATGCTCCGGAAATATTTACTTCTTTTTGTTAGTCATCCATTTTATAGGAATGTAACACGAATTTCTTTGTTTGACAGTGATAGGTAAGTGAATTACAAGTGTGAATAGAGGCAATAAAGTAGCAAACACAGCATATAAATGCCACAGAAGCCTCGTGTTATTACGAAAATATTATCCCCAGCTCAGAAGAATTCCACGGTCAAGGTGTTAATCGAGCTGGTCTCTAGGCAAGTGTTTTTAACCTTTCTGCTGGAGCAGATCCTTACGCAAATGTTTACGTTGCCCAAGGAACGCTGTGAGATGATCCAAGTGTCTGTCCTATTTTATGTAATAAACCAGATGGGCAGAAATGTTACATTTAGGCGATTTCGGTCTGTTTCGGTGGAACCCCTTGATGCCCTCACGGAATCCCTGTTGAAAAACTCTGCTCTATGCTGTTTATTTAGGCCAGCCCTATTTATATATTTCGCAAACCTTATTATGAGGTATATTATATTACCAAAGGTGTATATAAACTTTATATGTACCTTTGGTGAGCCGTAGCTTCACCAGTGACCCCTAGTCCTCTGCTTTTCTTTTGTTTTCAGTATGATTTTAATTATGTTTCTAATTCAGTGTCTTTTTCATTTTATGATCCCGTTTACTTCACCCTTCATTATGGCTATTAAGAAGTGGACGCCTAGTGTCGCGTTTTCAATGAAGAATAGGGAGTAAAGTACTTCTGTGTGGAAATAAAGGATCAGAAAACCAGTTGCGTGATATGCAGCAAAAGTGTTGCCGCTTTGAAATAATACAATTTTCGGCGTCACTACGAAACAAAACATCTATCGACATATTCAAAGTTTTCTGGAAAGTTACGCTCTGAGAAATATGTCCATGAAACGTGGTTTAGAAACACAAAGACATCTCTTCACGAGAAAGTTTGCTGAAAATGAATCTGCCACTCGTACAACTTACAAAATTGTGCATAAGATGGCAGAATGAGGAAACCCGTTTATTAATGGCAACTTCATCAAAGAGTGTGTGATGGAAGCAGCAAATGACCTGTGTCCTGAGAAAGACGATTTGTTTGGAACTATCAGCCTTTCGGCAAGTTTAGGTATGCGAAGAAAGAACAGAAGAACTTGGAGAGAACATAGTGCTGCCCGAGAAAACCAGGATCTTTATGTGGTATTCTATAGCGCTGGATGAGTTTATTGATCTCTCGAGACGTCACAACTTCTCGTGCTCATTCGTGGTGTCAATTTGAACTTTCAGATAACGTAAGAGTTGGCATCCGTTTGCAGCATGCATGGAACAACAACTGGAAAAGACATTTTCATTTTGCAAGACTATAATCTTCAATGGAATCAGCTTCGGGGTGTTACAGTTGATGGCGGAACAACATGGCTGGAGTAAGAAAAGGGGCTGATGGGGCAGATCAGTACCCAGTTGGAAGATTTGCAAATTCCGGGCTCTCTGTTCATACACTGCATCATACATCAGCAAGCACTCAGTGGGAAAGATGTTTCTTGTGTACTGTCAACAACTCATGTTTCAGGCATCATCGGATTACTTCTCCCACACCATACAAGAAACTTGCAAGTCGTGTGCGAGGAATGAAATGGTACATTTTATTGCCGTTGGCTCTTTACAATTGCAAAACAGTCGCTATCTAATCACACATAAAGTCACAATATTCTCTATCACTAGTTTTCCTAAACCCTATAGCTAATCTCTATCTACTAGGCTATATGAAAACACATATCTATTCTATACGATGTGAACACTACAAAGTCAGTTCCCCCGTCTGCCTTCCTTCACTCGCGTCGCTACACGCCACGCGGAAGGACCTTCATACGCCCTTCGGCTCTTTGCGTGCTAGGTCAGTTAGCACGCTTCTATTAGCTGGCTTTGGTTTGAGTGGCAATCGTAGCGATCACGCAGGCGTGATTCCGTCGTGACCAGTAGTGCTAACTATCTGGTCAACGCCTTCGTGTGAGGACTAGTTAATAGTCCCCCTTTTCTATCATCTATCCTGCCCTGCTCCCGGGCACTATGTTCCCTCTACTCTATCTGAGGTTGACCCCACGTCCCGGTGGTGTTCTATCATGAGGCAGGATTCCTGCCTCCTGTGTCAGTCTTTGACACATACCCTCCCCTCCTGTGTTGCGTCATCAACTTTGACTCATTGGTTGTGACGCAAGAGGTTTCTAAAAAAAAATAGTGTGTCTAATTTTTTGTCAAAGACTGTAGATAACCTGGCTTTGGGCTACTCAATAGACCTACTGACTAATGTCACAATGTAGCATCACTTTACTTGGCTACTGGCAATCGCCACAAACTTGTCTGGTTGGCGTGAGCCCTCTTCTCAATCGCAATATTATATTAATTAGAGGTATGTCTGAACCGGACCGTTGTCTTATAAGACCTGCCCTCAAATAGTAAATTAACTCACTACCCATACAAAGTTGACTTTCTGAAGGTCAACACATGAATTGCTTCATGTCCCCCATATAATATTAAACAACCATTACACAAGCTGTGAGCGACAGGCTTTACCTATCTCGCTTCCGCGTGTAAAGTCATATTTCACTGTTAAGTTAGTGTTTCGTTGTCTATTATGTCCCCTGACCCGGAGTTATCTCCCTTTGATCTAATAACAGTGTATGCAATTTACATGTTTGTTTTTCTGGTTGTTTGTGTGTTTGGATGTAATTAAAAGTATAATCTACCCTCTAACATGTGTATCTAACTATCATGTGTATGTAAGTTAGTTTTTCAAGTGCCATAATTCATTTAACTGTGGTCACAAACATGTGTATAATACAAATCTGTGACTACGTTTCTGTCTTATGAGACTCAAAATACTTTCACTAAGATCCTAAACTAAACTACACAAAATACATTCATTACAACACATTTCCACCATTGAAACCAACATTTGACGGCAACAAAAATAAAAAGTATTGTTGAGCGGCAGAAAAAATCCGCTGACTGTTCTCACTCTCTCTTGTATATTTTACATTCGCTCTCACTTTCACACTTCTGTCGCACATTTTTAACCTTCCTTTATGTCACACTTCTTTTACCCTCACTATTGGCACACATCTGTTACCCTCATTTCTGTCACACATCTTTCATCCTCATTTCTGTCACACATCTTTCATCCTCATTTCTGTCACACTTCTTTTACCTTCACTTTTGTCACACATCTTTCACCCTCACCTTTGTCACCCATATTTTACCTTCATTTCTGTCACATAACTTTCACTCTCATAGTTATTTAAAAACCTTGGAGTGACACTGTACAAGTTTGGCTTAGTTTGACAGAGTTGAGCCTAATGGCTGTGCATCAACCGTTGCACACGTCAAGTATTTACAACATATTTACATGTAAGAAAAACGGGTTGATGGTTTGTACCCTGGTATTATTAACCATTGTATTCTACAGAAATATTACTCTAAATACTGACATACTAATACTAGTTCTATAAATATACATTTAATGCGTTGCCTATTTTCATCTATCTGTCACATTAATCCTAAAATAAGCTTACATTACTCCTAATATTTATCTAATTACAGGGCTGTAATTTACCTATGTGAAATGAAATTGATGTGAGATGAGTTATGTCCCTTGGTGAAATGGGTAATGTGAAATGTAATAAGTTACGTCCCTTTCTAAAATGGGTGATGTGAAATATAACATATTCTACCTAATGTTTTTAAATGAAACAAACTATATGATTGATATTTTTATTCTATATGGTGTAAATGATGTATCTTTAAGTGTATAATATTTCTATTCTATTATGGTGTAACCTAATCATACTACTAAATGATAACGTTTGTTAAATGGATTGGTTAAGATGGAATGAAATCAAATGAAATGAAACAAAGTGAAATATAATAAACTAAATGATACTATTCATATGTAAACTTCTTATAATTAGTTGTCATGTTTAAATTACTATCCTAATCTACTTTTAAAGCTAAATAAATATGTAAATTAATAATATATCTAAACTAAAATGAAAAAGTTATATTATCTAAATCTAACTATAAATTAAAATGACATCATCTATCTATATTTTATCACTATATTAAAACATTATGATACATATCACATTACGTTTATATATACATGGTCTTTAAATACCTCAGGTTAGTCGTTGCCATTAATGTTCAGAAATACGTTTTCATTGGCATACTATCTATACAATTGTTCTGGGTATTTGAAATCCATTACACAGTCATATTTATTCTATGGGTATTGCACCTGTAGAGTTCGTTTGTAGACCACTGTTCTTGTGTCTGTATGTATATAATCATCTGACACTGTTTTTCTCTGTTTAACACAACTACTTCACTGGAACATATTTGGAGCTTAGCAAGTAATAAGCTGTCCCTAGTTCACAAAGTGATATATTTGTTCCCAGAGTAAAGTTCTTACTTTTGATGTCTACGGACACATGATAGTTTACTGTTCTTGGTACATGATTAAGCACATAATGTCGATGTATATGGTAACATATTTCACATAGAATATTATTATGTACTCATGTAATAACTATCAATCTAAACTTCTGTGTGGAATTTCAGGTATTTCTACCTCAGATGGTAAAATTAGTGACCACCTGTATATCCGTCATTTCGATGCACACCACTCTGTATGACCGTGATCGGGGAGTTGTCGGTCTGGACAATGCAGTGAACATCCGTCAGAATTAGATGGAGCTTTCTCACCGCATAGATGACGCTTAGGGTTGCAACTGTGATATGGAATCTCTGGACTCAGCAGGTGTGATCTTACGGCTCACGTAGCAACTCGGGTGGAAGATGCCCTCAAAAAATTGGCCTAGTACTGCTGGCATCTGTCCTAGAATAATAAATGAGCCTAGGATTAGGCAAGCGGAGGATTGGAAAATTACTAAAAAGGATTTTTATTTTTGACAATGCAGAAATTAATAATGCATCTTTCACATCCAATTTTACAGATGCTTTTAAAACATTGGAATATAGAATTGTAATTTCTGAGTAATTTACTAATCCCAAAAGGCTTCTGACCTGCTTCTTTCTAGTAGACATGGTCAGATTCATAATTTTGGTACTAATTTTCTGGTCAGTCTTTAGTTGATCTTGAGAAATGACATGACCCAAAAATGAATTTCTTTTAGGCCTAATTCGACTTTGCTCGGTTTGACAGTGAGACCGAAGAGTCGCAATCTATGAAAGACATGTCTTAGTTTCAGTCAGTGTGTTGTCCAGTCATCAGTCTTCTGATATATTCATGCGTATTCTATAAGTTCACTCAATGTATGTACATTGTCGGATTTGCCAGTCTCGCTAACTAGTGTAGTTGCGTTGTGTATGTCTGTCGTCTGATTACTAGGTGTGGATGCACTATGTTCGTCTGTCCCTACTTATGTGTCTAGTTGTGAAAAGTAAAGTTTTAACATGTTGACATGGAATATCTTTAAGTGTCTGTTTATCGATATTTCATAGTCAACATTGGAAATGTCACGTAACACATTGAATGGTCCTTGCCATTTTGCTTGTCTGGAAGTAACCGACGCATGTTTTGATCTGGTTTACCATCGATTGTTCAAGCACCCTTGTTTGTGTATTGGTAAATTTGACCCTCCCTCTTACAGGTCTAGAAGTCAGAGTAGAAGGTAGTACTTCAGCTGTAGGATGTCTACCCTTAAACTTATGTACTAATTGTTTACAGACATTACAAGAAAATACATTACGACAAAATAATTTAATCTCATTCCAAAACTCTGGCCAATGAACATGAGCCTGGAATCTAGGCCTGGTTTTGTCTTTTGCCAGGTGACCAGCAAGCGGTGACTCATGTGCAGGTTATTGCACAGTTAAGCGGTGTTGTACAGGTTTCACCGTTTGCTGATTCTCATGGTTCTCAGATGTAAAATATCTCGTAAGAAAGCCATTATTAGGTTTAAGGAACCATGAGGCATTTTGGTCACTTTAGATCTTTCTTTCATTAATTTTAAATATGGAGACACACTAGGATCAGCTTTCTGCTGTTCTATAAATTTCAGTCTGCTGGTATCATCTGTGCCAGTTGGAGAAAGCAACAGTAGTCTCTCATCTTGTAGTGCGTCTTGATGTTTTACAGTGTCTGCTCTAGTAGTTGCATTAGCTGCATTTAATTTCTCCCATGCAACTATTTCATCACTAGTACAATGTTTCAGTTGGGGTAAGGAACCCAAAATTAAATCAGTACAAGGGTTGTCAAGTATTGCACAAGTAAAGGTACCCGAAAGGAAAGGAGTGTTAATACGGGCTTTGGCCAAAGGGTAAATTTCAATGTTACCCGAAAAGGTTCGGCATTTACAGAGTCGCCTGTATAATCACCTGGACTCACTAGATCCTTTCTAAGACCAATAAGGGTACTGCCGCTGTCCAGCAAACATTGGCATGGTCTGTCATTGACCATTGCATTGTGGAACACTAACTTGCCTCTGGAGGCTATGCTGCATTTACACTCTCAGGATGAGCATGGTACTGTATGTCCACATTCTAATTTTCCGTTCAGCATGAAACTGGTGACATCGCTCACAACTGTCAAAGCTCAACATATCGTTTACACAATCACACCTCTTCAGCTCTGGTTAACAGGTAATCATTTTCAACCTCACACTCAGTCTCACTACCACTATCAGAAGAATGTATCAAGTAAAATAGCATTGTTGGCTTTCATACGTTGGCGGCCAAGGCACTTATTTGAATAATGGCCGTAGCTGGAACAAAAAAAACATTTGATGGCACGTCGGTATGCAGATCTTTTGTTCTGTTGCTTCTTAATAACATTTTCAAGATGTGCCGGATAACTCGGCGATTTGTCACACATTGAATAAGTGTCATGTAAAAGTTGACAGTGGATACATTTTGAAACTTTTCTATCTTTCTTGTCAAATTTATTAAATGGTTTTCTATTGCTCTGATAGTTTTTAGATTGATCTTTTACAAAGGAAACTATTTCAGAGTCATTTGAAGTTTTAAAAATATTTCTGTTTGAAGAAAAATATGCAGACCCTTTCTTTTCAAACTGTTCTATGGTTTCAATGTCTGACTGCTGCAAAAATTTAGCAAAAGAGGATGGTATTGTGGATATCACTTTATCCATAGTTATTAAGTTTTTTAATCTATCAAAGTCTTTTCCTATGTTAGCTGCTTTAAGCCACCTATTTAGAACACTTTGAACATTTGAGACGTAGTCAATGAAAGTCTCAGTAGGTTTAGGTTTTAAAGTTGAGAACTGAACCTGATACCCAGGGGCATCAAGTAAAAGTGTTGCATAATCCTATCACGGATGTATTGGTAGTCAGATCTAAGATCGGTTGGTATAGATTCTATTACTTTAAGGGGCTCACCTACTCAGGTTCTTCATATAAATCATAGCCCACATCTCTAAAGGAACTTGGTGATATTTAAATGATACTCGACAGTTTTCTGTCCATGCAGATATTGAATCGTCTTTACAATATGGTTTGATAATATTTTTGTATTTGTTGAACTTATTTTATTCTTGTTGACTTTTAAGTTTAGTGGCAGAGATCTCTGCGTGTGAGTCTACATCCATCTCTTTCATCTTTAATTGTGTCTCTGATTCTACTTGTATTTGTTTTTCCTTAACTCTTGCCATTTCATCTATCTCCTTTTTGCTTTAATTCTTTCTCCTGATCTAATGTCTTCTGTTTTAATTCTAGTTCTTCTGTTTAATTTCCTTATCTTGTTCTAATTGTTGTTGCTTAACATTCTTATCATGTTCTAATTGTTGTTGCTTAATTTGCACTTCTTTTTGTTTTGTTATCTCAGCTAGTTGTATCTGGTGTTGTCTTTCCTGTGCGCGTTCATCTCTCTCTGCATCCTTCGCTTCTTTAAGTTTTTGATCCGCATATTGTTCTAGCTCTTTACCTGTGTATTGCAATTCTTTGCCTGCTTTAATGAAGTCAGCTAGAGTAGCCATGTTGCTGGGTAATTGGCTCGTGTTGACCTGAACTGACTGCTTCACTCAGTTATTTTTCTTTAGTATGCTATGTTATTTAATATCTGAGCACTACAAATTGTACTCTTTGTTTACATTCTGGAAAATCGTCTTCTCCAAAAAATTAGAGCACAAAGTCTGTTCATACAATACACGCTGAAAAAGAGATGCACTATTAATCACAATGCATGCCAAAAACGTAGGTTTTACTCATCTTAATGTTCCCCAGAACAAGGAACAACACGTCAGCAACACCGGTCCCGTTGTTTGGCACCCCGGAATACACACGAGTTTTATACTCAGGTCACCTTGTTTGGCACATCGGCATACACTCACGTTATTACTCAGCTGTTGTTCGCCCTGTTTTACAGAGCAGCAACAATTAACAACTCGTAAACGAAAAATAGATTTTTGACAAATTGTTACAATGACACTGACATGCCCACGAACAAACAGAACATCGATTAATTATATTTAATGTCAATGTCCTGTCTTCGTTCTACAGTAATATGTCTTTCGTTACTAACCTAGTTTAATTTATGGAAGTATGGTGCAGGCCAAATCTAATTTGCATAGCCGAAAGTAGTGCCCTCGTGACGGTAAACAAATAGAAAAGTACGAAAAAAAATCAATAACTGCTTTTAAATAAATATAAATATAATAATACTGTGTAAATAAATAAATATATTCATTCTCTAACTTAAATAAACAAATAATACTTAATATATCGTAAAGATTCAGGCAGGCAGCAGTTTGGCAGCTTGTAAACACTGCAATGCTGATTCCAAATGGCGAGGCTCAACTGTTTATCAATCGTGCCACGTCACAGGCGCAGCGCTATTTTTAGCTTGCAAAAATCAATACTGTCGCTGACCTTTGTATTGCTCCGCCATGAATCATTTTTGACAATTATTCAAAAACAAATAAATAATTACCTAAATAAATGAAAGAAGAACATAATATAAATACTTACAACTTTGAAGAACACATTATTTAAATATATAATATTCTAATAAGCACAAATAAACATTATTTTATCACGATAGGCACAATTCTGCTGGCAACTCGATCTAGTCTGCACACGTCATCGTCACTGACACAAATTAAACATTTAATCTTTGTAATATCCTATCTGTAACCCATAGTCTAGAGCCGTGGGTAAGTGTTATAGCTTGAACTCAGGTTCAAGCGGCACTTCTGACACCACATTTAATCCTATTGCCTGTCAACAACTCATGTTTCAGGCATCATCGGATTACTTCTCTCACACCATACAAGAAACTTGCAAGTCGTGTGCGAGGAATGAAATGGTACATTTTATTGCCGTTGGCTCTTTACAATTGCAAAACAGTCGCTATCTAATCACACATAAAGTCACAATATTCTCTATCACTAGTTTTCCTAAACCCTATAGCTAATCTCTATCTACTAGGCTATACGAAAAACACATATCTATTCTCTACGATGTGAACACTACAAAGTCAGTCCCCCGTCTGACTTCCTTCACTCGCGTCGCTACACGCCACGCGGAAGGACCTTCATGACGTCCTTCGGGATCTTTGCGTGCTAGGTCAGTTAGCACGCTTCTCTTAGCTGTCTTTGGTTTGAGTGGCATTCGTAGCGATCACGCAGGCGTGATTCTGTCGTGACCAGTAGTGCTAACTATCTGGTCAACGCCTTCGTGTGAGGACTAGTTAATAGTCCCCCTTTTCTATCATCTATCCTGCCCTGATCCCGGGCACTATGTTCCCTCTACTCTATCTGAGGTTGCCCCCACGTCCTGGTGGTGTTCTATCATGAGGCAGGATTCCTGCCTCCTGTGTCAGTCTTTGACATGTACTGAAACCAATCGTTTCTTCTGTGAACTTCATTTGGGGACATGAATTCAATCGTCGTCAGTTCATGGCTTTTCTTGAAGAAATTCATTCTGAATTATGTGACTTGCCTTATCACACATCAGTGAGGTGGCTCAGCTGAAAAGTTAAGTCAGTAAAGTCCTGTTTTGTTTTTACAAGCCCCGAAAAGAAATAGACGTTTTTCTCAGTGAAAAAGATATAACTGATACACAGATGTCAAAGTTATCTTTTTTGGTCGACATTACATCCCACATGAATGAACTGAATTTGAAACAACAGGGAATGAATAACTTCGTCTGTGATCTCTACAGAATCATCAAAGGATTTTGAAGAAAGCTGTCATTGTTTGAAGCACAACTGGAAGGAAAAAACGTTTCTCAGTTTCACTGTTCAAAGAGTTTTGCGCTACAATCGCCGAAGATGTCAACCTCGATTTTCCGAAAAAAACATTATTCTTGACTTGAAGAAACATTTTTTGGTGAGATTTTCAGATCTTGACAGAATTTAGAGGGACATTCTTCTGTTCCAGAAACCGTTTGATTGTAACCATGATGTTGTGCCAGTTAAACTACAGTTGGAGCTAATTGATTTGAAGCAAATGACTTGTTGAAAGAGAAGCACAGAGAAGGAACACTTGTTGAATTTTACCACTGCCTACCTGATGTTGAATCTCCAAAACTGAAGTAATTTGTCGCTGGTATGGCATCAGTGTTTGGAACAACTTATGTCTGGAGCAAACATTTTCAATAATGAGGTATGCTAAGTCAACACATCGAAAAAGATTGACTGATGAACATTTGAAAGCAATTCTCTTGATTGGATGCAGCAATTTCAAAACAAACATTGATGATATCTTGAAACCCAAATATCAGTTTCACAAACCACACTAACTGTTTTTGCTGCTTAGTTTGTGAGATATGTGCACATTAAGTCTGATGTAACTATCTTTTTGCTAACGTCGCCTTCTTAGATAACTTTTCTTAGTAACTAAATATGTTGGTTGTCTTTGTGTGTGTGTGTGTGTGTGTGTGTGTATGTGTGTGTGTGTGTGTGTGTGCGTGTGTGTGTGCATTGCACGCAACTCACCCTGATTAACTCAGTGTTTCGTCTTTTTCCCCAGAGCTTTCGTTCTCGCTTGCAAGTATTGTTAAAGTTAGCTGTATATTCTGTACAGAACGTTTGCGGTCAACATCAGCATTTTTTGCTATTGTTGTTGTTTTGGCAAGTCTATATTCAGTAGTTTGCCATTGCTTTCTGAACAACCGGCACCCATACCATAGCGTACAAAACCAGCGCAACATGGCAGTGTGTTTCAAAAGTGGGTATAGGGAATATAAACCGCCTTCGTTAGACCTTCGCCACTGAGACCGACGCAAGTATTGTACAGAATGAATATGCAGCCCGCGCTCGTCATTTTATCAGTTATCCGGACCGCCGTGAAAAAAGTTTGGTGACCCCTGGTTTATAAGAATCACTCACAGCTGACTCCCGAGCTTTTAAGTTAGAAGCTGACACGTATGATATCCATGAGCCATACCCTGCTCGGTCTTAAACGTGTCTGTACCAATAAATAATCATGCAGCTATCCATGTTAACACTGACATGTGTGCTTCGTGTCTGCGATCGTTTCACTTGTACGTAGCGATCGTTAGAACTCTAATGTTCAGGTAAGCAGTAATAGAAGTCAAGACACGATGAGTGCATGGGACAATTCTATATGTAAAAATTAAGAAGTCAAGACATGCAGGGAATAATGCTATCTTTAAGCTTGTCACTTCCATGTGAATGGAATAACTGGACGTTAGCCAAATGTCACACTAACTGAGCGAAAACACGCATCAACGTGTGGATACCTATCTGTACGAAGCTGGAGTATGTTGTAAATTCGTCCTATTTACCTGATGGCTGCGAAAGTTTTATGTACGAGACTTTCTGCTTGCTTACCAAATATTATCAGTCAACATACCGGATGAGACTTGAATTAGTGTGTTGTTCAGTATTGCCAGGGACTATAACCCACTGTTTACCCCGGAACTTCAAAACACTGTCTATCCAAGGAACTCAATTTCAATGTCTACCCAGTATTGCCAAGGACTTCAACCGACTGTCTAACAAGTATTGCCGAGGACTTTAACCCACTGCCTACCCAGTTTTGCCGAGGACTTTAACCCACTGCCTACCCAGTAATTGCCAAAGCCTTCACACCCATTGTCTACCCAGTATTGCCACTCTCTGCTTTGTATTGCCAAGAACTAGAACCCACTCTCTACCCAGTATTGCCAAGGACTTCAACCCACTGTTTACCCAGTATTGTCAAGGACTTTAACCCACTGTCTACCAAGTTGCTTGCTTGCTTGTGTTCGTTGGCTTGAGCTCCAACGCTAAGTCCTGTATGTCGGATGAAGGCATCCTGTTGTCCAACATCAGTGTGATGTCAATCAGGACCTGAGGTTTGCGTGAGTATCCGTTGTCCCATGTCTGGCTTATTGGTGTGCAAACTGGTGGTTCCTCGCCATACAGGCAGACACTCTCCGACTTCGGAAAAATCGGCGATCCTACTGACTTTAGCCAGGACCCCGAAGGGACCTGTTGCCCAGGACGCTCGACGAGGACGCGTCAATAGGTCTTGGCCAGTATATAACCCGGCCCTGGTGCCTTGGAAACACTTCTACGTCCCGTCTACCAAGTATTGCCAAGGACTTTAATCCACTCTCTACCCAGTATTGCCAAGGATTTCAACCCACGCTCTACCTTGTATTGACAAGGACGTCAACCCTTTTCTACCTAGTATTACCAAGGACATCAACTAACTATCCACACAGTATTGCCAAGGACAACATGATGGGACTCCATGTGCACCTTGTGACATAATGTGTGTCTTCCTTTTTCTAATTTTTATACCAAATACATAACAAGCATTTGAGAATGCAGACAGCAAACATTGTAAATCTTCCTCAGAGTGGGTTGTAATTGCAGCATCATCTGAATAAAGTAACTCTCTGATCAGTACCCTCCTAATTTTAGTCTAGGCCTTCAATTTCTGAGCATTGTTGAAAGCGCCATCTGAGCGTGAATGAATGTACGAGTATATACCACCATCCCGAACACGAAAGGCATATTTCAAAAGATGTGATACGTATATTATAAAAAGGGTGGGAGCTAGTACACAACCTTGCTTAACTCCACTTTTGATTTCAAACTCTTCTGCAGTTGTACCATCAAATTTAATTATACCATATATATATATATATATATATATATATATATATATATATATATATATATATATATATATATATATATATATATATATATATATATATATATATTAGGCTGGTATAAACATTACACTCTATTTGTACCCCGAGTAGATAACTTCTTCTGCGATCACCAGTTTGTTTCTTTCGTTAACAGATCCACGATTCCAGTTTTAAATTGATGGGATTTCCCCTCCCACACTCAGAAAGGAAGGCTAAGTAAACATACGGCTTAAAAATGTGATCATTTTTAATGGACTTTAACTCGTTCCTGATGAAGTTTACCCAACACCCAATGGGTGTCAGTTGAGCCGGGCCATGCCGTGAGAATCAAAGAAAAACTGACACGTTGATTTACAGATAAAACAGTTACTGGAGTGACGTGTACAGTTCGCCCTGCAAGTATCGAACAATGTGTTTAAGCAGATACGGAAAGTTCAGACACAGCGGTGCTAAATCCGTGATACATTAATTGGATGAGAAAACAGGCAGGGACGGACGTTATAACCTTTTAGCTACTCCGCTACTCTCTATTTGTAGAGGGGAGGAAAGAGATTAATATATAAATCTGTGAAGTAGGGGTCGGCTGCACATTCTTCTGGAGTGGAAGGAAAAGTTAAGAAAGACGCCAGTTCGGTGTGGGATTTGCCATTAAGTTGGCAAAATAGCTGGATTTTCGAAGACTGTTAACGACAGGCTTATGACCATTAAGTTAACAATACTCAACGGAAGGAAGCATGCAGCCATCTTGAGTGTCTACGCACCAACCATGACCAATGAAGATGATATCAAGAACAAGCTCTATGAGGACCTGCACAATGTCATACCATCAGTTCCCAAAGGAGATAAACTTATACTCCTTTGGGACTTCGATGCTAGAGTAGGCATGGACACCGCCTCTTGGACACGGAAATTGTAACATCAATGGACTACTCCTCCTTCAGACCCGTACCGAAAACGATCTCCAGATTACCAACACAATTTGCTGTCTTCCTATGAGAAATAGGACATCGTGGATGCACCCTCGCCCGGAACACTGGCATCTGATTGACTGTGTCATCGTCAGGTGGAGTGACAGACAAATCCACGTGTGCTGCCGACTGTTGGACAGACTATCGTCTGATTGTCTCAAAAATGAACATGTACATCAAACCACCACGGCGTCCTCAAAGGGTTAAAAAAAAAAGCTAAGTGTCACCCGTCCAAATAGTAAGAAAATGCAACAGTCGTTTTAAAATATGCTGGACGACTGTCTCAAGCCCAGTACCGAAGCTAAACAGGGTGCAGAAACAGTGTGGATAGCCCTAAAGAACACAATCTACAACATTGCTATGGACATCCTTGGGCTACCCCCCCCCCCCCCCCCCCCCGAACCCCTGACGCATATAGACTGGCTTTATAAAGATTCCGAAGACATCAAACAATTGCTGGCCGAGAAACACCTTCTCCAAAAAAGCGTATTTGAACGAGTATATGTCAACATAAAGAAAAGATGCCTTCAATAACATTCGGGGAGTCATGCAGCAGAAACTTTGGAACACGAGGAACTCCTGGCTGAGCAACAAAGGTGATGAGATTCAAGGCTTTGCTGACAGACATAATATGAAAAACTTCTATGACTCGATAAAAGCGGTCTATGACCCTACATCACCAGGCATAGTTCCCCTCCTTAGTGCAGATGAGGGTACAATGGTCACCGAAAAGAAAGACAAACGCTGGACAGAGCATTTTAGCAATATCTTAAATGCAACCTCCTCCATCGATGACGAAACCATCAAGTGCCTTCCCCAAGTCCACACTAATGATACGTTTGATGACTTAACAACCATAATGGAAGTAAACAAAGTTATCCATCAACTTTCATACGGTACGGCCCTTGGTCCTGATTCAATCCCGGTAGAGATCTACAAAGCAGGCGGACCGGTTCTGATAGAGCAGCTTCATCAAGTCTTTAAAAACATATGTATGAACGAGACGATGCCACAAGATTTCAAGGACGCGTCAATAGTCCTCTTTTTCAAATGTAAAGGAAACCGCCAATTCTGTGAAACCCGCCGATCAGTTTCAGAGAAGATATACGCCAGAATTCTTCCTAATCGCCTCACATCCCATTTCAACCAGGGTCTTCTTCCTGAGAGTCACTGTGGCTTCAGAAAAGAACAAGGAATTGTTGACATGATTTTCCCTGCAAGGCAGCTGCAAGAGAAATGTCAAGAACAGAATTCTGAAATGTTCTCCACTTTCATTGACCTTGCCAAGACTTTTGATACTGTAAGCAGAGAAGGACTGTGGACGATTATGGCGAAATATGGCTGTCCACAAAAGTCTGTCCAAATAGTGCGGCTATTTGATGATGGCATGCAAGCAAGAGTACAGGACAATGATGAACTGTCTAAGCTCTTTCCTTCACCATTGGAGTGAAGCAAGGATGTGTCCTGGCACCAACACTTTTCAGCCTAATGTTTTCAGCTATGTTGAGGAATGCCTTCGAAAACAACAAGATTGGAATTGACATCAACTACCGCATGGATGGAAAGTTGTTCAGTCTCAGAAGGCTGTAAAACCAAAACCAAATCTGACAGCGACATCACCAGAGAGCTCCTATTTGCTGACGACTGTGCTCTATATGCCAATTCAGAGGCAGACATTGAACACAACATTTCAGCTTTCTCATATGTCGGCGCCAACTTTGGGCTCAATATCAACTTGGAGAAGTCTGTAGTTATGTACCAGCCAGCTCCAGGGATTAATCACACCTAGCCGAATATCAAAGTGAATGGTCAAAGACTAAGTGTTGTGGACAAATTCACCTATCTTGGCAGCACTGTGTCACAAGCTGCCACAATTGATGACGAAGTGAATGCAAGAGTCTTCAAGGCCATCGCGGCTTTTGGAAGACTGTACAAGAATGTGTGGGACAGAAATGGAGTAAGCCTGCAAACAAAGCTGAAAGTCTACAAATGAGTCTATTATCCACACTGCTATATGCTTGTGAAACCTGGACTATTTACTAGCGACACCAGGAAATTAAACCACTTCCACACAGTCTGCCTAAGAAAGCTATTGAAGATTAAATGGCAAGGCAATATCCCAGACACTGAAGTCCTAGAAAGAGCGTCAATGCGCATTATCCAAATTCTACTAATGAAGAATCAGCTTCGCTGGCTGGGTCAATTGACTCTCATGCCAGATCCCTAAACGATGTTTTTTTTTCCCGGCGAGCTGCACTATGGTAAACGCTCCTAAACCGGCCAGAGGAAACGCTTTATAGTCACTCTGAACATCTAATTAACATATTTTGAAATTCACCACGACACTTGGGAGACTGTTGCCAAAGACCGAATTCGTGGCGTACATCAATACGCAAGGGTGTAGTCACATGTGAAGCAAATAGTACTGCAAAAGCTGTGAAAAAAAGGCTGGATACAAAAACCATGCAGGAGATTCTCCTCTTGGAACGTCAGACATTCTTTGCCCACATTGTCAACGAACATTTCGAGCCAAAAAAAGCCTTACCAGCCATATTAGAATTCACGACTGCAATCTTTCAACCCAACAGGATTAAATGAATGGTCATCATCATTCTTGATCGACAAACACCAAAGGTAATTATGGGAGTAAGCTAAATTATTATTACAGGAGAAACGTATACAGTAGGCACGTCCAGAGTGCAATGATGATACTCTGAACTGAACTGAAACTATACAAAGATGGCTGTCTTCAAAGCTGCTGAATTGTTTCTTTCATTTTCATGGCAGTGTAAAAGTACAGGTGCAGAGGATCAATAACCAAGTTCTGGTGTAGTTATTTCAGAAGGTTTATTTAATCAATATAGGCTGATAATAATACAGAAGCCACGAGATATGATGTTGCCTTCTCTCGACTTTTGCTGTAACTAACCCCAAAACAAGCTACGTCACGACTTGAGCATCCTTATTACTGTTCTACTAGGATGCTCAACCGTGCCCTAAGCCTGCACATCGAAGCCAATAACAGAGATGGTATTCATTCTGCTACAGCAGTTACACAAAGTATTGTTAAGTTCCGGACAAACAACATAACATAAAATATCTCTCTCTTTCTCTGTCTCTCTCTGTCTGTCTCTCTCTCTCTCTCTCTCTCTCTCTCTCTCTCTCTCTCTCTCTCTCTCTCTCTCCCCTCTCTCTCTCTGTCTCTCTGTCTGTCTCTCTCTCCCTCTCTCTCTCTCTGTCTGTCTGTCTGTCTCTCTCTCTCTCTCTCTCTCTCTCTCTCTCTCTCTCTCTCTCTCTCTCTCTCTCTCTCTCCTTTCATTCACTAGCATGTCCTGTGCAGAACATCGCTTCCACAGCAACCTTCCGGGCAAGCTCTCAATCATAAGCAAGATGTCCCGCGTCCGAAACCGACACACCCATCTGGAGATCATCCGCCACATCCTGCACCCATCTTCTCTTTGGCCTTCCGCTTCCTCTCTTCCCAGGCATATACCTCTCCATTATTTTTCTCTCCAAACTGTCGTGATGTTTCAAGTGATCAAACTATTTCAATTATCTTTGTTTTATCATCTTTAATAGCCAACCCTCTTCAATATTCAGCTCTAGAAGTATGGATGCAGTTGTTCTTTTCTTTATCCAATATATTCTTAGAACTCCTCTAGAACATTTATACTCAAAGGCATTTATGTGATGTTCAGCTTGTTTAGTAAGTGTCCATGTCTCACAAGCGTATGTTGCAATGGGAAAGATGCACGCTCTTAAAATCTAATTGATGTAGTTATATCTGTTCCACTGCACAATATATTCAGTTGTTTTTGTCTTTGAAGAGCAATAGATATTCGCCTTCTAATTTCTTTCACTGTGTCACCATTATTGGTAATCAATGACTCAAGATATTCGATATTTTCCACCACCTCCAATTTTTCCTCATTAACATATATTTCTGTGTCCATAGTAGTTTTATCTGTATGCATTATCTTTGTTTTTCTATGTTAAGATATATGTTGTGATTTTCACTATTCAATTGGGTTGAGGTTATTAGGTTTTTTTTTTTTTTTACCATTCTGTGTTGTGGATAGCAATACCGTATCATCAACATACCGAATCTCTGGTATGTCATGACCACCGATATTTAGGGCATCATATTGCTCGCTGTTTATATCATCTCTGACATTTCTCACTATATTTTCGGCGTACAAGTTAAACAAATAGGGGGACAGCACACAGCCCTGACGGACTCCTTTCTTGATGTCAAACCAATCTGATGTCTCGCCATCTTTTCTAACCGCTGCTTCTTAGTCTAGATCAGTGGTTCTCAACCTTCTTTGGCCCGTGCACCCCTTCACCATATTTTCAGAACGTCATTCCCCCCCCCCCTCTTTTTTCGTATTACCTATAGATTCCCCCCTCTCCGCCCTGTCACTTATTTTCCCGGGAGGAAAGTGGAATCAACAAGCACATCTTCAAGTTTATTATCTTTTGGGATTATTGACTGACTTCTGTCTACACTCCTCCCTTCTGTCTTCCCTTCCATATATCTATTCCTTTCTCTCTCTCTCTCTCTCTCTCTCTCTCTCTCTGTTATTCCCTCAACACATACTCCGACAACAGTTCCTTCAACGATTAATAAAAGATTTATTAATAAAAACTATGTCTGGTGTATGGATGGACTGTGTTTATGTAGTTGGTAGTGTCTACTAGTGTGAATGCAAGATAGGATGGTTGACTTCGTATGTGCCGTAGTTCTTCTCGCCTCTTCTGTCGGCCAAAACACAGGACAGCACACACAGAAATGGAGTGATCTCACCCTGAATGATCTCCTCCTGCTTGAGTCTGGACTTAATCCAATTCTTGAAGAAAACAACTGTTCAATGTCTTATCACCAGAAAATAATCCGATTTGGTAAGTCACTGAAATTCATATATTTCCCGTTTTGGAAGGTATTATAATCCACCTCTGAATACACACCGCCACTATCCAACATTGTCTAGAGTTACTATGAATGTTCTACACCATGTCTATTGTTAATAAAGTTTAATGTTTCGGCACAGTGCAATTGCATGCAGTTTTAAGTATCCCTGCTTGCCACAGGTTAACGTCTTTTCCTTTTAAGGGTTTTAGTTGTATATTCGTTTGAGCATACAGTGTTCTGTATTTGACGTTAAGTTATCACTTCTTCATATTAAAACATGTCTATGTTCTTGTTGGGTCTAAGTAGGTACTTTATTTGCTCAAGTGAATTAACCTTCATTTCTTCTCTGATTTCAATAGGAGATTGGAACCTGTGGAGAAGATAGGTAATCTGGTGATATGAGTCTGCTTCATAATATTTTCTTATGTGAGAGTCCTTCTCTAGCCATACTGAAAAGCCTCCGAAAAACATACGGACATACGATTTATGAGTGCACTACAGTTTACACGACTAGATAAACGAATGCAATTCCACACGTTAAGAACAAACACCTATATCCCTATGCTACTATTACACTAAGATTATAATACCTTATATATTCACTTCTCATCCCGGAATTGAAATACACTAGCGAATAAAACACTAATATCCCATATTCTTTCAACCATTAGGGACGTGTATTTCTTTCCCTACTCAGGATGCATAGATAATTCAGCCCAGTTTGGAACACACACTAAACATAAAACCCAGTGGCTACTATTTATATTGAGTGTCCAATCCTCCGTTATTGTGTGATGTTCATACCTCAACCCTCGTCTCTTGACGTATCCTGCACATCAAACGGCGGTAAAATCACGTAGTGACTATTTGCTCGTTTCATCCGTTGTTACGCTGTTCCCCTGAGTTCCCCGTACGCGAATACTTCAAAGCATCCCAACTCGTTGATCGTTTTCTCCGCTCATTTTTCCCCAACGCGATCTCCCCGGTTCCAGTGTCCGTACGATCCGATCGGCAGGCAATGAACTCTGCGAACACCTGTATCCTATTTTTATCTTCGTAGGTCAATGATCTTTACTTTATTCCTCCTCTCAGAATGAAGTACACAATTGTTAACCCTCCTCCTTCCTTGTATTTTGATATGTAAGTTATCAAGGAATCCCTAAACTGCAGTTTTTCCGTGACACGCCCGTACAAAGTATACGTAAAAATGGAAGCTAAATTTAATTACACATACTAGAATAAGTCTAGACGTCTACATAAAACGGGATTTGTGGGTCTACCTACGTTATAAAATGAAATTCAGAAGAGCGAGAAGTACAGAACCGTAAAGTATGGAGGGAAAAACAATATCAGGTAATCGGTTCTTGTATTAACGCGATCTTGACATAATCTGAATCCTCCACCCCCCTTGAAAACCCTAACCCCCACTCTCTCCCGCACGGAGGGAGGGGGGGGGAATTCCCCACCGGTTGAGAACCACTGGTCTAGATAAAGCATTTATATGAGTTGTATTACATGTGATGAGAAGCCCATATTCCTCATGATGTCCCAAAGTTTCTGATGTTTTGCACAGTCAATAACCTTTTAATAATCCACAAAACATGAGAATAGGTTTACCTTAAATTCTCTGCACTTCTCTATTATTAAACGCATGTTGAGTATGTCATCTCTTGTTCCTCTTCCTTGTCTAAATAAAGCTTGAACCACGTTAATTTCTTCTTACATTTTCTTACGAAGTCGTCCCATTATGATTTTTAGTAGAATTTTATTTGCATGACTTATCAGGGCAACAGTTCTATAGTTGGAGCATAATTTCAGGTTGCTGTTTTTTGGTACTGGAATGAAGATAGTTCTCTTCCAATCTTTTGGACATATACTATATTTCCATATCTTTTTACATTATGCGTGATAGATTTGTATGTTTTCTTCTGCTCAAGGGTTTAATTAGTCCAACTGGTATCTTATCACACCCAGGTGATTTAACATTCTTCATGTTATTTATTGCCCATGCAATTTCATCTAATGAGGGTTCAGGTTCTGTCTCTGCTGCAATTTGTTCATGTACCTCATTCATTTTCTCACTGTCATTCATATCATATATTCCACTGCAGTATTCTTGCCATCTTTCTAGAATTTGTTTAGATTCTGTTAAGGTAATTTCCCAGCTGGTCACAGATAACCTTTAATTGAGGTTGAACATTTTTTGTCAATAACTTCATTGATTTGATTGATTGATTGATTGATTGACTGATTGATTTAAGAACCGACATCACAGCATTCGAGGCATTCCCATAAGCGCCTCGTCCCCATCCTCAGAAGCCAGCGAAGAGTTCCAACCCCAATAGTACCAGTAGCAATCTGATTATATATGCGTCTCACCTTTCCTCTAAGCGTCGAGCATCGGCCAGATCCCCTCGTCACTCCTCGCTGTCGCATTCTTGCCAGACCATGGTGATCCATTTGCTTCTCCGTGGTGTACACATTGATGTGAACATTTCGTAATCTCTTCCAGTCTTATAATATTGCTCTATTCTGTTACAGAAATCTTGTATATATTTGGTTTTGCCTTTCTCGAGTGCTTTCTTAGTTTTCGAGTTAAAGATTTTTACTTCATCCTGCTGTTATTGGATTCACCTCTCTTCTATTTCAGTTCCCTTCGTTGTTTTATTAATTTTAACGTGTCTGATGTAATCCTTGGTTTATGTTGCTTTTTCTTGGTCGGAATTAAATCTTTGGCTGCAGTTATCATGATATCTCAAGCTTGTACTGCTAATCCCTTATGTGTCAATTCCTCCTGTAGAAACATCAAGACCCCAAAACGATTCTTCCCTTCTAGGTTGTATGCATCTGGTATTTTTGTGACATCAAAACGAAGTTGCCTTGGTCCTCTGGTAAGCTTTTTAAGTTTTACTTCCATATCTACTTCTAATAACTGATGATCTGATCACAGTCTGCACGTCGTAAGGTTTTTGCAGATGATATGCTTGATCTCTATCTTTTTTGTATCAAAATATAACCTATCTGATTTTTTAGTAGTGCTGTCCGGCTACTTCCACGCGAAAAGTCTTCTTGGGTGTTGTTTAAAAGGCGTGTTGGCTATTGTTAACTAATTTCCTGTTAACAATTCAATTAATTTGTCACCGCATAATTTCTATTTCCCAATCCACATTTTCCTAAAACATGTCTCTTATGTTCAGCTCTCTCTTCTCTCTCTGTCTGTCTGTCTGTCTGTCTGTCTGTCTGTCTGTCTCTCTCTCTCTCTGTATGTGTGTGTGCGCGTGTGCGTATGTGCGTGCGTGCGTGCGTGCCTGCCTGCCTGCCTGCCTGTGTGTGTTATGTATCATGGCACATTCTCAGATAGCAACATGAATGCTGTCTAGAAACATAGCATGTTAGGTCTTCCAAGACGCCAAGCTTTTCTTCACCTGCGTTAGCGTTCTCCTTGGCCCCGGTATACAGGGCAGCCAGACAGCGTGTATTCAACAGTTATGTTGCATGTGGCGAGCGGACATTGTTATGTACTTTGTTTTGAAAAGCAGCAAAGAACCCCTGGAGTCACAGCCAGCGTGTTGGGTATATTGTTCTATCGCTATATTTCTATATACCAATCGACAAACAATGGTTCTGTTTGTTTTTTTTGTAATTTTGTAATTTTTTGTTGTTGTTTGATTTAACCATTGTTTAATTTGAGAATAATGTGACGTTTCAGTTATTGTGGCCCCTGTCAAGTCGGAATATAATACTTTGCATTTTTTGTGTGTGCGGAGGTAATGATATGGGTTGTTTTTTTGATATAATCAGTTGTGCTTTTATTCTAAAAATCTTGTATAGTACATTATTAGAGTTTATTTTACCCTCCTATTGATATGTTGTTCTGGAGTGTTTTTTTTCCTCCATTTATGCATGTACGACCTCCCCTTAACATGCCTGCTGTTTTGACAAGAACAGACAGACATGGGCACCCCATGTGAACACGACCTTTGTTTAGTTTAGTTTAGTTTAGTCGACGGATCAACATCACGGCACACGGGTGTAACCCATAAGTGCTCCGTTCTTCTCCTAACTCACGCCTGAGTCCGGAGATTCTGTGCTCAGTGCACGAACTCCGTAGCACCGGCGAGGATCCTGAAATACTTTGGGTAGATTTTTAACTCCAAATTTTGCCCGGGCAGCGCCGTTAGGCTACTTTTTCTTGATTTCCAACTGGCAAGGGGTTTTTTACGTGCGCAACAATACACACGGGCGTCCGATCTCACTACCCAGAGACCAGGGGAAATTTTATTACTAGACGTCCACGTGAAAACATCCCGGTCCTCACCGGGGCTTGAACCCGGGACCTCCAGCACTCGAGGCGGACACCATACCTCGAGACCACTGCAGAGCGGATTTCCATTTCATTCAATGAGGTCTGCTAATCTATGCTATGCATATGATACAGTATTAATAGCTGAAAACGTCTGATATATACAAGAATTGTTTTGAAATTGTGGCAATAGACAATACAACAAGAAATGACTTTCCTTGAATGTCATGAAAACAGAAACAATGGTTATAGCAAAAGAACAAGATAACACCAACATGTGATATAACGTTAGTAGGAAAACAACTTAAAGAGCTTATACGTTTAAACACTTACAGACAATCCTGCCATGAGACGGAAGGTGCATAATATAGATTAAGAGCACAATAAGTCAAGTACGTAGAAGCTGCATCTCTGAAAATGAAATTATCTTGCGCAATAAGTTACAATCACTGATTGTCAGAAAGAGAGTGCTGAAACTTTATATAGAATCTGGTTTGCTGTATAGCTGCGAATCATGGCACTTGAACAAAAAAAAAAAAAAAAGAATGAGCTTGGAAATATTGAGTATTTGTTTCCTGAAACGAATGTTGCGAATACCTTAGACTTGGAGTAACCAGCAATGCGAAGAGGATAATGAAAGTAAAATATTATGTACAACTCCATAGTGTTTGTAAAATCTCACTACACTTTGTATGTTGAACAGCTGTTTGTTGAAGAGTACGTTTCTCGTCTTTCAAATGGTAAACATACTCCCCAACAAACAGCTGTTCTACATACAAAGTAAAGTGAGACTTTACAAAGACCAGCGTATAATAAAGAGGAAAGCATTGTCCTTTCGTCATATAATGAGAAGCGAGGTACTGGAGAAAAGTCGTGACGACTAGACAGATCAGTAGGATGAAGAGGCAGAGGTAGATCGAGATAATTGATTCTGGAAGAACTGAGACGGTGGCATGGAGGAATATCATCAGCAGAGTTGATCCAGAACACCAAGGATCGAGATCTATCTAGACATATTTTTGTCTACCTCAGTTGGGAGTTCACATGACGGTGATGATGATGTCATCCCTGGGTTTTGTAATGGAGTGGTTACTGGCAGCACATCTTCCAATAATACTATTTGTCGACGTGCTCCATGGTAGAGTTTACAGAGATTTCGCTGTCAAGCTGGCCAAAGCTTAGCTTTTGCACGCGGTGTATGTGAGCATCGTCATGTTCATCTACTGATCATGTCATTTGCAGGACGTTGCAATTAACATTAGTTTGCTTTTCTAGGCGATGTTAGGTTCAACGAATGTACTATCGATTTCTGAACGAAAAGTCAACGGTTAAGTTCAGCTTAAGGCTGTGAGAGAAATGAATGTCCCAGCTCGCCATCAGCGCATCGGAAGTTTAAGAACGAGAGCTCGTATCCCTTCTGATACCTATCGTTACTGGGGACCATCTTTTATTGTAGTGCAGATGTATGCACCGCTATTTTCACAGCATCTTTGCCATAATGAAGAAGTGTTCGTGTACGTGATTCATTGCTATGGGTTGCCATTCCATACAATCTTGACCATTCTAGTTTGTGATGCCTTCATAGTTGGCTATTAGTGTTTGTATAGCCTTCAATTTTGACTATTCTTGTGTGTCTTCAATGTTGACTTCTTGTTTGTTGTGCCTTCAGAGTTGACAATTCTTGATAGTTATGCCTTCACTGTTGACTATTCTTGTTTGTGATGCCTTCAGTGTTGACTATTCTTGTTTGTGATGCCTTCACTGTTGACTATTCTTGTTTGTGATGCCTCCAGTGTTGTCTATTCTTGTTTGTGATGCCTTCAGTGTTGTCTATTCTTGTTTGTGATGCCTTCAATTTTGACTATTCTTGTTTGTGATGCCTTCAGTGTTGACTATTCTTGTTTGTGATGCCTCCAGTGTTGACTATTCTTGTTTGTGATGCCTCCAGTGTTGTCTATTCTTGTTTGTGATGCCTTCAGTGTTGTCTATTCTTGTTTGTGATGCCTTCAATGTTGTCTATTCTTGTTTGTGATGCCTTCAATGTTGTCTATTCTTGTTTGTGATGCCTTCAATGTTGTCTATTCTTGTTTGTGATGTCTTCAGTGTTGTCTATTCTTGTTTGTGATGTCTTCAGTGTTGTCTATTCTTGTTTGTAATGCCTTCAATGTTGTCTATTCTTGTTTGTGATGTCTTCAATGTTGTCTATTCTTGTTTGTGATGTCTTCAATGTTGTCTATTCTTGTTTGTGATGTCTTCGGTGTTGTCTATTCTTGTTTGTGATGTCTTCAATGTTGTCTATTCTTGTTTGTGATGTCTTCAGTGTTGTCTATTCTTGTTTGTAATGCCTTCAATGTTGTCTATTCTTGTTTGTGATGTCTTCAATGTTGTCTATTCTTGTTTGTGATGTCTTCAGTGTTGTCTATTCTTGTTTGTGATGTCTTCGGTGTTGTCTATTCTTGTTTGTGATGCCTTCAGTGTTGACTATTCTTGTTTGTGATGCCTCCAGTGTTGTCTATTCTTGTTTGTGATGCCTTCAGTGTTGACTATTCTTGTTTGTGATGCCTTCAGTGTTGACTATTCTTGTTTGTGATGCCTTCAATGTTGTCTATTCTTGTTTGTGATGCCTTCAATGTTGACTATTCTTGTTTGTGATGCCTTCAGTGTTGACTACTCGTGTTTGGATGCCTTCAGTGTTGACTATTCTTGTTTGTGATGCCTCCAGTGTTGACTATTCTTTTTTGTGATGCCTCCAGTGTTGTCTATTCTTGTTTGTGATGCCTTCAGTGTTGCCTATTCTTGTTTGTGATGCCTTCAATGTTGTCTATTCTTGTTTGTGATGCCTTTAATGTTGTCTATTCTTGTTTGTGATGCCTTCAATGTTGTCTATTCTTGTTTGTGACGTCTTCAGTGTTGTCTATTCTTGTTTGTGATGTCTTTAGTGTTGTCTATTCTTGTTTGTGATGCCTTCAATGTTGTCTATTCTTGTTTGTGATGTTTTCAATGTTGTCTATTCTTGTTTGTGATGTCTTCAGTGTTGCCTATTCTTGTTTGTGATGTCTTCAGTGTTGTTTATTCTTGTTTGTGATGCCTTCAGTGTTGTCTATTCTTGTTTGTGATGCTTTCAATGTTGTCTATTCTTGTTTGTGATGCCTTCAATGTTGACTATTCTTGTATTTGGTGCCTTCAGTGTTGTCTATTCTTGTTTGTGGTGCCTTCAGTGTTGACTATTCTTGTTTGTGATGCCTTCAATGTTGTCTATTCTTGTTTGTGATGCCTTCAATGTTGACTATTCTTGTTTGTGATGCCTTCAGTGTTGACTACTCGTGTTTGGATGCCTTCAGTGTTGACTATTCTTGTTTGTGATGCCTCCAGTGTTGACTATTCTTTTTTGTGATGCCTCCAGTGTTGTCTATTCTTGTTTGTGATGCCTTCAGTGTTGTCTATTCTTGTTTGTGATGCCTTCAATGTTGTCTATTCTTGTTTGTGATGCCTTTAATGTTGTCTATTCTTGTTTGTGATGCCTTCAATGTTGTCTATTCTTGTTTGTGACGTCTTCAGTGTTGTCTATTCTTGTTTGTGATGTCTTTAGTGTTGTCTATTCTTGTTTGTGATGCCTTCAATGTTGTCTATTCTTGTTTGTGATGTTTTCAATGTTGTCTATTCTTGTTTGTGATGTCTTCAATGTTGTCTATTCTTGTTTGTGATGTCTTCAGTGTTGTCTATTCTTGTTTGTGATGTCTTCAGTGTTGTTTATTCTTGTTTGTGATGCCTTCAGTGTTGTCTATTCTTGTTTGTGATGCTTTCAATGTTGTCTATTCTTGTTTGTGATGCCTTCAATGTTGACTATTCTTGTATTTGGTGCCTTCAGTGTTGACTATTCTTGTTTTTGGTGCCTTCAGTGTTGTCTATTCTTGTTTGTGGTGCCTTCAGTGTTGTCTATTCTTGTTTGTGATGTCTTCAATGTTGTCTATTCTTGTTTGTGATGCCTTCAATGTTGTCTATTCTTGTTTGTGATGTCTTCAGTGTTGTCTATTCTTGTTTGTGATGTCTTCAGTGTTGTCTATTCTTGTTTGTAATGCCTTCAATGTTGTCTATTCTTGTTTGTGATGTCTTCAATGTTGTCTATTCTTGTTTGTGATGTCTTCAATGTTGTCTATTCTTGTTTGTGATGTCTTCAGTGTTGTCTATTCTTGTTTGTGATGTCTTCGGTGTTGTCTATTCTTGTTTGTGATGCCTTCAATGTTGACTATTTTTGTTTGCGATGCCTTCAGTGTTGTCTATTCTTGTTTGTGATGCCTTCAGTGTTGACTATTCTTGTTTGTGATGCCTTCAGTGTTGACTATTCTTGTTTGTGATGCCTTCAATGTTGTCTATTCTTGTTTGTGATGCCTTCAATGTTGACTATTCTTGTTTGTGATGCCTTCAGTGTTGACTACTCGTGTTTGGATGCCTTCAGTGTTGACTATTCTTGTTTGTGATGCCTCCAGTTTTGACTATTCTTTTTTGTGATGCCTCCAGTGTTGTCTATTCTTGTTTGTGATGCCTTCAGTGTTGTCTATTCTTGTTTGTGATGCCTTCAATGTTGTCTATTCTTGTTTGTGACGTCTTCAGTGTTGTCTATTCTTGTTTGTGATGTCTTTAGTGTTGTCTATTCTTGTTTGTGATGCCTTCAATGTTGTCTATTCTTGTTTGTGATGTTTTCAATGTTGTCTATTCTTGTTTGTGATGTCTTCAATGTTGTCTATTCTTGTTTGTGATGTCTTCAGTGTTGTCTATTCTTGTTTGTGATGTCTTCAGTGTTGTTTATTCTTGTTTGTGATGCCTTGAGTGTTGTCTATTCTTGTTTGTGATGCTTTCAATGTTGTCTATTCTTGTTTGTGATGCCTTCAATGTTGACTATTCTTGTATTTGGTGCCTTCAGTGTTGTCTATTCTTGTTTGTGGTGCCTTCAGTGTTGTCTATTCTTGTTTGTGATGTCTTCAGTGTTGTCTATTCTTGTTTGTGATGTCTTCAGTGTTGTCTATTCTTGTTTGTGATGTCTTCAGTGTTGTCTATTCTTGTTTGTGATGTCTTCAGTGTTGTCTATTCTTGTTTATTTGGTGCCTTCAATGTATTCTTGTTTGTGATGCCTTCAATGTTGTCTATTCTTGTTTGTGATGCCTTCAATGTTGTCTATTCTTGTTTGTGATGTCTTCAGTGTTGTCTATTCTTGTTTTTTGGTGCCTTCAATGTTGTCTATTCTTGTTTTTTGGTGCCTTCAATGTTGTCTATTCTTGTTTTTTGGTGCCTTCAATGTTGTCTATTCTTGTTTTTGGTGCATTCGGTGTTGTCTATTCTTGTGTGTGATGCCTTCAATGTTGTCTATTCTTGTTTGTGGTGCCCTCAGAGATTGAAGGCCAAGACCAAAATTAGGAGGGTACTGATCAGAGAGTTGCGTTTTGCAGATGATGCTGCAGTTACGACCCACTCTGAGGAAGAATAGCAATGTCTACTATCTGCATTCTCCAATGCTTGTTCTGAATTTGGTTTAACAATTAGCAAAATTATGTCACAAGGTGCACATAGGGTACCATCAATCTTTATTGACGACACCGAACTAGAGATGGTAGACCATGTTACATATCTAGGATCAGTGGTAAATAGCAAATTATCCTTAGATCAGGAAATCAACATCCGGATTGGTAAGGCAGCAACAACAATGAACAGGTTAAGAAAAAGAGTCTGGGAGAACAGGAAGCTTACTGCCAAAACAAAAGTCCTTGTCTATCAAGCCTGTGTCCTTAGTACTCTTCGTTATGGCAGTGAAACCTGGACAACTTACTACACCAAGAGAAACGTTTAAACAGCTTTCATATGCGGTGTCTGCGAAGAATTCTTGGTATTAAGTGGCAAGACAAAATCACAAATACTGAAGTATTGGAAAGATCAGGTTATGTTACGGTTTATTCCATGCTCAGTCTTCGTAGACTTAGATGGATAGGACTATCTTAGGAGGATGGATGATGGTAGAATACCAAAGGACATCTTTTTTGGTGAATTACAGATGGGTAAGAGATCTCAGGGTCCGCCTCTACTACTATACAAAGATGTGTGTAAACGGGACATGATTGATACAGGCATTGATAATGCACACTGGGAGCAAGTCGCCGCTGGACGTGTTGCTTGGAGGGCAAACTTCAGAAATGGAATAAAGACAAAGGAGAAAATTATTGCTGATAAGTCACACACCGAACGTGTGAGACGTAAGATGGTGCATGATGGTTGAAATGACCACGTTTTCACATGCATCCACTGTGAGCGAACTTTTACAGCGCGAATTGGCCTCATCAGTCACATTCGCTACCCCCATAGATAAAAGTTATTATGCCTTATTAAAGCACAAACTATCGTCTGTCAAGACGGCAAGGTGCTAATGATGATGAATTATTAGGTGATCTAATAAAAGGCACGTGTAAGTGTCAGATATTTACTTGCATTGTGTATTAATCTAGTAAGGAAAGGCAAATACATAAATTCAAGTGCCTATGTAAATGGAAATTTACATTTCAGAAAAATGAAAACTATCTTTTAAAATTAGTCACCAACATTGAATGTAAGAAAAAAAAGTGCTGAAATGCTATATAAGACCTATTTTGCTGTATGACAATGGATCTCGGAACATAAATGAACACAGTAGGAAGAAATTAGAAGCAACAGAGATGTGGTTCCTGAGACGAATGATGCAAATTCAGTGGACAGCCAAAATACACCCCACCTAGGTTGCTGCAAGACGTTTGTTATGAAATACTAGATTTGATTGATAATGTGTTTACGCTGTGGCCTGCTTGAAAAAAAAACAAAAAACATCAAGCAATTACCCAATCTAAGTTAAATCAACCAATCAGTGCCGTCTTCACAATGAAGTTAGGTAGCTATGGCCCTCCAGCGCTGTCTATCTCTTGTCTTGATTGTACATTCTATCAGATTATCGTTCGACTATCCCTTGATGTTATCTACTCACTTGTATCGTTATCTACCTCTTGTTCTCGCGTGCTTTCAACCTTACCCTCCAGTATGGTTTTTATAAGAGTACTGTCTTTTAAAGTGGCCGAAATATTTTACCTGCCTTTCTTTTTATGTCTTTCATCAACTCTCTTTTCATTCGTTTTTCTATAACCTTTGTATTTGATTATTTTTATTCTTCAGTATGTCCACATCTCTATGACCTCTGTTCGACTTTCTAATTGCTTCTTCTTTGTCCAAGCTTCTGAGCTATATATATATATATATATATATATATATATATATATATATATATATATATATATATATATATATATATATATATATATATATATATATATATATATATTTGGTTCGCATATCCTTTACAGGACATCGCTGGCAACATCAGCATCTTTCAGCTGATTGTTGATTTCTTGGCAAGATTACGCTCAGTAGTTTGCCTGCCATTGCTTTCTGAGCGACCGGCTCACATACCCCGTAATTTACCGACGCGGATAGAACCGCTACCGATTCTCGCGCACGTCACGTTACTCACGAGAGTATAGTAGATTACGAAGAAAATCGTGTAAATCCTAGAAGAGGGAGACTGGCTCTGAGCTATATAGTAGTGTTTAATATGCATAACATTTGACAATTCTCATTTGTAATGCGTTGATCATCGCTGTATGAAACCTGATTTGCTGTATGACTGTGAATATTGATCATCGCTGTATGGAACCTGATTTGCTGTATGACTGTGAATATTGATCATCGCTGTATGGAACCTGATTTGCTGTATGACTGTGAATATTGGAATGAAAATGAACAGACTAGGAAGAGATTGGAAGTAATAGAGAAGTGGTTCCTTAGTCGAATGTTGCGAATTTCTTTGACTGCCAAAGTAATTTACAACGATTGCCTGAAAGAGACTAATGAAACTCGAACATTATATACAACAATATGAAGGATGCATACAACTTTTTTGGTCATGTGATGAGAAGATAGGCATTGGAGAACATTGTGACAACTGGAAAGATCGAGGGGAAGAGAAGCATAGGCAGACCAAGAGAAATGATGCTGGGTGGATTGCGACAGTGGAATGGGGGAATATCAACGGCAGAGTTGATCTAGAAAACCAAAGACCGAGATCTGTGGAGAGTCATGAACGCCTACGCCAGTCGGTATGATACTTGATGATGATAATGATCATCGCTCTACGTGTAAATACTGATATCAAGTTGTTGAAAACAGTTGTGGCCATTCCTATTATCTTTTTAATTTCTGTCTCACTCCAGTCAACATCTGTTATTCCAAGTCCAAGATATGAGAAATTTGTTCACAGCTGTGCAAAGTTCAGTGAGACAGTTCAGAGGAGACAGTGAAAATAATAAGGAAACGCATTGAAGACAAACAACTAAAATTAGGCCTACCAACACCTATTCTGGAGAGGCTACTACTACTATGTACCGCCAACATACAATTTAATTTTCTAACTAAGTCATACCGCCAAATTGACGGAGTGGCCATGGGGAGTCCTCTTGGTCCTATTTTAGCAGACATCTTCATGGCACATTTAGAAGAAAAGAGATCCTCAGACATCATCATCTTCTTCTTCTTCTTCTTCTTCTTCTTCTTCTTCTTCTTCTTCTTCTTCTTCTTCTTCTTCTTCTTCTTCTTCTTCTTCTTCTTCTGCTTCTGCTTCGTCTTCTTCTTCTTCTTCTTCTTCTTCTTCTTCTTCTTCTTCTTCTTCTTCTTCTTCTTCTTCTTCTTCTTCTTCTTCTTCTTCTTCTTCTTCTTCTTCTTCTTCTTCTTCTTCTTCTTCTTCGTCTTCTTCTTCTTCTTCTTCTTCTTCTTCTTCTTCTTCTTCTTCTTCTTCTTCTTCATCTTCTTCTTCTTCTTCTTCTTCTTCTTCTTCTTCTTCTTCTTCTTCTTCTTCTTCTTCTTCTTCTTCTTCTTCTTCTTCTTCTTCTTCTTCTTCTTCTTCTTCTTCTTCTTCTTCTTCTTCGTCTTCTTCTTCTTCTTCTTCTTCTTCTTCTTCTTCTTCTTCTTCTTCTTCTTCTTCTTCTTCTTCTTTTCTTCTTCTTCTTCTTCTTCTTCTTCTTCTTCTTCTTCTTCTTCTTCTTCTTCTTCTTCTTCTTCTTCTTCTTCTTCTTCTTCTTCTTCTTCTTCTTCTTCTTCTTCTTTGCTGCAGATACAATCCGTCTCCATTCGTCTCTCTGGTTGACCTTCTCTTGCCAATCGTTGATTCCAAGTGCTTGTTGGTCTGTATAAATATTATCTCTCCAGTCTTCTTGGGTACCTCGGGGTCGACGGTCATTTATTTCCTGAGTGTAAGCGAGTTTTGTTTCCCTATTATCTTCCATTCTTTCCATATGCCCCAGCCATTGTAGTCAATTAGCCTTCATGATACTAGTGATTAGCATGGACTTAAACAGATCATAAATGTCTTTGTTACTTCTTATTTTCCACTCTCCACTTTGTGTATTCCTAATGGGTCTAAAGATGCGTCTTAAAACTTTGTTCTCAAAGGTCTGTAACAAGGCTTCGTCTCCTTTCGTTGTACTCCAGGTTTCAGAGACATACAGCACAAGTGGTCTGATCAGTGTTTTGTATATTGTGATTTTGGTGTTACGAAACAGCGCCTTTGATTTTAGTAGATGTTGTAGTGCATAGTATATCTTATTTCCAGAATTGATTCTAGTTTGTATTTCTTCCCTTATGATGTTGGAGCAATTGAAGATTGTACCCAGATACTTATTATATACTTATATTTTATTAACGTTCATTCTGTGATGTTTTGATGGTAAATTAATGATACATTCCTAAATGTTATGTTGCATGTTTGAATGATATGATTATTTCAATGATGGTGTGATAAATGATTAAGGATTTCTACATTATATATATATATTTGTGTGTGTGTGTGTGTGTGTGTGTGTGTGTGTGTGTGTGTGTGTGTGTGTGTGTATGTTTGTGTGTGTGTGTGTGTGTGTGTGTGTGTGTGTGTGTGTGTGTGTGTGTGTGTGAGCGTGTGCGTGTGCGTGTGCGTGTGTGTGGTATGATCATGATTGGTGGAATGTTAACATATATGATTTATGAAGTAAGTAAATTTTAATGACGACTGCAAATGAAGTTAGTACATTAATTTCCAGTAGGTGTTGCTGGTCCTATCTGTTACCGAGTACCGTTAGTATTTGCTGGCTTCCTTTGATAGCTCATCAAGACTTCTTCTATAGTCACTCGGGTTGTGTGTACAAAATTCACCATTTTCCAGCTTCATCTTTGGATCCGCTGTGGTGCTTACATGGTCCAGATACCTTCACCTTTATCCTACGCACATTCTGATAGTTTATAAAATGAAAGAGTATGTACATATCTGAATCAGTAAATTAATTCAAAACAATGTTTTCCCGTAGTGAATTTGAATAACGAAGACACAAACAATAGATTGCACGATTTATTGTAAATTAATTAACATAAATTGTTGAACTGACTGCTGCAATTTATAATTAATTGATACGGCAGTTCAAATGTTTAAGTAATACTCGGATAACTGTATCTCCACTTTAACAATTATGTACTATGACCACAGCAGTGTTAGATTGTTTAACTACTGTCTGTTACAGTCTGTTTAGAAGACCTGCTAGGTTATTGACATTACCAGGTATGTGACAGATATCAAAGTCGTAATCTTGTAGAAGAAGAGACCATCCATTTATTTTATAGTTTTTTGGCTTTCCTTCTTTAAAGACTTTTAAAGGCTTGTTGTCGGAAAGAACTAGGAATTTCTTACTGAGTAGATACTTAGAGAATTTTATTGATGCTTTCTATGAGAGCTAAAGCTTCAAGTTCTGTGACGGCAAATTTATTTTGAGTTTCAGATAGCTTTTTGCTGAAGTAAGTATAGGATGTAATTTTCCGTCATGAAGTTGCAACAGAATAGCTGACATTGCATATAAACTTGCATCAGTCTGCAAAATGAAATCTTTTGAAATATCAGGCAGTTTCAGGATAGGTTGGTTATAAAAGAGGTGTCTAATCTGTCGACGAAGTTCGTCATGTCATTTAAGTTAAAGATGATAGTTGTTTATCTGTCCCAGCAGCCTCCTAACTTTTTCATTGGTGTTGGTAGCTGTAATATTTTAACATTTTGAAAACAATAGGTTTATGTTCCAAATCATTCCTTATTAACCGAATAGCATGATGGGAACTGAAATAAAATTTGAATTTTGTTAACCAATGTTCTTTCTTGAATTTGTGGTGTGTCTTTTCTGAATGTATGTTTTCATATTTACATTTTAACTTTAAATATTGAGCACAACCCACTACTGGCAACGCTGATCGTATTCCTGGTATGAACCTAAGGCCTATCCACGTCAATATGGAAGCACTATACTCGAGTTTCGCTCTCGTTTGAGCTCGTCAGTAGTGAATATCCCTGACCGGATCCGGAAACAAGCCCCGGATCACTGGCGTGTGAAGCGGGTGTGTGACCACGCGGCACACGTTGGACACACAGCCAAATTATCATAACAGAATATTACAACGTCACCCATCGTAGGCTATGCTCAAGATTGCCCAATCGCCGCGACTGACGTCCGTCAATCGATGTGGACCCGAAACGATCAGGACTTCTCACTGGCAAGGAACACCAGGCCTCCTAAATCCAATGAGCAATAATCAAATTGATTAATTTGGTTATTTCGGGATTTGAATTTTAAATATTGAGCACAACCCACTACTGGCAACGCTGATCGTATTCCTGTATGAACCTAAGGCCTATCCACGTCAATATGGAAGCACTATACTCGAGTTTCGCCCTCGTTTGAGCTCGTCAGTAGTGCATATCCCTGACCGGATCCGGAAACAAGCCCCGCAGGAATTCCTTGTAATTGACCTAAGCTCCCAGGTTAACCTTATCTCAAATATGTACTAGGAAATGTTCAGGGAAATAAAGACAACTGGTGTGATATTAACACCATCACACATCGAGTTCCGACTGGTTGATAAACCAATGGGGCTAGCACCATATATGCCAGAACGCGAGGAGAAGCATTCTTTACTTTGATGTTATTATGTAATTATAGCAAGTAGTTTATATAACAAATACTTAGCATGGCGGTGAATACCCAACTTTCACATACCACCTGTTGTACTGTAGCACCTAAACACTATAGGATATCATACGTTCAAAGTTAATCTAACAGATCCAAGTGTAAAACTAGTGTTTAGTAATAGAATGTTTATTTTCCGGGAAGGTTAGCCCGGTCAACAAATGCCCGCAGAAGTCGGATGTGTCGGCCTAACGGCGCATGAACGCAGCTCTGCTGTAAACAGGCATAACACAATCACGTCCGAAAGAAAAAAAAAACTCCGGATGAACGCAGAAGAAGAAGAAGAAGAAGAAGAAGAAGAAGAAGAAGAAGAAGAAGAAGAAGAAGAAGAAGAAGAAGAAGAAGAAGAAGAAGAAGAAGAAGAAGAAGAAGGAGAAGAAGAAGAAGAAGAAGAAGAAGAATGTTTATTGTTACTATTCATTATATGCATACCATCATTTAATCACTATTTCCGTATATATTATATAGTAATACCCGTTTACTTTCCAAATTCTGTAAAGTGGAGAAGGCATTGATATTAAACGAAAAATGCGAATATTTTCTGACATAATAGTCGCCTGTCATTGCCTACAGTATTCCTAAAATTACTCTGAGCTAACATTACAAATCCACACCCTTGGTTCTAGATCGATATCTATGAAAGTGCTACTTATGTGGTTCTTACGGATTCAAGTTTACCCCCAGCGACTAATGTTTGTATGCATTACTGAAATTACGGCGCGAAACGTGACAATTTGCAAATATTATAACTGACAATATGTTTTCGTATATCATTATGAAAGACGATGGAAAAGAAGTTTCTGTATAATATCAACAGTGTAAAAGTATGCAATTTACAATAACTCTAGCACGAACACTTTCTGCTTTGATTGATGTGAAATGAACAACGATGAAAACCTTCTCTAGAGTAATTACATTATTCCACTAACTTCAAACTACAAATACGTATTCTATTATTCGTACATAACTATGTAAATCTACGAATACCAGCTAGCACCATTTACTTGAAAAGTAGAGGTCCTCTTCAGTGCTCACAGTTAACAAACTGATTAGGTGTTAAAAAACACATGTATATATTATGAGGTTGTCAAATCTAAATTTCCAGGTTGTAAACCAAACTTTACTAACTCCTGATCAGCAAATCCTACATTCATTCAATGAACTCCTTGGAAAAGATGCCAAGGAAATTTCTTTCCTTGTTAATTATATTGTCCTATGTGCAACAATCGGCTGCTGTGGAATTGCTGGCAACATTATCAATTTACTTAACTTCACAAAACAAGGATTTGAAAACACTGTTAACATAAGCTTATTCGGCATTGCAGTGTCTGACCTTTGTGCACTGATAACCGTCTTATGGTTGGGTGTCTGCGTAAATCCGTTACTTCAGACCGATGAAATAAGATTTGAAGAAATAGAATATCTCACGGCCGGGTGGCCACATTGTCTTTTTGCGCGGATAACTTGCATGATAACTGTTTACATTACACTAGGAGCGATGTTTGTGTGTCACCATACCTTTAAAAGTGAAAAATATTATCACTAAAACCAAAACAATAGTAATAGTGGTCTCGATATTTTTCAGCCAGTTACTGACAGCCATTCCTACTTACTATTCCGCATACATTGGCTGGAAGTATCGACCCGGAAAAGAACAGATCTGTGCTAGGTCTCTGTAGAATCGACAACTGGAATCAAATTGAAATCTTAACCTTTCTGTTGCAAACAATAATGCTTGGGGGATCGTTTATTCTATTAGTTTTCTTTACTATACTTCTAGTTGTAAATATACGCAGAAAAACAAAGTGGCGGAAAAGCGCAACATGTGAGGATTCAAAGGGAGACAATCTCTCACAGAGACACGAAGCTAGTCAGGATGATCGTACTTATTTCTGTGATCCTCATCGCCTGCTTCACGCCTGGATGATTAGGATTCATTGCCATGAGCATTGAACCTAAATTTAACGTGGGGGAGACATACGAGAATGTATTCTGGGTGGTTTGGTCCTTGTGTATTCGTATTTCAAACAGCGAACTCCAGCGTAAACATATTTGTATATTATAGCATGAGCACCAAATACAGAGTTATTTTCAATGAGACATTTACAGTTTGCAGAAAGAGTCTAGTGCCTGATAATAAAAAGTGCTTAGAAGATATTGATGGCCCCTAAATAATATCAAAGCATTTATTTCTTACACTGATATGATATTACTCAGGATGTGAAAGTGTCTGATGTTCTAACTCTCAGAAAAAAAGGCTATTGACTAAACACAGTGCATTTGGTTGGGTGATACCAGAAACAGATTTTATTTAGCATGTATGACAGATCCGTGTATAATGGAAGCGGTCCTCTAGCAACAGTAATCACTATCTTCTTTAACCGCAAATATGTCAGCTCTGGCCTGGTCGTGGAGCCTTTTGTACATAACGTCAGATTTATTGTTTTTAATACACGTCCGTGTTCCTTCTATGAGCTTTCCGATATAATATTTTATTTTGTCATTTCACTTTACAATCATAATTCATTGTAGAAATGATATTTATGTTTTTTCAGTTTTTAATTTCTGGCTTGTCATTAGTGATAAAGTCTGGTATCTTTGGGACCTCTGAATTCATAGCTATTGATTGACACTTACAAAAGTAGAAGAAAGTGATTTTATAGAAAAATTGTATAGAAGCAGGGGAAACATTATACAATATTAACATTGAATCAAGAAATCATGTCTAATCTTTAAATGTTAATAAAATAGTATACAGTATGAATGATAGACGTCTGGTGAAGACAACTTGGGTCTATTTTGCCGAGCGTCGAAGAGGGCTTGTCCTCTCAGTGGGCTTACCCTCGTTATTCTTATATTGTCTTGTGTGTCCTGTCGTCTCTAGCTTTGTACTTTACTTCTATGAGTACCACTCAATACATTTGAAGTTATTTCTCATGCAATTAGATATTAATAACATAACGTTGGTTGGGAGAAAATTCACTTTTGGCCATTTGTTACCTATTTCATCATAGTGGTAAACAATGTGAAACTCGAATCAGTTCAGTAAAATTGTATCCTGAAGCTGCAGAAGGCCTATCAACCCTGAAGTGACTACACCATTTCTTACAGAATCATCTCATCTCATCATGTTCCTCTTGTATCTTGCGGTGTCCAGGTGAGAGTGCCCGATTATGGGCTTCATGTATCGATATTTCCATGGACTCTGCTATTCCCTCCGTCCAACGTTTACGTGGTCGGCGTCTTCCTCTCTTTCCATCTGGTCTGTACATCATTGCTTGTTGTGGTATGTTGTTGAGTGGTAACCTACTTCCATGGCCAAACCATTTGACTTGCTGCTTTCTAATAAAATCTAGTGCTGATATAACCCCCACTTTAGTCCTGATTCCTTTATTTCTGATCTTATCTCTTCTTGATACGTTGAGTATTCTTCTCAGGAACCTCATTTCGGTTGTTGTGATTTTTCTTTTCTCTTTTTCTGTCATTGTCCAGTGTCAGCGTCTAGCGGTATTTGAAAGTGAAGGGTTCAAGACAGGTAGATAGTACGAGCACAGGTGAAACATAAGTTCAGGCGTCAATAACATATGATTTATTATTCTCGAATATAATTACATAATATTGTCTCATCACTCGCTAACAGCGTTCATTCTCGCACTAGTCAATATACAGCAATAATGTGGCAATGCAATATTACGATACCAATTACTACACTCGCGTATCACAGCCCCACACACAAACACAAGTCAATAGCTCTGAAGTACTAAGTGGAGTCTATCCTGCCACACTCTCAGACACGCATCCTCTCTCAGTCAAGTCCAAAGCCCGTCTGGCTTCCCTTCGACTGCCCAGTTGTCACGAGGTACTTGCCCGTCGTGCAACCCGTGGGAAGTCAGATGTCTCGCATACACCCGGTTGAGACCAGGCGTACTGCAACGTTCACTTCCTAATGACTTGTCCTTCATGGGTACAGTCCAGTCTTTCAGCATATAGATTCTTCTCATTCCCCCTTACTCACCCCATGTCCCCATCTCTGACATATGTCCTTTCTTATGTCCCCTATAGGACCTTGACATACTTCCCCTCCTCCACTCCTGTGTGGTGTATTCTTTTAATTAGTCTGTACTAATTATGTCAAGGCCTAAGGGGAGCAATATAAGGCCAAGGGCAGTAATATAGTAAATGGGAACTCTATGATGTCTATTGAAGCACCAGCAACTAATGTTTTATACTGTAACATTTTGGGTGGTTGTCAAAGAGTCTATACTCTCGTCAATCTTAAATAAGGAGCTATCCAGACCGAAGTAACAAACGTCTTATATTGCGGACTTTCGTTCACAATTGCGTCCTTCTCAGACATCCAAAATGATGCCATGAATAATGGCTCTTTTAACAGAGACTATCAAGGAAATATCCTTGGTCCCATTAAGAATGCTTGCAACTCATTGTCCCCAATGTGTGTATGTATAACATATTTTTTACTCCCGTATGTTGGCAGTGAATGTACTAGACATCTTTTGTTTCCATACCGAATTACTTAAGTCCCTTGTTATCCTGTAAGTGTTGACTAATCTCCCGTGATTGTACTATTAAAGTGTCTGCACTTTATCTGATTTTGTTGAGTGTTTAAGTGTTATATTTACATTGGGGTGGTTAGTATTTGTGCTAACTGTGTGTGTTCTAATGTGTGATGTTTTTAAGTTATCTAAGTGTCAAAAGCTAGAATTTCCAACGTCATGATCTACGTATATGTGTAATTCATGAGTTAGACTTTCGAGCTATGATTCTTAGATTTATAATTTATTTGGTCTAACTGCTATGTTATAAAACACTTATAAAAATCTCACAAATAACATGTGTTACACAAGTTGCATACAATATACAAGCACACAAGTTGGGCGTACAATTTGTACGCTGTGAAGCACATACATTGTTTTTAATTCATGCACTCTGTCTGTCACACGTCTTTTATTCACACGAAGTCTTTCTTAATTATCTTGTTAAAATAACAAATAGAATTTAGGAATAATTATTACCAAAGCAAAAAATGTTGGCAGCAAATTCAATTTTTAGAAAATAATTTTAACAACGCGATTAATAGTAGAAAAGGAAATTTAGGAAATTAAATTTAGGCTTAGTAAAGCCAAACTTTACGTTATTTCATATTAGATTTATATGAAATATAAGTTAATTTATATATGATATTTACAGATTACATTTTAATTGACGTGTTACATTACAAAATACGATTAAATAACATTTAAATTAACTAATTAACTTGGTGATCCTTCTGGTGATATGGTTGATGCAGAATGTTAGTGGTAGATGTCAAAAGTTCGTCGCGTGTAGTGGTTAGAGATGTTCAGTCCAAATTTCTGATAAATTGCACGGAGAATGTACTCATGTAGGAAATTTGTTACTGGGTCTGACGAATTTCGAATGTCGCTGTTTCATAGATGCAACGAAATAAACTATCACAGTGTGTATGTTCGGGCATCATAATGGCACTTCATTCATCTGGTGGGTCAGGCATTCTTGTAAACAGATAAGGTAAAATATATTTGGACCCTTTAATATGCTGGATGTCAATACTAAAATCTTGCAATATTAAAGCCCACCTTGCGATTCTGTTGTTTTTCGGTGTGCCCTGTTTGATTACCAACAACGATGAGTTATCAGCTTGGATGAGAAAGTGGGTGCCCCTGAGGAATTTTTCGAAGTTTCAGGACACAATAGACTACACTCAGTCCCTCCAATTCTGCAATGATGTATCTCTTCTCTGCGGGTTTGAGCTTGTGGCTGACGTAGAGAATTGGATGTTCAATTCCGTCGTGCTTTTGCATTAAAATTCCCGAAATGGCAGTAGTGCTGGCATCTGTTTTCAATATAAACTGAGTGTTAATATCTGGGAGACGAAGAATGGGTGGATTGGAAAAATCAATTTCAATTTCCTAATTGCGTCTTCTAAATAGACACTCTTACAAATGCATATTATACAAAATTTCATGATTGAATATAGAATAACATTAATGGAAACTGTAAGAGTGGATATGAATTTACCATAGAAATACATCAAAATTACATTAACAATTTTGCACCAGTAAGAATAAATAAACTTCATGGTGGTATTTACAATTTCAGTATGAAATAATCTTGACTGATTCATCAGTAAGGTTGTGATTATCACAGATAGTTCATTTGTCCACAAGATTGTGGTTAAAGATAAATTCTGATGTATAAGCAGTGTTGTTGTAAGTTTTGTCATTAATAGCAGTAATGTCAGTAGTTTACACCAGTGAAATCTCAACTCTGGTGATTTCGGGTGATTAGATCTGTGTGTCACATCGTGTTTATTAGAGAAAGGTGTCGCTGTCAGTCCAACTGGTGGGTGGTAACTCTGTGTTGACCTTGTCGCTTGTTTCCCTGCTGTTGAGTGTTGAGAAAAGTCGTCTGTTTGTTGCTGTTTTTGCGATAAAGCGGTTTGTTTGTATGTGGGATTGGCAACTTTAGTTTTCGCTTTAAGTTAATCTTTTGCGTTGTTTATTTGCATGCTGTTTGTATGCATGGTTGTTGTCTTGTGATGTTACTTTGGGAATAGTGACAACTTTTGTAGGTTTGTTAGTAATCTTGGTGACTCTTTGATTTGTCACTTTGACCTGATAAATTTGGGCAGAACAAGTATAATGCACACTATCTGTTTCTTGTATAGTTTTGTTATTAATAGTCTACCTTGTAGTTTTTTCTTGAACATATTCTTTTTGGTGTTCATAATTTTAATTAATTGCAGTCGGTTTTGTTACTGCCTCAATGTTGCAATGCTTGTGTTCCCAAATTTTGATGTCTTTGTTGGAACAATTTCTAACATCGGGTAAATACCCAATAATAAGATCTGCGCTCGGATTATCCAATACCGCGCAAATTACACGACCTGATATAAATGGTGTGTCAATTTCTATCAGTGCCAGATGATATTTTTCAATATTCCCTGCTAATGTGCGGCATGTTACAAAGTCACCTATGTAGTCACTGTCTTGAATGTTTTTCTGACCCCATTCAATGTCGCTCCGCTATCGCGAATGATTTTACATGGCTGTTTCTTTATAAAGCCTTTGTGGAAGTCTAATTTGCCTTTTGATGTTAAGGCAGCGTTGGCACTTTCATTTGTGATTGGGATGGTATGACCACAATCCAAAATATTGTCTGAATTAAATTTCTTACAGGTGTTACACTTATCATAGTTAAATATATCAATAAATTCTAAAGCATTTACCTTTTCATGATGACTTTCATTCTTTTTATCATTCTCATTATTCTCATCTTCATCTGATGATGTGTCAATCAAAATAGCATTTGCTTCCTTTAGCATGCGACGACCTTCACATTCCGAGGAGTAGTGGCCAAAAGCCCGACAAAATAAGCATTTAACAGCTCTTTTGTACTCTGTACGCTTTGCCTTTTGCTTGTTTATCATTATTTCTAGGTGATGTTTATAACTCGGGTGTTTATCACACATCGAGTAATCATCGTGTCCTAATCTACAATATTTACATGTTGTGTACCTCATTTTACGTTTGCTCCTATTCTTAAATGATTTTGGTTTTGTTACATTTATAGCAGCTGCTGCATCATTTGGACTATCATTTAAAATAAAAATATCTCTGTTTGCTGAAAACAATGCGTTACCTTTCTGCTCAGTATCATGAATAGTCTGACAATCACTCTGTTGCAAAAATTTGGAGAAAGCTGTTGGTAATGATATTATGATTTTGTTTATAATCATTAAGTCTTTTAACTTGTCGAAACTTTTCTCTTCTTTTGCTGAGTTAATCCACTTAGTGAATACATCCTGTGTTGTTGAGACGTAGACTATGAATGTGTGGTTGCCTTTTGGGCTTAATTTAGCAAACTGAATCTGATATCTAGCAGTGTCTAATGAAATATTTTGCATTATTCTTTGTTTGATATAATCATAATTTATTCTTAATTCCTTATGAATAGTTTCTATTTTAATCGCTCTAAAGCTAAATTTCGCATGCATATATAGGCCAAATTCTCCTTTGCAATGTCACGGTATTGCATTAAACATTCAAAATTTTCTGTCCATGCGCCGATGGAGTCTCCAGAACAAAAAGGCTTTACTATTCCTTTGAACTTATTAAATTTCTGTTCTTCTTCCTTGCTTTTTAATTTATTCATTGAAATCTCTACGTTCGAGTCAATTTCTAATTGCTTTACTCTCATTTGTGTTTCTGACTAAATTTTCTTAGCTTATAACTCCAATTCTTTCTGTTGTATGGCTGCTGCTGTTTCTAATTCTTTTTGTTTTATGGCTGCTTCAGTTGCTGTGTTAGCTGCCTCTATTTCTAACTTCTTTTGTTCTTTTTTGTAAGTGTTCTTACAGTTTTCAGAGTCAGTTCACTGGTTGAAATCATTACACAGTTAATGTCTCTCGCTCAGATCGTTCTAGAGCTTGGGCAATTGGTAGTATAGCTCTTAAAATATAGCTCTTAAAGTATAGCTCTTAAAGTTTCATGTTCGTGGGTGTCATAAGTAACCTATTCACTGAGGTGTTATTACTTCTAAATGAAAGTACTCTAGCAGGTGTAGAGTTACACTGTTATATGATACAGACTAAAATATCACAGTTTCTAGTATGGCGAATGGTCAATGTGCCAAATGTTATTCTGCTGGCGCATTCGTTTGCCGTGATAAAATATCAGCAATAATGTTGTCAGTGCCTCTGATATGGCGGATTTCGAAGTCGAAATCTTGAAGAAGAAGACACCATCTTTGTAAACGATGGTTTTTCGGAGCACCTTGCTTCAGCACCAACAATGGCGAATTATCAGTGAGTACAACGAAGTGGGCACCTAAGAGGAACTTAGATAATCTTAACACACAAAATAATAGACTTAATGCCTCCAATTCCACCGTAGAATACCGGATCTCTGCCTTCTTCAGCTTACGGCTTACGTAGAGAATTGGGTGTCTCACTCCATCCACTTCTTGCATTAAACATCCTCCTATTGCGATAGCTCTCGAATCTGTGGTCAAAATAAAGGGTAAATTTATGTTGGGTAATCGTAAAACTGGTGGAATAGAAAAAATACGTTTCAATCTGCCTATTGCATCCTCTAAGCGAGTACTTTTACAAATTTTTGATGGATGATCTTTAGTTAACATATTAGAAAAGACTGATGTAAGTTCTGCCCAATTTGGTATAAATTTAGAATAATAGTTTATAAGACCTAGTAAACTTCTAATTTGTTTCTTTGTGGTAGGAACTTCTAGATTAAGAATCTTTGAAACAATTTTATCATCTGTCAACAGTTTGCCTTCAGAAATTCTATGACCAAGGAAGTCTATTTGTTTATAGCCTATTTCAACCTTGGAAGGTTTGATACGAAGTCCAAAAAGAAAGATTTGGTTGAAGACTTGTTTGAGTGTAAGTAAGTGAGAAGTCATATTAGAAGAATGGATGCATATATCATCAATATAAGCTTGGACATCTTTAATTCCGTGTAATAGCAATCTAGTTAATCTAACAAATGTGGCGGGCGCGTTCTTGAGACCAAATGGAAGATATCGCCATTCGTACAAACCGAGAGGTGTTGCGAATGCTTTTATATGTCTAGAAGCAGGGTGTAGTGGCACTTGCCAATAACCTTTCGCTATAATCAATCTTCGAAAATAAGGATGAGTGAGACATATTCAAAATGAGATCTTCACAACTGTTCACTGGCTCTGCATCTGTTGTAGTTCTTGTATTTAATACTCTATAGTCGATGCACAAACGGATTGTCTGGTCCTTCTTTTTCACCAGGACAATCGGTGAAGAATATTGAGACATAGATTTCTGAATTATTCTATTTTTCTCTAAATCCAAAATTTCTTTGTCTAAATTTGCTCTATAATGTAGAGGAATAGAATATGGTCTACATTTGACCGGTGTCAGATCTGTCAGCGCAATTTAATGTGTTATTTTGTCAGTGCGTCCAGGTTTGTTAGAGAAGATAGATTTATACTCGTCAAGGAGAGTCAAAATGTCTTGTCGCTGCTGTTGTGTCAAAGTGCCAGAGATTTGTATGTCATTTATACTACCGTCGTCAGTCATAATCGGTACTGGGATTTCAGTATTGTCTACGTCTGTCTGATTTATCACAGATGCTACTGTTTGTAAATTGTCCTCAATGTCATTGTCGTCGTCGTCGAGATCAATAGTTGTCAATATGTCGTCAGATTGGTTGTTGTTGTCGTTATAACATATTGTCGGTAATGTACATATGTCTTCGTCGTCTTTGTCGTCGTAAGAGTGCGTCGTTAACGATGCTTCGTTTGTCGAGGTGTCATTCAGTTGGGTAATTGTCGTTTCGTTTCTGTCATCAGTTAGCTGCGTCTGCTCACTCGTGTCACTGTTCTGTCTAGCATAGTATGGTTTCAACATATTTACATGGAATATTTTCAACTTTCCATTCAAAGAAATTTCGTAATTAACTTCGGAAATTCTTCTAACAATTTTAAAAGGTCCCTGCCAAGAGGTTGATAGTAAATCTCTCTTGTCAGGTAGCAGTAGTAAAATATCCTGACCTGGATTTAATACAATTGTTTTTGCACCTCTGTTGGCGTACTGCCTGTACCTAAAACCTTTCTCCTGTAGTGATGTTCTGGCCAGTATACAGGAACGTATGATTTTGTCTCTGGTGTCAGTGACTAAATCATAGGTAGAAATGGGTAGTTGGATATTTACAGGTTGTGATATAATATCTTTGTAAATAGTGAGAGGTCCTCTTGGGTTCGCTCCATATATCAATTCGAAGGGAGAGAACCCTGTGCTTGATTGCGGGACTTCTCTATATGCGAACAGCACCGTTGGGAGAAGTATATCCCAATCGGCTGGATATTCAGCTGTCACTTTAGATAGCATATGTTTCAAGTCCCCGTTTAGTTTCTCGCAGATACCATTTGCGGCCGGTCGATAGGGACTGGTGAAACATTGCTTTATGCCTAGTAACTTAGTTACCGATTGAGTGGCATTCGATATGAACTGGGTTCCTCTATCTGAAATTATTTTCTCCGGGAAGCCAAAACGGGAGAAAATATTTAATAATACGTGCGTCACATCCTTAGAGGAGACAGATTTTAATGGAATCATTTCTGGCCATCTCGTACATACATCAATAAGAGTGAAAATATATCTATTCCCTTTACTTGAAATGTGATTCAACGGACCTACTAGGTCAACTGCCACGATTTGGAATGGCCTCGAGGCAGTTGTGGTTGATTGGACTTCTGCCGTAGGGTTTTTCCCCTTTTTCACCAGTTTCTGACATATATCACATGATCTACAAAAGGTTTTTATGTCTTGGCAAAATTTTGGCCAATAAAACTGGGTCAGGACCCTAGCCCTAGTCTTTTCGTACCCCATATGACCTCCGAAAGGTGAGTCATGGGCTATCTTTAGTACTTTCTCTCGATGTGCTTGTGGTAACACTACTTGCTGTATCGTGGTCTGATTTGTTGTGTATACTCTAGTTAATACATTGTTCTGTAGCCTAAATGTCCACGATGCGTTCTTAGTTAATTTTAATAAGTTAATTAATAAGTCCTACTAACTTAAAATATGGTGAAAGTGTAGGATCTGCTTTCTGTTCATCTCCAAAATTAGTGCTGGTAGTGTTTGGTGATACAATTTCTAGTGACTCCTGCAGTTGGTCGGTGTTGGTTTTGTGGGTTGTCTGTCGTGTTATTGCATTCGAGTGTTGTGTGTGTTGTTGCACATCTACAGGCTTGGTACTTGGTAGATCGGTAGCATCCTCAATTCGAGGTTTTAATTTGGTCGTATCACTGACAGATTCGACCGCCCCTGCATTGTACACCTCGGTGAATTTTTTCTGAATTACTTCACCGGTTGTCTCCCTTGGTCTTTTGGCAGATTGAGACAAGCATGAATGGTGTTTCTCTTTAGAATCGCTGTTTGGGTGGTGGATACCGTTTCTATGCTCCCAATCTCTGATTTCCTTTTCAGAGCAAGGTCGTATGTTGGGCAGGTTCCCAAGTATAATATCAGCGACAGGATTTTCTAGGACAGCGCACAATACTAGTCCTGGTATGAACGGAGTTCGAATTTCGACAAGAGCAAGGGGGTATTTCTCTATAGTGTCTGAGAATGTGCGACAAGTCACGTGTTTGTCTGTATAGTCTTTCTCGTTTATTAATGTTTTCTTAATCCCACAGAGCGTTGCGCCGGAATCCCGAATTAATGTGCACTTTTTGTTATTTACAAACCCTGTTGAGAAATTTAGCTTGGCTGTAGATGACAAGGCAGCGTTGGCTGTTTCATTCGAAATAGGGATAGTGTGGCCACATAGTAATGTTGTGTCAAGTTGGAACTTCGTACAGGTGTTACACTTACTGTCTGTAATGGTGTCAATAATTTGCACAGCATTTCCTAGCTCACTCAAATTTTCGTTTTGATTGTCACAATCATTCAGTGATTCAATATCTTCGTCTGATGACGTTTCAACTAGTGCAGCATTGGCCTGTTTTAATATCTTTCGGCCCTCACAAAAGCGACTGTAGTGCCCAAAGCTACTGCAAAAATAGCATTTGACCGCTCTCTGGTAAGCATTTCGCTTATTCTTCTGCTTCTCCACGATCATTTTGAGGTGGTGTGGATAGTTGGGCGATTTATCGCACATCGCGTATTCTTCGTGAGTCAAACCACAATATTGGCATTTAACTGGCTTCCTGACATTCGAGCGTGGTTTAAACTTACTTTCCGTTGGTTTCGAGTATCTCGTGTTTATAGCTGCTACTGTTTCGTTCTGACTTAGGTTTAATTGGAAAATATCTCTGTTCGCTATGAAAAATGCATTTCCCTTTGTCTCTACATCTTGAATACTTCTACAGTCCATTTGTTTCAAAAATTTAGCAAAAGGTGTGGGGATTGTACTAACTATTTTGTCAATAATAATGAGCTCTTTTAGTTTGTCATGGCTGTTGTTAGTTTTAGCTGAGTTAATCCACTTTGTACACACATCCTGAACTGTAGAGACATAGTCTATAAAGGTTTGGTTTGGTTGTGGGGATAATTTGGCGAACTGTTGTTGGTAACCTGCAGTATCTAATGAGAAATGTTAGAGAATGCGCTGCTTTAAATAATCATAATCTTTTCTCATTTCCTATGGCACTGTCTCTATTACTTTTAAAGGATCCAGAGCTAAGTTTCTCATTAAAATAAATGCCCAATCTGATTTTATGATCTTATGGTAGGACATTAAACACTCAAAATTTTCCAGGTATGCACTGATGGAATCTCCTGAGCAGAATGCCTTCACGAGGCCTTTATACTTGTTATATTTTTGTTCCTCCTCCTTGCTTCTCAGTTTATTTACAGATATTTCTACGTTGGAATCTATTTCCATCTGCTTTAGTTTTATTTGTGTATCGGCATTCAATTGGGCTAATTTGGCCGCCGCCTCAAGCTCCATTTGTTTCTCTTGAGCCTGCAGTTGCATCTGCATCCTTTTCTCTTCTGCCTCATTTTGCATCTGTATCTTCTTCTCTTCTCTTTCTATCGCTCTTTCTTCACGGGCAATGTTCTCTGCGTGCGTCTTCTGTGCCCATTCTGACAGTTTCTCTTCTTTATAACCTAATTTAATACCTTGCTCAATACATTTTTCTAACGTAGACATCTTGTCTTTTACTTGTTGGTAATTTTACTGAAGTTAAATCCCTTAGAAAAATGTTGGGGAGTAGAAAATTTAGTTATCTCCCTTAATTATTTCATGCGCAAATACAAATGCAAAGTTATGTTGGTTACAAGGTCATGAATATACATACAAAACAATGCAAGCAAAAATGTTACATAGATGGATGGTGAGAAGTACCGCTTAGGGTTGCAATGGGCATGATATGAAACTTATCTTATATTCCCAGAACTTGCGGATGTTGTCTTGTACTCTCGCCACTGTTGGAAAGGTTACATAGGTTGCACGCACCACTATTCGCGGAACAATCTGCTCGTAGAATGAGAAAACATTAGTAACAGTCAAAACATGTCACAGTCATGTCAAAATAGTTTATAGTATTCACATCATTGAGAGACTAACTGCAGAGGGACTCATATTAATACTACTTTATCGCTAGATAGATGCAAATATGTTAAACTTGTACAGTTATCAATTTGTTGTACAGAAATCAATTTGATATCATTAATTTACTGTTTTACTTGGCAATAAATAGCCGTGTAGACTTAAAGCTTATGCCAAAACCGGAGAATAGCCCCCAAAAAGCCTGTCAGCGTCTAGCTCATGTCTAGGTATCTGAGCTCGGGTTCACACAGGCAACAATAACTCCGTTAAATATAATATCTAACATTTATTGTAGTTCAATATACAGTGCGTTGGCGCAGTGGGTTAACAAGCCCGTGCTGAGTTGCATATCACAGAGATTTAACATCATCACACATAGTTATCACAAACATTCTAAGCAAACTATCTAGCATATGTCTATGAACCCCAAATACACATGGGTCTAAACTATTGAGTCCCTCTAAGGCAGGCCCTGTTGCCTCTCCGATGGTCCGTCTGTCCTCTCACGGTTTCACACGTGTCGCAATCCGACACGGGTGGTAACTCTGTTCGAGTTCCTCGTGGACCCCGCAATAGGCGGGCCACATGAGTGTCCACGGGACAGTGGGCTCACTGACCAGTCCTTCGAGAAGGTTCTGGATTACTCTGGCCTTCGAGGGTCTTACTTCTTTCCCTTGGGCGGGAGTTGTAGCCCTTGGCTAATATCTATTACTCATGTTGGGTTACCGGATAATGTGGATCCCGTGAGGCTGCGACAGTCCTCTCTTAGCACGTTATCTGCATGTGTCTTTTGACTCCATTCTGCTAATTTATCTCTTGTGTAACCTAGCTTTTCTCCTAACTCGATACACTTTTCTAAAGTCGACATTTTAGAATGTTACAAAATATTTATGTACACAAAATGTTTATGCCCCATGGGATTTAATTATGGAATATATTGGTTGGTTATTTACCTTTCAGTAAGATTGAAAAATGGTACAATAAATTTACGTATGTAAAAACAAAATGAGTGCCTATTTAGAATTGCAATCAAATAAATAAAGTTTAACTCATCTTATTTTAACGTGTGTTGGTCCAGCACTACTTGTAACATCTGCTGTAGTTGCTTTCGTGGTCTCTGCAACTGGCTTTTATGTAATATATTTAGTACATCGACCTGTTGTAGGACAGAAAAACATTAATATCGTCGTATAGTCATGTCCATGTCAACGTCATGTTTTGAGAGATAATAATATCAACAATTAGTATTAGAATAGACTTCAGAGTGGATCAGAATAAACACATATATATCATTAGATTGTCGTTGTCGTGTGTGTGTTTACAATTTTACTCGGTTAGTCCAAGAGTTACAGTTGTTTTATCTGTCTTGGGACTAGTCGAAACGGACGTGTGCCCCCATAGTTAACCTGTCAGCGTCTAGCGGTATTTGAAAGTGAAGGGTTCAAGACAGGTAGATAGTACGAGCACAGATGAAACATAAATTCAGACGTCAATAACATATGATTTATTATTCTCGAATATAATTGCATAATACTGTCTCATCACTCGCTAACAGCGTTCATTCTCGCACTAGTTAATATACAGCAATAATGTGGCAATGCAATATTACGATACGAATTACTACACTCGCGTATCACAGCCCCACACACACACACACACACACACACACACAAACACACACAAACACACACACACACACACACACACACACACACACACACACAAGTCACACGGCTCAGCTATTCAATAGCTCTGAAGTACTAAGTGGAGTCTATCCTGCCACACTCTCAGACACGCATCCTCTCTCAATCAAGTCCAAAGTCCGTCTGGCTTCCCTTCGACTGCCCAGTAGTCACGAGGTACTTGCCCCTCGTGCAACCGATGGGAAGTCAGATGTCTCGCATACGCCAGGTTGAGACCAGGCGTACTGCGTCGTTCACTTCCAATGACTTGTCCTTCACGGGTACAGTCCAGTCTTTCAGCATCTAGATTATTCTCATTCCCCCTTACTCACACCATGTCCCTGTTTCTAACATCTGTCCATTCTTATGTCACCTATAGGACCTTGACATCCAGGTGTGGCATTGGTAGCATAGGGTTGGTAGGAAAATTGTGTTGTTACGTGCTTTCATAGTCGTTATTGATACATGTTTGTTCTTTAGTATTGATGCCATCTGTCCAGTGAGTTGATTTGCCGTATTGTATCTATTTTCGATGTCTTCTTCTGATCTGCCATTTGTTGATATTATTCTTCCTAGGTACTTGAAACTCTTTACTTGTTTCAAGGGTTGTTCGTTTAAGTGAATTGTTGTTGTTTGTTCTTCTTTAGTTATAGTCATTACCTCTGTTTTGCTTGTGCTAATTTTCATGTTATGTTCCCTACTCATTTCGTTTAGACTATTCATGTGATCTTGTAATTCAGCTTCTGATTTTGCTAATTAGTGCCTGGTCGTCTGCAAGCAGGAGTTCTTTAATAGTTAGTTTTGCAGATAGTTCTTCTTCTATGTTCTCGTCATGCGGTATTCTTGCAGTATCTGTTTGGCTGGTTAATTTACATATGTTGTCTATATATGTTATAAACAAGAGAGGGGACAGGACACTACCTTGTTGTACTCCAGATCTTATGGTGAAGGGTTCTGAGTGTCCTCCAGTTGCCCTCACTGTGCATTCACAGTTGTTGTATAAGCTTCTACATAGGTTTGTTATATGTGTACTCACTCCATATTGTTTAAGGATTTCCCACAGCTTGTTTCTATCTACTCTATTAAATGCCTTTTCTTGGTCTACAAAGGCTAAGTAGAGTGTTTCATTGAATTCGTTTGATTTTTCTATAAGTTATCTAAGGGCAAAAATGGCATCCGTGCATCCTTTGTTTTTCCTAAATCCAAGTTGTGCTTCACTTAGCTGGGGTTCTATAGTTGTTCGTAATCTTTTCTCAAGAATTTTACAAACTTTTTTCCCAGTATGACTCAACAGTGAAATGCCTCTGTATTGTGTGCAATCTCTCTTGCTGCCTTAGCTTTTCCAAATTGGGATAATTATGGCATTCCCCCAGTCTCGTGGTGTCTGTTGTTCTACACAAACATGGTTGAATAGTCTATGTAGCCATGCTGTTCCTACTTCTTTTGCTGCTTTAATTAGTTCATTTAGTATGTCATCTTGTCCCGGTGATTTGTTCAATGGAGCTAATCTGATGGCTTCTATAATTTCTTTTTTTTTTTTAGTATGTCTGGTTCTAGTTCTTCGGTGGCATCTGTATATGTTTCTCGAATTCCTGTGACATCTGATGGGATATTGAGAAGTTGCTCGAAATACTGCTTCCATCGTAATATGATTTGTTTTTGTTCACTTATTGTTTCTCCATTTTCGCTTTTAATTATTTCAGTTGGGTCAAAGGGTTCTCCTCTGGTTCGCATTGCACATATCGTTTTGTAGAAGTTCCTAGTTGCCTCCTTGTAGTTTTTATTTAGGGGCTCTCCATGCTCTTCCCAGTCTTTTTGTTTTTCCCTCTTTACTAGTTTATTCGCATGTCTTCTTGCTATTCTATATTCTATGTAATCACATTCATGCTTGCTCTTCAACCACTTTTTATATTTTTCCTTTTTGTCTTTTACCGCTTTCTTTACCTCTGCGTTCCACCAACTTGTTATTTTCTTTATCCGTGGTTTGCGTTTTTTCGTTGTTCCACATGTCATTTTTTGCAGTATTTAAAATGCTTGATTTGAACATCTCCCATTCTTCTTCCACTGTCTTTCTTTCTATGGGTAATTCTACAAAGATTTATGTTAGTTCTTTCTCATAATTTTCCCTTACTGTCTCGTCTTTAAGGTATTTTAAGTTTACTGATTCTTATGGCATGTATTTTCCCGCTCTTTGCTTTCTTCTTCTGATGGTTCTTATTTTTGCAACGACTGCTTTATGATCTGTGTTTATACTTAAATTGGGCGCTGCCCTTGCATCTAACATATTTCTCTTTCTGTTATTTCTTGTTAATATAAAATCAATTTGGCTTTTAGTATCTAGCTCATTCCATTTCTACCAGGTGTGTACTTGTGAGTCTTTATGTTTATAGAATGTGTTTGTTATTTAGAGGTCGTCTTGACTCCACAACTCTATCAGTCTACTTCCGTTATCATTCCTTTCATTACGCTGATCTCCAAATACTCCCAGATGTTTTTCTATGCCCACTCTGTTATGTCCTAGTCTTGCATTGAAGTCTCCCATAACTATGATGTTGTCCTGCTTATGTAGTTTATTTAGCACGTCATGGATGTCTTCATAGAAGTCCTCGCATTCTTGCTCATTTTTATTTCAATTACATGGTGTGTATATTTGTACATATGTTGTAATTATTTGTTCTTTTATTATCACTGTTATGATTCTTTCTGATATATATTCTATTTCTAGTATTCCTCTTGCTAGCCGTGGTTCGATTACTATTCACACACCGTGTCTTGCCCTTTCTTGCTGTTCTACTCCAGAGTAGACAAACGTGTAACTGTGGTGGAGCTCCTTGCATCCTTTCCCCTTTGTTCTGGTGTCCGCTATTCTCATCAGTCCAATTTTCTTCTCTTCCATTGTTTCTATAAGCTATTCTTCTTTATTATTGAAACCACAGACGTTTATTGTGCCTATTATTTGAGTCGCTGATCTATCTCGTAGTCCATTAACACTGCCAGGTTGATCCGTTTGGTTCAGACTGTTTAATACTTCTTAGTTTTTCTACGAGCAGTATGAAGATCCCCTGCCGGCTTGCTAGGTCAGTCGCAGGTTTAGGACACAAATCTGACCACAGGGAGTCCATCCCCTATGCTAGCCATAGCCCTGTTAGCCCATGACCTCGCGGTCATGGTTTCCCTGTCTGCACCACGTGGAAGTGGGGGTTGATTTGTGTAGTCTGCGGGTCATCGGCAGGCTACTAATTCTCACTTTTCAGCCCTCCTGGGAGAGGCTAGCCGATCCTAACCCTGCTTTACAGGGTTTGTTACAGAAACATAAACGTGATAACTAGACTGATTCTGGGAGTAACAGACACCGGGCCGTCAACGGCCCACAAGATAAGAATTCGCTAATGAAATATCGGTAGTATGAATATCAGGTGCATCACTAAGGTGTACAATATCTAATGTGGCATCATCAAGGTATAACATATATATATATATATTTGTTTCGGCACTATGTCACACAATGAATATGTGTGGCATCATCAAGGTATAACATATATATATATATATATTTGTTTCGGCACTATGGCATACAATGAATATGTGTGGCATCATCAAGGTATAACATATATATATTTGTTTCGGCACTATGGCATACAATGAATATGTGTGGCATCATCAAGGTATAAAATGAATATTTGTAGCGGCACTATGATATATGCCAGTCTCCCTGGGCTAGGGGTAACAAACTTTCTCTGTAATTCCGTGTATTCTCGTGAGTAACGTGATGTGTGTGAGAATCGGTAACGGTTCGCTCCGCATCGGTAACTTACGAGGTATGCGAGCCGGTTGCTCAGAAAGCAATGGCAAACTACTGAGCGTAATCTTGCCAAGAAATCAACAATCAGCTGAAAGGTGCTGATGTTTACAGCGATGTCCTGTAAAGGATATGCGAACAAACAAACAAAAAAGAAAAAAACTATGATGAATAGTGAATATGTGTGGCCTCATCGAGGTATAGAATGAATATTTGTGGCATCACCATGGTACACACATAATATTTATGACTTCACCATAATATAAAACGAATATTCATGGCATCACGCTTTAAAGACATTCTGCAGATCTCACTAAATGCCGCTGGAATGCATCACGACATTTGGGAAACTGTTGCCAAAGACAGAAATTCGTAGCGTACATCATTATGCAAGGAATAAGTCACTTGTGAAGCAAACATGACTGCAAGAGCCGTGAAAAAAGACTGGGGGGGGGGGGGGGGGGGGGAGACACACTGCGAGAGATACCCCTCCGGGAACGTCAAACATCCTTTGCCCACATTGTCAAAGAACATTTCGAGCCAAAATAGGCCTTACCAGCCATCTTAGAACTCATGGCATAATATTTTCAACCCCACTGGATGAAAAGAATGGTCATCATCTTTCTTGATGGACAAACACCAAAATGAATATATATGGTATCGAAATGGTATACAATGGTGGCACCAGTGTGGTATACATTTATACTGTGTAATAACAGTAATGTGATTTGTCCATCAAGAATGATGATGACCATTCATGTCATCCAGTGGGGGTTGAAAGTGTGGAGCCGTGAGTTCTAAGATGGCTGATAAGGCCTATTTTGGCTCGAAATGTTCTTTGACAATGTGGATAAAGAATGCTTGACGTTTCTGGAGGAGGATTTCCTGCAGTGTTTTTTCTGTCCTGCCTTTTCTTCATGGCTCTTACAGTCCTGGTCAGGGTGGCCAGATCGCCGTGATCAAAAGAAACCAAGTCACGAAATAAAAAAGCCAAAATAAAGCCAAACATGCCCAGTACAAAATGAAAAAGCCAAAAAAAAGCCAAACATTGCCTAGTAAAAAGATATATTAAAAATATACTTATATCACATGAAGACCTCTTCTTCAAATAAGTATTCCTCTTCATTGTTGAAATTCAGTACAGGATTCATTAGAATATACTATTCCAGCTTTGAAATCATTCAATATTTTGGATGAAGGTACAAATTCATTACAGCACTTGTTTGAAGATAATGGTTCTGCTCTAATTCTAATAATTGCTTCTAAGAGAGACAGCTGAAGTCTATTCCTTGCTTTGGTTTTTATGCATGTTAAAAGAGAGAACATCCTCTCCACTGCGGTATTGCTAATAAGTGTTATTAAGCAAGTAAGAATAAAAGAAGCAAGCTCTTTAAATTGGGGATGTTTCATGACTCCTTGCCAGAACTGCTCTGCATTTTTAGGCAGTCCATTTTCTTTAAATTGTTCTTCTTCCTTCCAATCTATAAAATTTTCTGTATTGTTCTTCAATAATAGTGTGGTTTTCTTCAGCCAAATTCAAAAAGGGCAATTTCGAAAATAGTGGTCTAGAAGCCTGGTTTAAGGTTATTCCAGGGTTACAATTGGTTAGATCTTTAAATATATTTCTTGCTGAAGGAAGCCGCTTTCTAACTTGATAAAGTGCTTCTTCTCGCACTGATAAGCATCTTTCTTTGAGATCTAAGACCTCTTGTTGGCAATTAATTTTTGTATCAGAACTTTTCTGAATGTAGTTATCACACTCTGAGAGGAATTTGATGCCAAAATCAACATTAAAAACATCTTTTTTCTTATTATTGGTATCATAAGTCCGACTATTACGACGCTTATAATGCAAAAATAGTTCTTCATGTAATTCGTGAGGATCTGCCTTACTTTTCTGAAAAAAGGCTATTTAACCTTTCGAATTCCTGCACAATAGGGGTTGCGAAATGAAAATAAAGGTAGTTTCTTTGATCTAGAAGCATTTCGTTTATAGGTCGTGACTTAAATTTAGTGTAATAATTTGCTAATTCAGCAGAAATAAAATAAGCCTTGAGTTCTTCCCAATTTATTAGAATGTTGAACATTACTTTTCCCCGGACAAGCCAGCGAATAGAAGAAATTTTCTCAAAGGAAGTGATGCAGTTCTAGCTTGCTGAGATTCTGTCGATGAGTTCATAATTTTGAATAAATCTTTAAATGCTTCTCGTCTTAGATTGCTATGTCTAAACCAATTTGGTATTTCTGTCAGCAAAAGTCCAATGTTTTAAGGTAGTTTTGACACTGTATATTTGATGTACAATGCTAATGAATGGCAAACACACTTATACTGAACACATGAAGGAGATACATCTGCCATTCTGGACCAAACTGAATTGTTGCTTCCAACCATACTGGAAGCACCATCGGATGCAAAACCAATGCAATTTTTAAATGATTGATTACATGTTTCAATTCCATCCTAATTTTCAGCTAATTTAACTTTGTCATCAATGTTCTTGCTTATTGTCACCACTGAAAGTGTTTTTTGTGAAGAAGATGGCGCGCTCCGCTTGTGTTTTTCTGTTGTTGCATGATTTGCGAGATTTGAAAATCTTGGAACAATATTACAATGGCACAGTTTGCAATATGCCTGTTCAGAACCGTCAGTGGATTTCTTGAGCCACACAAATGTCTTTTCCCATTGATCATTATATTTCCGATTAGTATCATAAGATGGTTTCCACTTTGGCATGATAATAGGTTCAGTCAATAACATTAACAAGAAATACTTGCGAGTTGCGACTCGCGATTGCTATGAAGGTATAATTAATTTGAAAACTTAACTACTAAACAGTAAGCTGCGCAGTGCTTCAGTGCGCATAGAACATGGCCAGATAAGCTTATCATTTTGCATTTGGTTGTGCTTAAAAATAGTAACACAAGACAACAATTAACTTGAAAAATTCAAAAAAGAGGTATATACCATTACAAATTGTTAAAAGGCCAAAAGAAAGCCAAAAAGCCAAACTGATTTTCCGACACCAAACCTGTTTTAAAAAAGCCAAATTTATCAAATTTGGCTTTTAAAAAGCCAATCTGGTCACCCTGGTCCTGGTTGCCTCACACGTGGCTGCACCCTTGCGTAATGATGCACGCCACGAATTTCGGTCTCTGGCTGCAGTCTCCCAGGTGTCATGATGAATTCCAAAAGCATTCAGTGAGATTTTCAGAGTGTCTTTAAATCGTTTCCTCTGGCCGCCTTGGGAGAGTTTACCACAACGCTGCTCGCCGTAAAACATTTGTTTAGGGAGCCTGTGATCTAGCATGGGTGTCAAGTGACCAGCCCAGCGAATCTGATTCTTCATATGTATAGTGTTTATACTGGGCTCGGACGCTCTTTCTAGGACTTCAGTGCCTGGGATCTTGTCTTGCCATTTAATCTTCAGTAGTTTCTTAAGGCAGACTGTGTGAAAGTGACTGTTTTTTTCTTTTTTTGTATGTCGACCGCAGTTTAGGGTACCCACCAACCGCGGCTAACTTGTTAGGTAGTGATGGAGCAGACAATGTTTAGTGCACCTCTTCTAGCCCTTCCTAATGCCATGGAAGTGAGCAGTGTGTTCCTATAGAGGGCTGCTCAGTCGCTCAGATGGTTGCCGAATCCCACTGCTGCTCCGGTCAGTAGAAGACGACCATATGGCCTGAGCCGCCTGTGTGCAGTCTGCAACTACGGCTGCCAGCGTACCCACACCTGCCGCTTCGCCGCTCGCCCATCTCCGCAGGGCTTGAAGGTGATATATGACGTTGGATGAAGAATGACTTGCGCGATGAATTGGATTAAAGTGAGGAAGAGTTGCGCAATTCGTCGACCTCAATATCTCGCCTGAGTCCATCTGAATAACAGTAATATAGTAATAACTGTGGCATAACTATAAGCTAATATTTTCAATGTTGTAATCATTCTTTCGTGTTTCATTTTATCAAATGCGCTTGTGTAGTCAATAAAGCAAAAACTTACATCTCCGTGTATTTCAATAATTTTGTCCTGTTAATGTTCTCATAATATATATGGGATTATTTGTGCCTTCACCTGTTATCTCCCATCTCTGTTTGTAATTTATTTCTTAATCTTCTCATTATAATTCTAATTTGTAGTTTAATCTCATGACTCATTAAACTAATGTTGCAATATTGTCTTCAATCGATTGTTCCGTGTTTCTTTGGGAGAGGTATGCCAATAGACTTGAAGAGACGATAAGGTATATATTTACTGTTATAAGTAACATTAAACAGTTTTATTATCATTTCTATACCCATTGCACCAACAGCTTGGACACCGATGTTATTTGGCCCAGGGGATTTACCTTTCTTCATATACTGTAGAGGCACCATCAATATCTGTTTTCAGTTTTGGTGGTCCTTCACACTGATCGCAATTGTTTGCATCGGGTCTGCCATCATCATATGATATCACCATAGCATCAAATAATCACCTGTGGCATCACTGTGGTGTAATATTATTATCTATGGCATTATTATGGTATACAATTAACATATGTTACATCACTATGGTACAAAAACGAGATCTTACCATGCCTGGAGTGTGGGGCAGTGTCTCAAGTTAAGCGTTGCCCGGAAGTTGGTGTCTATCTTTAGTTCAATGAAGACGAGGGATAAATTACGACAATGAGAGGTAGAGATCGCAACGCTGACTGCGTTGGGACCAAAATAGTAGTAGTAGTAGTAGTAGTAGTAGTAGTAGTAGTAGTAGTAGTAGTAGTAGTAGTAGTAGTAGTAGTAGTAGTAGTAGTAGTAGTAGTAGTAGTAGTAGTAGTAGTAGTAGTAGTAGTATGTCCTTTGCAGAACCTAGCTCCCATAACAACATTCCGGACAACTTCTCGATCACAAACAAGATTTCCCGCATCAGATACACCCATCTGGAGATCATCCGCCACATCCTGCACCCATCTTCTCTTTGGCCTTCCTCTTCCCCTCTTCCCATGCATATACCCCTCCATTATTGTTCTTTCCAAACTTTCATGACATTTCAAGTAACCAAAAATTATCAATTTTCTTTGTTTTATCGTCTTTAATAGCCAACCCTCTTCAATATTCAGCTCTTGAAGTATGGATGCATTTGTTCTTTTTGTTTACCCAAGACAAAAATTATCAGTTTTCTTTGTTTTATCGTCTTTAATAGCCAACACCCTTCAATATTCAGCTCTTGGGGTATGGATGCATTTGTTCTTTTCTTTACCAAAGATATTCTTAGAACCCGTCTATAACATTTATATTCAAAGGCTGTTACGCGCTGTTCAGCTTGTTTAGTAAGTGTCCAGGTCTTACAGACATATGTTGCAATGGGAAAGATGCATGCTCTTAAAATATCTAAATTTTGAAGTTCTATCTGTCTCACTCCATAATTTATTCAGTTGTTTTAGTCTTTGAAGAGTGTCGTGTTTTACTTTAAAGTGTCGTCCCTTGAGTGAGGGGAGTCAACACCCACATTATAATTTTTTTTCCCTTATCAATATCCTGGAGAATCCACCAGCTTCCGTCCAACACATTCCTTCGGTTCATGGACACCTTTTCCTCTCTCTCTCTCTCTCACTGTCGTACTATGCCCCCTCTCATACTTCCCCAACGCAACATATTCAACAACTCTTGCTTCTAAAAATTACTAAAGATTAATTTATTAAAAGAAAAGTGTAACGTATATGTGTCGTGTATTCTAATGTAAAGGTATAGGTCAGACCACAAAGTTCATGATCAGAGTCCACTCATCATGGCAAGGACTACACGACATCACAAGAATCAGCACAATGGACCTCACCAAATGTCGAGTCCTTCCCTCTAGACATGTCCTCCTCCAGGAGCTCTGATGACCATGAGATCTGATTCCCATTCAAATCTACAGTCCGGGAACGATACTATTTGTTCCTAAAAAAAACTGTTCCTAATAGTTTGTAAAAACTGAGTCCTCACAATTCCTGCGCAGTGAAAAAAATGAAACACTGTCCCATGAACATGACGTTTTCCTTCTTGCGAAATGTTCTACAGTTCTCACTCTAAAACAGTCATTGTATCTAGACTAAAATAGATTTCTTTATTTTCTAGATATTGTCTGAAAGTTATGATTTCCTTGATACGTGGAACAACCACTCTCTAATGTTTTGGTTTCATATAATGTGAACATCAGTCCCTACTGCTCTAGTAATAAGTGGACTGAACATCCATCCCCACTGGTGCGTTCACGAATGGTACGAAAATCAAAACCCATTACTATGTTGCTATCCATAGGTAGTGTGAAATCTTCTTAATAATGTTCTCAATATTTATCCTGTGGGATACTTATACCATTCAGCTCCACCGAGTAATGTTTATAAACCTCTTCTAGCCTAGGCTCATTGAGAAAGTTGCTGGCCAATCTACCTGCACCAAAAATTATCCGGGATCTGATTTTTCAATGGTTATGTGTTCTTCATCCCAACCAGAGGGAACCTTAGGCAACACCGCAGTTCTATCAAATCACATCTACATTTGCCATGACAGGCACGTGTAGAATTAAATCCACTTAATTCGCACACGGTAGACATTATTCCAATCCATAACTGCAGTGCCAAAGCACGTCCGCCTAAATCAACTGTTTGAGTTACACTGTCTTCCAAACAGCCTTGAATTGTTCACGTGACGTTGTTGATGTCCTGCTGGTGTCCCAATGTTCCCAATAACAAGCCCACAATTTTCTGTCATGTGGTGACAAGCAAAGCCGCCATTTAGTTTGATGTCGGGAAATTCTAAATGACAGACGGGACTGTTTTATATCCCGAGCCGGGCACTTCTGCTTGGATCCGACTTGTTTTTACTGTATTGTTAAAAAAACAATTGGGGCCCTGCAAACATGCAGTTAATCAGATTGCCTGTATTATCCTCAACTGGTTAATCCACGGTGATTTTCATGACAAAGAGCAATTGATAATCGTTGTTTAATTTCTTTCAATGTGTCACCATTGTTGGTAATCAATGACCCAAGATGTTTGAAATTGTCTACCACCTCCAATCTTTCCTCATTAACATATATTTCTTTCTCCTTAGTAGTTTTATCTGTATGCATTATCTTTGTTTTTACTATGTTGAGATATAAGTTGTGGTTTTCACTATTTCTTTGGGCTGAGGTTATTAGGTTTTCTTTACCATTATGTGATGTGGGGGTAGGGGTATACCCTATCAAAGGAGAAGTAAGGTGCCTCCTTCCCTCCGCTAGCCTACGGGACACCCTTGGACAAGGTGGAGTACCCGTTTAGACCTCCCCCCCCCCCTAACAGGGTAACGTGAAGCCATGGGAGCAGGTGGTGGATTGGACTTGGGAGCAGCCGACAGATAGTTGTTGGTTATGGTTTCAAGTCAGTGACGGTGGGCAGAGGATCTCTCAGTAGAGACAATGGCTACGGTCATCCGATCAGTATGGTCACTGCCAGGAAGGAAGAATGGTAGACTTCCCTCCTTATTGATTCCCGGGCAGAGGAGGTTCGTCAGCCTTGGTTGGTATTTTTTCTAAGAGAGGGAACTCTAAATCTCAAACCTTCGCTGCCTTGCGGGTATACCCATATGGGAAAGGCTTCGGGAGTAAACCCTGAGGACAAATCTGGAGATGGAGTCCCTAAGGCAGTTCCATGTTGTAAACAACATAGTTCTGGCAACTCCTGCGACAGCACCGATGCCAAGTTGCATTGGCTACTGCCTTTCCCTTGGTCAACATCGGCGACGTGGAGAGGGGGAACCTGCTACTGGGCAACAGCTGGTTCTCCGATTTCCATTGCCCAGGCTTGTGCCCTGAAGAGGTCACTTCAGCACCGCGTAAAGCGGTGACACAACACGGGAAGCAGCATTTGCCGGTTATAAGTCTTAATGCTCGATTGGCGTAGAGCAAGGCGCCAGGGGCTACTTCCGACGGTGGGAGAGATCATCGTATCTCACTAGACAACAACCGCCCGCCTAAGATGGGCAGCCCCCAGTCAATAAGGTGTTGTCTCACCATGGTTCATCTGCTCCTGAGGGTGTGTGGAGCTTAGGGGAAAATCCTGACACATGGACCGCAATCTATACACCTAGCAACAAGAAAAAAAACAAAACAACCAGCCCTAAGGCTGGGAACATGGAACGTAAGAACCATGACCCCTGGCATCTCAGACGATCTAAACGAGATTGTGGATGCCCGCAAAACTGCAGTGATAAACAACGAACTACTTTGACTGGGGATAGACATTGTCGCCCTGCAAGAGACCAGACTCCAAGAATCTGGAAGCATCAAGAAGAGGGACTACACTTTCTACTGGCATGGCAAGCCGTGCGGAGAGACCAGGGAGCATGGAGTTGGCTTCGCTATCAGAAACAAGCTGCTCAATTCCATCATACCACCAAGTGATGGCACTGAAAGAATATTCAAGCTCCAACTCCAGACAGAGGCAGGCCCAGTTAGTATTATAAGCGTTTACGCCCCAACACTAACTGCAGCATCAGAATCTAAAGACAAGTTCTATGACGACCTTAGCAAAGAAGTCAGTGAAACACCAGAGAAACAACATCTTTTTATCCTGGGGGATTTCAATGCCAGGGTTGGCTCCGACCACGAATCTTGGCCTTCATGTCTAGGACAGTTTGGCGTTGGGAAGATCAATGACAATGGACAACGTCTCTTGGAATTCTGCAGCCACCATAATCTGTGCATGACCAACACCTTCTTTGACACGAAACCTCAACACAAGGTGTCATGGAGGGACCCCAGATCAAAGAACTGGCACCAACTCGACCTGGTGCTCACTAAACGCAGCAACCTCCGCAATGTACGGCTGACTCGTATCTATCATAGTGCTGACTGCGACACCGACCATTCACTCGTCTCCAGCAAGGTGAAGATAAAGCCCAAGAGAATCTACAGAAGCCGAACAGAAGGAAGACCACGCATTGACACCAGTGGCACCCAAAATAAAGAGAAGGTCAACAAATTCATGCAGGCTCTAGCGGATACTCTGCCCGGTCCCACAGACGGAGATTCCACCGAGAGATGGAGTCATTTTCGCGACACCATCTACAATACAGCACTATCAACATTTGGCAAGAAGCAAACTAAGTCAACCGACTGGTTTGAAGCACACTCTGAAGAGAAGCTCCCAGTCCTGGAGATAAAGAGACATGCATTCTCAATGTATAAAACATCACCTTCAGAGAAAACACTGCAGGCATTGCGAACGGCCAGAAATAGAGTACAACAGATGGCAAGAAGATGTGCGAACAGGTACTGGCTACAGATCTCTGCTCAAATTCAAACTTGTGCAGACACTGGAAATATAAGAGGAATGTATGAGGGCATCAAGCAAGCTGTCGGTCCATCAAAAAAAAAAAAAAGATGGCCCCTTTACGATCAACTGAGGGGGTAATCATAAAAGATCGAGCGAAACAAATGGATCGCTGGGTAGAACACTACTCAGAGCTATACTCAGTGGATAACACTGTCAGCGAAGAAGCTCTGGAAGCCATCGATCAACAGTCCGCCATGCATGCCTTGGATAACGAACCTTGCCTCACAGAAATCAGCGAAGCACTAGACTCTCTCAAATCCGGCAAGGCACCTGGAAAAGATAGTATTCCACCTGAAATTTTAAAATGTAGCAAAGAAACAATTATCCCAGAACTGTATGCAATATTACAGCTCTGCTGGAGAGAAAAATCAATACCACAAGATATGAAAGACGCAAACATCGTTACCCTTTATAAAAACAAAGGCGACAGAAGCGACTGCAACAACTATCGCGGCATTTCCCTTCTCAGCATTACAGGCAAGATTTTTGCCAGAGTAATCCTTAAAAGATTACACATTCTTGCTGAAAGAATCTACCCCGAATCGCAGTGCTGATTTAGACCCAACAGGTCCACCATCGATATGATTTTCTCACTCCGGCAGCTCCAAGAGAAGTGCAGAGAACAGAGGAAGCCATTATATATTGCCTTCATCGACCTCACAAAGGCATTTGACCTCGTGAGCAGAAGCGGCCTTTTTAAGGTCCTTGAAAAGCTTGGATGTCCACCCACCCTTCTTAGTCTCGTGAAATCATTCCACGAAAACATGCAGGGGACCATTTTATTTGACGGCTCAACATCCCAGTCATTCAGCATCAGCAGCGGAGTAAAGCAGGGCTGCGTGCTTGCTCCTACACTCTTTGGTATCTTCTTCGCTGTTCTCTTACGGCAAGCATTTGGGACTGCCACTGAAGGCATATACTTCCACACAAGATCTGATGGCAAACTTTTTAACCCATCAAGACTCAAGGCAAAGACCAAAATAAGATCAAGATGCGTAAGAGAACTACTTTTTGCAGATGATGCAGCACTGACTACTCATACAGCAGAAGATCTCCAAAGGCTCATAGATCGTTTTGCAGCCGCCTGCAAAGACTTTGGGCTCACCCTTAGCCTAAATAAAACACAGGTGATGGAACAAGATGCTGATGCGCCTCCGTCAATAAAGATCTCTAATTACGAATTGAAGGTCGTCCACGATGTTGTGTATTTGGGATCGACAATATCAGATAATCTTTAATTAGAGACAAAAATCGACAGACGCATTGGAAAGGCAGCCACAACATTTTCCAGGCTAGCTAAAAGAGTTTGGGAGAATAATAGACTAACAGAGCGTACAAAAGCTCAAGTATATAAAGCTTGTGTTGTTAGCACACTACTCTACGGGTCTGAATCCTGGACCCTGTACTCAAGACAGGAAAGGAAGTTGAATTCCTTCCACATGAGATGTCTGAGACGTATCCTGGGCATAACATGGAAAGACCACATAACAAACAAACAGGTGCTTGAAAGAGCAGATATTACCACAGTGCACACCCTCCTCAAGCAGAGACGCCTCCGGTGGTTGGGCCACGTATCTCGAATGGAGGACGAACGTATTCCCAAAGATCTCCTTTACGGAGAACTAGCCACAGGAAAGAGGCCAACCGGAAGACCCCAAATGCGATATAGGGATGTGTGTAAACAAGACATGAAAACCATTGGAACAGATCCTGACACGTGGGAGAGAGTTGCAACAGACAGATGTTCCTGGAGAAGAGATATACGATACGGACTGGTGCTCTTTGAGCGCAATCAGATTTAAAAAACTGAGGAGAGACGGCACAGGCTCAAAGAGCAGTCACTTACTGCGGGACTTGCCTCGTCTTACAGATGCGGAAACTGTGACAGGGATTGTCATTCTCGAATTGGACTATACAGTCACCAGCGGTGCTGCCAGGCACCTCCCAAGCGGTACAACTCTATAGTCCTTCAGGACTGAAAGAGGCCTACTACTACTATGTGATGTGGATAGTAATACCGTATCATCAGCACATCAAATCTCTGGTATTTCTTGACCACCGATATTTAGGCATCATATTGCTCCCTGGTTATATCATCTTTGACATTTCTCATTATATTTTCGGCGTACAGGTTAAACAAATAGGGTGACGGCACACAGGCCTGACGGACTCCTTGCTTGATGTCTAATCAATCTGATGTCTCACCATCAATTCTAACCGCTGCTTTTTGCTCTAGATAGAGCATTTTTATGAAGAGTACTACATGTGATAGAAAGCCCATATTCCTCATGATGTCCCAAAGATTCTGATGTTGTACACAGTCAATTACCTTTGAATAATCCACAAAACATGAGAATAGGCTTACATTAAATTCTCTGTACTTCTCTATTATTAAACGTACGTTGAGTATGTGATTTCTTGTTCCTCTTCCTTGTTTGAATCCAGCTTGAACCACCTTAATTTCTGTTTCCATTATCTTACGAAGTCTTCACATTATGATTTTAGTAGAATTTTTTTTGCATGACTGATCAGGGCAACAGTTCTATAGTTGGTGCATAATTACAGGTTGCCCTGTTTTTGGTAAATCAAATCAAATCAAATCAACTTTATTAGGGTCACAAATTGGGCGCGCGGGCCCGTCTTAAATTCGGCCCTTTCAATCACTCGTCTTTCGTTCATCAAGAGCATTATACATTTACATAGGAAGAAAAATAAACATTGTGAAATGAATGTTGTAAACATAAACAAGGCTAATTACCATGTTATGAAGCCCATCTCCCACCTATCCATACATCACCCCACACACACAACCCCACCTACCCACACACACGCGCACCAAAGGACACATAAACACCCCCACCTACCCACACACACGCACACCAAGGGACACATACATACCCCACAAACCGACCCATCCCCCTCCCACATATCCCCCACCCACACACACTGCCCTAACCTGATCCCCCAACCAAAACACACTCGCCACCCACAAACATTCCCCCACCAACCAACACATCCCACGCCCATCCACATCTTAACCCACACATCCTCTCCCCACCCACACCTCAAACCACCCATCCCTTAGCCACATCTCCATCGACAACATATTCCCCACCCATGCACACAATCCCCCACCAACCCACACATCGCACATTCACTCACACATCCCCGAACCATACACACACATCCCCACCAACTGACATGTCCCTACCCCGCCCCCCACCCACCTCCCTAACCATCCATACATCCCCAATCCACACACACACACACACCCCACCACCCACACATACAACTTCCACCCACCCACACGTGTCTTAACCTAAACCCCCACCACGCAATCCCCCACCCGCACATCACATACACCCCCTACCACGCACTATTCCCAACCCACGCACCACACACACACATATCCCTCACCAACACATCCCCACTTACACACCACACACATATCCCCACCCAGATACCACACAATATTCCCACCCACACCCACACAGATACCCTTACCCATCCACCCCACATACCCCCACTCACACACCACAAAAATCCCCCACCCACACACACATACCTCACTCACACAATATCCCCAACCAACACACCACACACCTCTCCCCACCCACACACGCATTCCCTACCCGTCCACCAAACACACTCACTCACGCATACATCCTCCACTACGCACTCACACACCACAACCAAACATCTCTCGATCACAATACCCCTACCCACACACATCCTCCACCCACTCACACATCCCACCCCGACACATACAACTCCCTTACCCACCTACACATCCCTAAGCCACTCACACACCCCCACCCACACATTCCTCATCCACACACACACATCTCCCACCCACACACCCCCGCATACTTCCCCCAACCACCACAATCCCCTACTCACCCACACATATACCCCACCCATACGCACATTCCCCGCACCCATCACACACATCCCCCACACCACACACTATCCTCCACCCATACCACCACAAACATACCCTCCACCCACACATCATTCACACATCCCCCACCAACACACCGCACACATATCTCAAACCCACACACCATACACTTCTCCCCACCCGCCCTTGCATCCCCAATCCACCCAACACAATCCCCTATCCACACAACCCCGCCTCCCACACATACTTCCTCAAACCATCCACACATCTCCACCCACATAAACACACATCCCCCGCATCCGTCCCATACACATATCCTCCACCCATACACACACCCCCCACACCCATTCCAACACCCCTACTTTCACCCCCACACATCCATCCACACATCCCACCAACACCCACAAATATCACTACCCACCAAAACCCACACACCCCAACCCATCCAAACGCATACCCCCACCCACACACCCCCACCCACACTTATCCCCACTCACACACATCCTCCACATACAGTCACACTTCCTCACATCTAGACACATACAAAATGTCTCACGTTAGTATTGAAACTAGTATGAAAAAACTCCCACACTTTACTCACACACATACACTGACACTTGTCATGAGCAGTCTCATAAAAATGTTAAACATGGAGAAAAATGTGTACATAAAATGTATGTGACGTAAAAATAGTGATGCTCTCTCTCTCTCTCTCTCTCTCTCTCTCTCTCTCTCTCTCTCTCTCTCTCTCTCTCTCTCTCTCTCTCTCACACACACACACACACACACATTCACTCTCCTGCTCATTCTTTCACTCTCACGCTCACTCGTTCTGTCTCTCATTCACACTCACTGACTCTCTCACTCAAACTACAGTAATGAACATGAGTTTATATTATGCATGATAAAATCAAATGGTATTTAACTGATAATATGACAGATGAGAATACACAAACATATGGATTCGCGTGTTACATAACATGCGAATCCATATGTTTGTGTATTCTCATCTGTCATATTATCAGTTAAATACCATTTGATTTTATCATGCATAATATAAACTCATGTTCATTACTGTAGTTTGAGTGAGAGAGTCAGTGAGTGTGAATGAGAGACAGAACGAGTGAGCGTGAGAGTGAAAGAATGAGCAGGAGAGTGAATGTGTGTGTGTGAGAGAGAGAGAGAGAGAGAGAGAGAGAGAGAGAGAGAGAGAGAGAGAGAGAGAGAGAGAGAGAGAGAGAGAGAGAGAATACTGGAATTATACTATTTTTTTTTTTAAATTAATACTGGTACTGGAATTAAGATAGTTCTCTTCCAATATTTTGGCCATATACCATATTTTCATATCTTTTTACATTATGCGTGATAGATGTGTATGCTTTCTTCTCCTCACGCTTTAATTAGTCCAGCTGGTATCTGATCACACCCAGGTGATTAACCATTCTTTATGTTCTTTATTGCCCATGCAATTTCATCTAATGAGGGTTCAGGTTCTGTCTCTGCTGCCATTTGTTCATGTACCTTATTCATATTCTCACTATCATTGTTATCATATATTCCACTGCAGTATTCTTACCATCTGCCAAGTAGCTGATTACCGGCTCGTCTATTCAGCCACAAGGGCAGTTGTAAGCAGGAACAGGTCACAACGGAGAATATCAAACAAACCAATGTCCTCGCCATTGTAGCCAGTGTTTATTCACAAAAGTCATCGCCGCCGTTATACACTCATTATTAATAGGTGTGGGCTGACACGCGATGATTCTAAAACACTCTATCTACTATTTACTACAACTTACAGGCTCAACCTTGGCTTGACATCCGCGTGTGCTGAATTGATGTCGCTTGACTTCTGCATTCGCTTTCCCCAACCGTCGTGTACAAAGACCCTGGCAAGAATGACTCGATCTTGCCGTCTGTCTCGTGTGCCACACAACTAATGTCACGTGATACGCAACTCATTGGAGTCACTTCCCTTTCTTCATCATCATCTGTTGCTCCACCGACTTCTCTTGTAACCCTGTTCTTACTCTGTCCGTTTCCCGCTGCATCCCTCATATCGGTCCATGGCATTATGCCCCCCTCCCAATTTTTGAAAATGGTGTAGCCATTTTCATAGTCTATTTGGTTTTTTAATCCCATGACATGGAGCGATATGAGTAGTCAGGTTATTACTCTACACTATATTGTTGTCCTTCCACAACCGTATTATATCTGATAATATGATAGCATGGCATTCTATTAACCACTGCAGAAAATGAAAAAAAAATTATTATTATGTTCAGGCACGCCCTATCAACCTACTTTCCGCGCAGGCGACGTGTAGCCAACCTATGGGGGGGGGGGGGGGTTAGTCTAACATACTATGAGCTTCATAAGGTCCCGTGGCCTCCCCATAGTAGTCCCTCATTTGCCCTACAGACAAGCAACCTCAAACCTATCAAGACCATTACGTCCGAATGAGGGGATATGCGTGGTTAATAGGTACCATTACCATCTATATTATTATTTCTATATGGTATCGTGGAACATGAGCAATGTGTACATGACTTGTGTACCGCTGTATTTCTCGGTTGTCATTTGGGTTTCCCATGTGACGTAATAATTTAATACTCATAGATGGGGTCATTGCATAAGCCTTTGTCTTCTTGCGGTCTACTTATATTTCAGTTGTCTAGGGTGATTACTTCTTCTTCGTGAAAGATGTCTTTTCGTACTGTACCCGCAAGTTCATCTTATTGCCGATATAGATGTATACTGTAGACTCACTTATCAATATCTTTTTGTCTGTCAAAGTTTATAATACTTTGATCTTCTATCTTCCCCGTTGGTCGATGTTGGTCGATGTGGAACCGCTTTCTGTTATTTGCATTCTTCATGCCGGTCCAATGCCATCTTTTAGCCCTAAGTTGGTGTGGTAGACTCGTTCAGAGTTGAACAATGGCGATGTACCTTAATATATATGTACATTTGTATGCATGGTCATCTCTATTATGGAATATGTCAATCAATGAATAAAATTATCATCAATAAATTTCATTGACATATATGAGATATTCATGCAATATTATACACTGACAGAAAATTAAAATGTGACATTGATTTACATTATCAATGTGTTTATATGTTGTAGTATCAATATTAAAATTAACTACCACCATTCACTCGTGTCATTTGTTGCATCTTTGTTTCTTGACCGTGTCATTCTATGTTACTCTTGTTGCCACCGTTATTATACTATATGATTTGTGTCTCTTGCTTAGTCTTGGTGTTTCTCTTGTCTTGTGTTCTTGTTGCAAAAGATCAATTATTAAGTATTCCCCCACTCTGCATATGTAAGAACATTTTACCATAAATAGTAATGTATATGAAAAATTATATCTCACAATGGCACAACGATATCTTGTTATCATCATTGTAATATGTGTGATGATATGTTTCTCGGTGATTATACCATGGTCTATGATGGCTTGCCGTTACCTCGGACCTAATCACAGTAGTTTGTGTCGATATCATTACATCAGTGTTCTCGTTGTACTTGTGCTTGGTATTGTTGTCGTCTGTTGTAATATTCTCAATTCTCAGCTATGGTATGTTCTCTTTTCGATACCGTAGGTTTCTCTCACTTGGTATCTGAAACTTGGCTGTTATACCTGTATTGGCTGATAGCTTACTTATAATGAATAAAACATGCAATCTAATAACTTACATGTGATAGATGGAATATGATAATTTACATCTGATCGATGGAGTATGTAATATGATAATTTACATGTGATTGCTGGAATATGCAATATGATAGTATGGTAGTTTATACCAGATTGATGGAATATGCAATGTGATAATTTACACCTGATCGATGGAATATGGAATGTGATAATTTACATTTGACAGATGGAATATGCAGCATGACAGATGAATTCATATTACCCATAAATAAACCTACTATCACTCAGTTATTTAACCGTGGGTGTGGTTTGTCCTACTTGTTTAACCTGGGCTGGTCTTTTCAGCTAGCTGGTTTATGCTGGTTTGGCGCCCTAGGATTGTAGACCAGGAATGGTATCTTTTCCAGGTATATGGATGGATTTATGGTGGTGCTTGCACAGTTCTCCAACTATTTCATTCATCTTCTGTGCATTCTTGTAATTAATAAAAATGGAAAAAATATGTACATATCTGACTCTTACTAATTAATTAAGTACAATGTCAAATTGACTGCTGGTATCTGTAGTCATTCTATACGGCAGTTCAGAGTTTTAAGTAATATTTGGATATCTATATCCTTGTTACCCTTAATGTACTCTGAATGTACTTGTTTTAAATTATCTCATTACCGTATAGTGTCTTTCTTATGTACTGAAGTTAAAAAAATTGTTGTATTTATTGTGTATGTAGTGTGGAGTATGTATGTAGTGAATAGTATTGTATTTAGTTGTATATGTATGTGTCTAGGTGCATAACAAGATAGGTTGAGATGGTAAGTAACTTGAATGTTGAATGTATATGTAAAGAGATGTTTCTTTTCTTATTTATTAACAATGGTGACTATACCTTATATTGTGATTCTACTGTGTTCTCAATGTGTGTGGTAGTGCTGTTTGTTTTCTGTATCCTAAACATACTAATTAAAATCATAAGATATTTATATAATATTAGTGAAAGTTACTTTAATTATTATCACAGTTTTATAATGGGATAGGATAAATATTGTCATTCCGTTGAACTGCTATTGACCTGTGTAGATGGTAGGCTGTTTGTGTGCAGTTCAATGTGTCTTTTGTCGTTATATTTTGATGTCATATTTATCTAATTTTTGTCTTTTGTGTTCTATTTCCTCTTTTGTTAAGCTTATACCTTTCCAATATCTTTCCCAGTTTGTTAGTTTCATTTTTTGTATTCTTGTATATATCTCTGCTTTAGATATCACTGACTTTGTCCCGGTTTCTCTTGGTTTGTCAGTTTTGGTGTAGCATGTATTAGGTATTTTTGGTGGGGTCTTCTCTTGCCACCCTGATACAGTGTAGTCGATTGTATCATTTTGTCGGGGTGTCACCTTATATTTTGATTTTACTGGCTGAGGTAGATCTTCTTCCTCAGAAGGTGAGGTAGCTTTATCCCCTGAATCTGGGAGATATTTTTGTGTAGCACATGTAACTCCGTTTTGTGCTTTTTCTGTTTTTGTATTTCCACACTTGATTGTTTTCTCTTTTAGATATGGACTTCTGCTTTGTTTTAATGTTACTGTGCTTTTTCTAACTGATGGATTCACTATACTAACCTTTTCTATTGCGAAGGTTACTTTGTCTTCTTCCTTGCTTAATTCCTCTCGGACGGATAGTGACTTCCCGTCTATGTTTGTATCTGTTAGCCGTTTAAGTAAGTTATCTGTGTCTGGACTGTCATCGTTGTTACTTGAGTATGGTTGGGTCGCTTTTTGCTGGTCATTATTCTCGTTTGTTTTAGGTTTGGCGGTTGGTGTCGCTTGTCGAGTGAGTTCGATACCTTCATTATTTCCTTTGGATATTTGTGCTCTGGTCACGGCATTCACTACTGTATCTTTTACTTGTGGTATGTTGCCTATGATTAGTCCAGCGCACGGGTCCGGTAGTACCGCTGCTTTTATTCTGCCTGTATAATATCGACTATTGATTGTGATCCATGCTATGTCATACTGTTTCGATGTTTCCACCGAAAGTTCGACACTTAATTTCTTCTCCTGTGTAGTCTTCGGTCTTAACTAGTTGTTGTTTTACCCCGACTAGCGATAGTTGCGGAATTTCGTAGGCATGTAGTTATTATTCCGTTGACAAATGCCTTTTGGAATCTTAGACTTCCGCTCTCGATCTTTGCTGTTTTCACGTTTTGTATTGTTATATTTTTGTCGTATTTCTGATTCATATCTTTAGGTCTTTTTATGTTCTTTTCATTTAGTGTGTCTGTTGTGGTTATTTGCTTCAGTCTACAATTTTTTGCGTAGTGACCAAAGCTACGACAAAGATGACATTTTGTTGGTTTGATGTTATTGTCTTGTGTGATCAATACTTTTCTCTTCTTGTCAGTATTGGTTTTGTATTTTTCGTCAGATAGTATTCCAATCCTTTGTTTATTTTCTGATTCTGTAGGTTTTTTAGTTTTTTGTTTGTTTCCTTTTATCTGGTTTTGAACTTTTATGAGTTTGTTTTGTCCCCATGTTAATAATGTAATTCCACTGTAACAGAATTTTCTTATGTAGTCTTGTATTGAAGGCATGTTTCTTGAATATGCTCAACCACTTTACCAAGAATATGATGTCTTAGTAGCTGAAGGTATCAATAGTATCTAGCATATGATGTCTTTGGTTATGTGGTGACTGATGGTGTGATTATTTAAAGTTGATTTTTGTGACGTTATTCAATGATACTCACAAATAGAAGTAACCTTTGTGTAAACGTTATCGTGGTGTCACCAGGTTTTAAATATTACCCCAGAAATGATAGGTGATGTATACTATGAGTGTCTATCTGAAGTATATTATCTTACTTTATCAGCACTGGAACACCCAGAACATATGTGTGATGCTCGTGGATCTTGTATTTGGTCATTGAGAATTCTTATTGAGATCTTGAATTACTTCACAAATTATCTCAATATTTTTTCTTGATGCAACAATGCAAGCTCAATCCCTGTAATGGAGAAAAAATGACAAAAACCTGTGGAGAAAATAACCAAATATCCACTCTAATCAGCCGCACAAAATGATACAATAACAGTCAGACAATTTCACTCGCCTGATGCCTTGTTGGTGCTGCTGCGGTGCGGTTCTTCACTGGTCTGGTGTCTTCCCTCCAGTAGTCGAGGTCTTGAGTGTTGCTAGTCGACGTAAGCTCAAACGTCAGATAGTTTTGCCAAGGAATTCTGGCCTTCTCTGTCACTGATGCCTTGTTGGTGCTGCTGCGGTGCGGTTCTTCACTGGTCCGGTGTCTTCCCTCCAGTAGTTGAGGTCTTGAGTGTTGCTAGTCGACGTAAGCTCAAACGTCAGATAGTTGTGCCAAGAAATTCTGGCCTTCTCTGTAACTTGAATGGAAAAACTTTAATATTATGTAGATTCACTGTGGTGCTGTCGTGTTATTGTTCTGGAATGAATCGATATGTTGATTTCGGTTGTTTAGAGTGTTCTATGTCGGTTGGAGACTAAAGTTGAATTCTGGAAAAATGTCTTAGAAAAAGTCTGATTCTTGAATCCAGATGAAAATAACTTGGTATACGACTGCTAGATGGTCTTTACCCTTCTTCCACATGTAGTTATGATAGTCTTTGTCGTTTTAAAGTATTCAGTGGAAATTTTGATGATTCCTGAAAACCGACTCACTTGTCGCACTCCTTACTACTTATATACGTGTAGTTGCGAGATTTCAGTGAAAATTCAGCCATCATCGCTGATTTGATATATTCTCGTCTATGATGAGTTTTAACTGTTGACAGGACTGTCTGTTGGCACTTTGAACCTCTGATCATGTGCCGACTTTCTATTTGTAGGTTCACTTTCTTGATTCTTTTTCCTTTTCACTTATTGAATGTCTCCCGGTAATTCATGAGTCTTTCTTTCTAGACATTGATACTTCGTTCTTGACACTCGTGAATGTATTTAAGAGTTTATTCGGAGTTAACAACTCTAACGTTTTCTCAGCCAGGGTCAATATTTATGAAAATTAATATTTCATTTGTTGTGTTCAGCGTTGTGGCTTAAATGTTTGTATCATAAAGCAATATTCACACCACGTTTTAATAGCTGAACTTGTTTGTTGACACCTTTGTTCAAAATTGCAAATGGCGTTCAAGGTGACCTTCCTTGTTCTTTGTCTGCCCGTTACCGAATTTTCTTGAAGGTAACTCTTATTTTCGGTGCTCCTGCTTGATTATTTTCGAGCGCCCCACTTGCCAAGTAGCTGATTACCGGCTCGTCTATTCAGCCACAAGGGCAGTTGTAAGCAGGAACAGGTCACAACGGAGAATATCAAACAAACCAATGTCCTCGCCATTGTAGCCAGTGTTTATTCTCAAAAGTCATCGCCGCCGTTATACACTCATTATTAACAGGTGTGGGCTGACACTGCGATGATTCTAAAACACTCTATCTACTATTTACTACCAACTTACAGCTTGGCTCAACCTTGGCTTGACATCCGCGTGTGCTGAATTGATGTCGCTTGACTTCTGCATTCGCTTTCCCCAACCGTCGTGTACAAAGACCCTGGCAAGAATGACTCGATCTTGCCGTCTGTCTCGTGTGCCACACAACTAATGTCACGTGATACGCAACTCATTGGAGTCACTTCCCTTTCTTCATCATCATCTGTTGCTCCACCGACTTCTCTTGTAACCCTGTTCTTACTCTGTCCGTTTCCCGCTGTATCCCTCATATCGGTCCATGGCACCATCTTTCTAGAATTGGTTTACATTCTGTTAAGGTAATTTCCCAGCTGGTCACAGATAACGTTTAATTGAGGTTGAACATTTCTTGTCAATAACTTCATTGATTTGAACATTTCGTAATCTCTTCCAGTCTTATAATATTGCTCTATTCTGGTACAGCAATCTTGTATATATTTGGTTTTGCCCTTTCTTGTGTGCTTTCTTATTTCTCGAGGTAAAGATTTATACTTCATCCTGCTGTTATCAGATTCACCTCTCTTCTATTTCAGTTCCCTTCATTGTTTTATTAATTCTAACGTGTCTGATGTAATCCGTGGCTTATATTGCTTTTTCTTGATCGGAATTAAATCTTTGGCTGCAGTTATCATGATATCTCTAGCTTGTACTGCTAATCCCTTAGGTGCCAATTCCTCCCGTAGATACATCAAGACCCCAAAACGATTCTTCCCTTCTAGGTTATATGCACCTGGTATTTTTGTGACATCAAAACGAAGTGGCCTTGATCGTCGGGTAAGCTTTTTATGTTTTACTTCCATATCTACTTCTAATAACTGATGATCTGATCACAGTCTGCACGTCGTAAGGTTTTTGCAGATGTTATGCTTGATCTCTATCTTCTTTGTATCAAAATATAACCTATCTTGTTTTTTGGTAGTGGTGTCCTGCTACTTCCACGTGAAGAGTCTTCTTGGGTGTTGTTTAAAAGGTGTGTTGGCTATTGTTGACTAATTTCCTGTTATATATTCAATTAATTTGTCACCTGCATCATTTCCTGCTACTTCCACGTGAAGAGTCTTCTTGGGTGTTGTTTAAAAGGTGTGTTGGCTATTGTTAACTAATTTCTTGTTATATATTCAATTAATATGTCACCTGCATCATTTCCATTTCCCAATTCAAATTTTCCTAAAACATGTCTCTCATGTTCAGCTCTCTGCCTCTCTCTCTCTCTCTCTCTCTCTCTCTCTCTCTCTCTCTCTGTCTCTCTCTCTCTCTCCATACACACACAGTGTGTGTGTGTGTGTGTGTGTGTGTGTGTGTGTGCCTGCATGTCTGTGTGTGTTATGTGTCATGGCACATTCTCAGATAGCAACATGAATGCTGTCTAGAAACATCGCATGTTAGGTCTTCCAAGATGCCAAGCTTTTCTTCACCTGCGTTAGCGTTCTCCTTGGCCCCGGAATACAGGGCAGTCAGACAGCGTGTAGTCAACAGTTATGTTGCATGTGCCGCGAGGATATTGTTATGTCGGTTGTTTCAAACAAGCAGCAAAGAACCCCTGGAGTCGCAGCGAAAGTATTGGGTATATGATACTAGCCCTATATTTCTATATACCAATCGACAATCGATAGTTATATGTCTTTGTTTTTTACTTTTTTGTTTGTTTTAACCATTGTTTACTTTGAAAATAACGTGATGTTTCAGTTATTGAGGCCCCTGTGAAGTCGGAATATCATACATTGTATTTTGTTTTTTCTGTGGAGGTAATGATATGGGTCGTTTTTACTGTAATCAGTTGTGCTTTTGTTTTGTTTTTGATCTTTTATAATACGTTGTTAGAGTGTAGTTTTACCCTCCTATTGATATGTTGTTCTGGAGTATGTTTTTATTCCCTTTCATTTATGCTTGTACGTCCTCTCCTTATCATGCCTGCCATTTTGACAGCAATCAGGTGCCCATGTGAACACAACCTTATTGAATGCCAGTGGCAGACAGAGCGGATTTCCATTTAATTAAATGAGGTCTGCCAATCTACGTTATGCATATGGCACAGTATTTATAGCTGAAAACGTAAGATATCTACAAGAATTGCTTTGAAATTGTGGCAATAGACAGTAAAACAAGAAATGACTTTCATTGAATATCAAGAAAACAGAAACAATGGTTATAGCAAAAAAACAAGATAACACTAACATGTGATATAAAGTTAGAAGGAAGACTACTTAACAAGTTGATAAGTTTAAATACTTACAGACAATCCTGCCATGAGACGGAAGGTGCATAATATAGATTAAGAGCACAATAAGTCAAGTACGTAGAAGCTGCATTACTGAAAATGAAAATTATCTTGCGCAATAAGTCACTATCACTGATTGTCAGAAAGAGAGTGCCGAAATATATATATATAGAATCTGATTTGCTGTATAGCAGCGATTCATGGCACTTGAACAAAAAACAAAAACAAAAATTAGAATGAGCTTGGAAACAATAAGTATTCGTTTCCTGAGACGAATGTTGCGAATACCTTGGACTTGGAGTAACCAGCAATGCAAAGAGGCTAATGAAAGTAAAATATTATACACAACTACACAGTGTTTGTAAAATCTCACTACACTTTGTATGTTGAATAGCTGTTTGTCGAAGAGTATGTTTCCGTCTTGCAAACAGAAAACAAACTCTCCAACAAACAGCTGTTCTACATACAAAGTGTAGTGAGACTTTACAAACACCCGGTATAATAAACAGGAAAACATTGTCCTTTTGTCATATAATTAGAAGAGAGGTACTGGAGAAAAGTCGTGACGACTGGACAGATCAGTAGGATAAAGAGGCAGAGGTAGATCAAGAGAAATGATTATGGAAGAACTGAGACGGCGGCATTGAGGAATATCATCAGCAGAGTTGATCCAGAACACCAAGGATCGAGATCTATCTAGACACATTTTAGCCTACCTCAATTGGCTGTTCACATGACGGTGATGATGATGTCATCCCTGGGTTTTGTAATGCAGTGGTTACTGGCAGCGCATCTGTAAATAATACTATCTGTCGACGAGCTCCGTGGTATAGTGTAACCGAGTTTTCGCTGCCAAGTTTAAAGCTCAGCTTTTGCACTCGGTATGTGTGAGCATCGTCATGTTCATCTGCTGATCATGTCATTTGCGGGACGTTGCAATCAATGTTAATTTGCTTTTCTAGGCGATGTTTTTGTTTGTTTGTTTGCATGTCCTTTACAGGACATCGCTGTCAACATCAGCATCTTTCAGCTGATTGTTGATTTCTTGGCAAGATAACGCTCAGTAGTTTGCCATTGCTTTCTGAGCGACCGGCTTACATACCGCGTAAGTTACCGACGCGAGTATAAAAGCTACCAATTCTCGCGCAACGTCAAGTTACTTACGAGAGTATACGAGATTGCGGAGAAAGCCGTGTAACATCTAGACCAGGGAGACGGCTAGACGATGTTACGTTCAGTAAATGTACCATCGATTTCTGAACCAAAAGGCAACGTTTAAGTCCAACTTAAGGCTGTGAGAGGATTGAATGTCCCAGCTCGCGCCATCAGCGCATCGGAAATTTAAGAACGAGAACTTGTATCTCTTCTGATAGCTATCATTACTGGGGACTATCTTTTATTGTAGTGCAGATGTATGCAATGCTAATTTCCACAGCATCTTAGCCGAAACGTCAGTCCTCAGGACATAGGGTATAATGAAGTAGTGTTCGTGTATGTGATTCATTGCTATGGTTAGTCATTCCATACAATCTTGACTATTCTTGTTTGTGATGTCTTCGTAGTTGGCTATTTTTGTTTGTGATGTCTTCATAGTTGGATATTTTTGTTTGTGATGCCTTCAATGTTGACTATTCTTGTATTTGGTTGCCTTAAGTGTTGACTTATTTGTTTGTGGTGCCTCCAGAGTTGACTATTCTTGTTTGCGGTGCTTTCAGTACTGATTATTCTTGTTTGTGATGCCTTCAATGTTGTCTATTCTTGTTTGTGATGCCTTCAGTGTTGTCTGTTCTTGTTTGTGATTCCTTCAGTGTTGACTATTCTTGTTTGTGATGCCTTCAGTGTTCTCTATTCTTGTTTGTGATGCCTTCACTGTTGACTATTCCTGTTTGTGATGCCTTCAGTGTTCTCTATTCTTGTTTGTGATGCCTTCAGTGTACTCGATTCTTGTTTGTGATGCCTTCAGTGTTGTCTGTTCTTGTTTGTGATACCTTCAGTGTTGTCTGTTCTTGTTTGTGATGCCTTCAGTGTTGTCTATTCTTGTTTGTGATGCCTTCAGTGTTCTCTATTCTTGTTTGTGATGCCTTCAGTGTTGACTATTCTTGTTTGTGATGCCTTCAGTGTTCTCTATTCTTGTTTTTTATGCCTTCACTGTTGACTATTCCTGTTTGTGATGCCTTCAGTTTTCTCTATTCTTGTTAGTGATGCCTTCAGTGTACTCGATTCTTGTTTGTGATGCCTTCAGTGTTGTCTGTTCTTGTTTGTGATGCCTTCAGTGTTGTCTGTTCTTGTTTGTGATGCCTTCAGTGTTGTCTATTCTTGTTTGTGATGCCTTCAGTGTTGTCTGTTCTTGTTTGTGATGTCTTCAGTGTTGTCTGTTCTTGTTTGTGATGCCTTCAGAGTTGACTATTCTTGTTTGCGGTGCCTTCAGTATTGATTATTCTTGCTTTGATGTCTTCAATGTTCTCTATTCTTGTTTGTGATGCCTCCAGTGTTGACTATTCTGTCTTTGGTGCCTTCAATGTTGACTATTCGTGTTTGTGATGCCTTCAATGTTGGCTGTTCTTGTTTCTGATGCCTTCAGTATTGCCAATCAGCTCAGGGAATCGCTTGAGTGTTTGTTGTTATTTCCTATATTGACACTGCTACCCGTATAATCGCACTTTGCTCACATGTTGCTAGACCTATATTTTAGAAACTATTCGGCACTCGGCATCCGGTGTGGTCAGTATCACACAGACCGCTTTTATTTCCCAAGACGTTGTCATGTACCAGTGTTAAGGTGGGTCGCCCTGGGAATTTATTTCAAATAAAAGAATCCGCCTCCATGCGAATTCGAACCCATTGCCATCGGGCCGGCAGGCGAGCGTCGAGCTTTACGGTACCGCGACTGCCGATTTCATTAAGAGGTGTGAACCCTCAGACTGTATCTGAGGCAAGCCTGTGTACGCCAGTTTTAGAGTTCTAGCTGTGACACAAAAGTTGTCCGTTTCATTTAGTTTGCTAACACCTGTCTTCTGTAGTTAAGGGAATATTTAAGAGAAAAAGATGGACTTAATTGAACCTAGGCTCTCCTCTTCTAGCTCAGTCTCTCCTAGGAGAGCAGCTAGCCCCCTGCCTCGCGCTGAGCACTGAGTCCCTAACTCCGACTGCACCACCCCGGGGTCAACGAAAAAAAAAAAAAAAAAAACTACACTCGCGAAATTACACTCGTTCCAAAATGAACCCTCCACCTTCTGAGCGAGATGTGGGTGGCTGAATAACTTCATCAAGGAAAATTATCAACAAGTTTTTAAAATGTGTTTGCTTGTTGAAGAATCTTGATGTCTCTTCTGTCTGCAACGGGTTGGGATACCGTTGTTCTTTCTAATTTAGTGTCAGGTGGAGTTTTCATAACACCTGTAATTATTCCAGCAGCCTGATTATGCAGTCTGCAGAGCTTTGAATGTTTGTTTAGACACATTAGAACGAGCCGCAATGGCACATTCTAAAGCTGGTCTTACACCACAAGTGTATAATCTCTTTACAAACACCAGGCATGGTTGAGATGCTCGACCAATGGAAAATCCATGCACCGACTCAGATCTGCCGTTACGTTGATAAAGACCAGTTGAAACGTTCGACTGTATCTGTGTGTGTTCTTCCATCCGTCCAGTTTTTTAGATTTCGTTCACAAATATTTGCCCTCATTCACGTTAAATTGTTTTGGAAACTATCCATTGCATCGATATGAAATTTTAACCGCAGTCTTATATTTGCTCCCACCCAAGGAATATGTCTTTGATTGGTCCAAAAGCAACTTAAATAACAGAAAGCTGCGACATTTCTTTGATGTTTTGGAGAAAATGTATTGAATTCACGCTAATAAACTTGTTTTACAGTAAGTAATGCACGTCAAATCTGGTAAAGACTCAAAGCATATCCGTTCCACAATGTGACATGCTTCTCATAAGGAAATTCCCGTGCACCACGGAGAAAAGTCACTATTGAAAACTGATGTTTCTGTGTGAAGATGTAATATATTTCGTAATATGCATTTCATCTCTGACCAGTGAATTATATACCGCATATAAACAAACACTGAGGTCTAATGTACAATCTCCAGAACAAAAATTACATAATTTTTTTTTTCTTGCGCTCGCTCGCATTGAACTCAAGCGTAGTCCATAACACTATTTACAATGGTGATGGACTGAATTTTGCATGTGGATTAGCTGTCCCTAATAATAGTGTCCCTCGCCATCAGGCGAACCCACTACGACTTCAGAGGTACTTGTTACTGACGTCCCCAAGTCAAGGACGACAGATTAAAATTTTAGTCCAGCTGTCCGGTGTAAGGGCTTAATCGATAATCTCGGCATCAGCACAACGGATATGTAAGAACTCACGTTCTTACCCATTCGGCCACGAGCACCTGCCAAGATAACTTTATATTCTAAATTTCATTATTTTCTCTCAGTTGGTTACTAAGTTATGGATTTTTATACGGGGCAAACAATTATGAACGTAGTATAGGCATATATTGATTTCTTACCCGCACTACAACAACCGTTCGGCACCTGTAGACCCCCTATTTATTTTTAAAATATAATCTCTTTAGTATTCCGACTCCCTGGCCAAGGAGTTAGCACCTTTCTCCGTTAACCCCGAATGCTCTCGTGGTTGATGTGAGCGCACGAGAATTAGAAGTGTTTCGAGTCGCGCCAGTGACTTATGAGAGTATGGAGCCGGTCGCTCAGAAAGTCGTGGCGTGCTGATGAGCGTAATCTAGCCTAGGATCAACATACAGCTGAAAGATGCTGGTGTTGACCGCAATATCCTGAAACAGGATGGAAACGCGGGGGAAAAAAATCTCTTTAATATACTTGCACCAGAACTGCCCGCAGGTTGTTTCAATTGATTATTTATAATCTTTGACGTTCCGACCTGAGCGTGTTTGATGCTATCCGTGCTCAACATGTTAGAATAAAAACACAAACGTTTCAACAGAAAACTTTGTCAGCGGGACAACATGAACCAACCAATATGACTGTCGTGTCCTCCTTTAAAGTGTCGTCCCTGGAGTGAGGAGATCCGACACCCACATTATAATATTATTTTCTTTCCCCCTCAATATTCTGGAGAATCCACCAGCTTCCGTCCAACACACTCCATCAGCCTATGGACACCTTTTCCTATCACTCTCACACTGTAGTACTATGCCCCCTTCTCATACTTCCCCAACGCAACATACTCAACAACTCTTGCTTCTAGAAATTAATAAAGATTAATTTATTAAAATAAAAGTGTAACGTGTATGAGACGTGTATGTGAAGAAAATGTGTGACGTGTTCTATAAAGTGTGTAGACTCTGTCTCTCAGACATCAACTCAGTCAGCTGATCACAGCAAAGATAGACCACAGCACGTTACGTCAGAACAAGTACGTCTCACCCGTTGCCGGAACCATCTTGCCGGATAATGCTTTGCCTCTGTAGACCTCTGGTAATCCAATTTCATGAACATCCGAAATAGACACCGGTGGTATTCAGAGTTAATCAGGGACCGGTTGCACTCTACACAATGTCCGTTCCTAATGTTCCTAAACAAACTGCACAAGTCTTTTGCAGTGTGTACGCAGTTAGTTAGTTAGTTAGTTAGTCGACAGATCATCCTCGTTGCACATCGAACCATTCAGTTCATAAGGGCTACTTACTAATGTTAATTGTTACTGTACTGGATTGATCCTCACTCGTGTCTATCCAGCCTCACATATAATGTCATGTGTTCTATTACACGAGATTATATAACTCTAGGTAACTATTAGACTGTTCTCATTTAGTTACTACTGTCTGATGCTGTGTGGTGCATCAGTAATCATCACTATCTTTGGTGAATCAACTTCCTTCTAGCGTAAGTTACGTTTCTGTATGCAACTTTATTGATTGTTGAACTGGTGTTCTTCAGAATGGGTTTTTTAATTCTTTCCCAAAACTTGTAGAGTTTCCTTGGATCTGGTAGGGAACCTTAAATGGCACTACTGCAGTCCTATAAATCATATCTACATCTGCCATATAGGCACGTGTAAAATTAAGTCACTAATTAACACACGGTAGATATTATTTCCACTAGGCGCTGCCGTGCCCTGGCACTCTGACTAAAGCATAATTCAAGTCCACCCTAGTTGATCCCAACTCGAGTTTATATGGCAAACTACCCAAGTTGTCCACGTGACGTTATCCTTTTCGCCCCCACACAGGTGTTATTTGGACATATCAGCCATTTGCAAGAATCTATTTTCCTGGCTTTAGTCCTGTCAAAGTTGTCAGTAATTGTTAAGATTTTCAAAACAAGCCAGCAAGTTTATGTCTACTTCCAATAAAGCGTTGCACATAACCCCGTCAACTTCTCGATGTGCCGGAAACCAAGAATTGACAGATGCACTGTTTTCCTGTCTCTCGCTGCCAATTCCGGTTTGTCTCTGACTGTTGACAACTGTCAAGCTTCTGTTCAGTGGTGACAATCCCAGCAGCCATTTCCGTCTGATGTCCGGCAGTATAAGTGACAGACAGGGCTGTTCCATCTACTGCGCCGGGCAAGGCTATGTAATTCTAAATGTTTACAAACTGCCAACGCGGTGTATCCATTCCTTTTCACTCACCACCAAATGTGTATATGGGCTGACCTGATGTAACCTGTGCAGCTGTGTTTACTCTGTTAGTACGACTGTTGTGGGCCTAGAAAATCTACGCCCAGCAAACGTCGGTAAATTTATCTGTTTAACTCATGGCAATCTCGCGACATAGGCCCCCTCTTAAGAGAGTAGTCCATCTCACTCTCCTCCACCATGAGTTAAATCCAGATAATTCATTCCTCTTCTTCAGGAGCTGGGTGTCTTGACAAGAAATCCGCTCCAACATTCTCCTTCCCAGGAATGTACTCTACTGTGAAATTATACGGTTGAAGTAACAACGACCACCGCATCAAACGTGCGTTGAGCTTCTGAGAAGTAGCCAGGAACATCAGGGGCTGATGATCTGACTGGACCCGAAACTTAACTCCATACAAATATGGCTGAAATTTTTGCACTGCCCATACGAGGGACAAGCATTCTCTCTCGACGGTTGAATAATTCCTCTCCGCCTGTAGAAGTTTCTTACTTGCGTATGCCACAGGTTTCAAAACCGAAGCATCGTCTTTTCCTTCCTGTAACAAAGCGGCTCCAATTCCAATCGCACTTGCATCCGTTCTCAACACAAATGGTTTGGAAAGGTCAGGGAGCTGTAATACAGGTTTGCTGACCAAGGCCTCCTTTAACTGACTATAGGCATTCTCACATTCTGGTGTCCAAATGATTTGATCCGGTAATCCCTTTTTCAAGGTTTCCGTCAACGGAGCTCCCAGTTCAGTGAAATGTGGGATAAATTTGTGGTAGAACCCACACAACGAGAGAAAAGATCGCACATCCTTCTTCGTTTTTGGCCTTGGTGCATTACTGATTTTCTCCAGGTTCTTCTCTTCTGGAACAATGTGTCCTGGAGTGATGGTGTGACCTAGAAATTCCAGAGTCTGGTAACCAATCATGCACTTGGTTGGACGAGCAGTAAGCCCTGCTTCCTTGAGTCTATTAAACACTCTCTCCAAGGATTGTAAGTGGTCATCCAAGCTGTCACTGGAAATCAGAATATCATCCATGAATGAGATGATGGACGGATCCTGTAACGGATCTAGTAAAGTCCTCATCATGCGTGTAAACACACTAGGTGCATTGCTGAGTCCAAAGGGCATGACCTTGAATTCGTAGTGTCCACTGGGTGTACTGAAAGCTAACAGTGGTCGAATCTCCGGTTTGACTGGTATCTGATAGTACCCCCGACTCAGATCCACCTTTGAAAAGTACCGAGCCTTATGGAGCCTAGCGAATAGCTGAGTTGGATTCGGCAAAGGTTCCACCTGAAACTGTGTATGACTGTTCAGGAGTCGGTAATCTATACACAACCTGTGTTCTCCACTTGGTTTGCGTAACAAAACTACCCCCGCATTGTATGGGGATGTGGATGGTGCAATCACGTCATCCTCCAGCAGTTTTTGTATTTCCTCCTCCAGGGCCTTTTCTTTAGAGAATGGCACTGGGTAAACCTTCTGACGAACCGGCTCCTGTGTGGTCAAAGTCATCTCAAACTCCACCAACCTCGTTCGTCCTGGTTTATCAGTCAGTATCTCCTTATGAGACTTGAGAACCTGGGTTATCCTTTCCCTCTCCTGTGAGGTCAGATCAGGGTTCACTTGTACATCCCTATAGGTTTCCTGGTGTACCAAGGGATATTCCCTGCCCTCGTTGGTTCCCACTTCTGTCTCCACTGCAACTGCCATGAGGTGAGCTGCCTTGTCTCCTGGTCTCTCTTCGTATTTCCGCAAGAGATTGATATGGAAAATCTTCGACTTTCCCCGGATCCGGATTTGATAGTTGGTTCTGGATATTACCCTTTCCACGGGAAATGGTCCTTGCCAACCTATCTCCAGTTTGTTGTTTCCCGTTGGGAGTAGCAACAAGACTTTATCTCCTACCTCTAGAGATCTTTCTTTAGACCTACGGTTGTAGTAAGCCGCATGTCTTTTCCTGGCCTTTTTCAAGTTTTGATTTGCCAGAGTCCATCCCTTGTGGAGTTTTTCTTTCAGTTCCTCCACGTATTGATAGGATGAGATCACTTCTTCTGACGTCCCCTCTTCAGTCCAACTCCTCAACATGGCTTCCAACGGTCCTTTGATTGGACGACCAAACAGCAACGTAGCGGGTGGTAGTCCTGTTGAGCCATGAGGAACTTCCCGATAGGCAAAGAGTGCTGCTGGGATATATTCATCCCACCTATCAGGTTTTTCCTGCGCTAATTTCCTGAGCATTGTCATCAACGTGCCGTTGAAACGCTCTACTTGTCCATTGGCTTGAGGGTGGTAAGGGCTGGTATGTATGTGGTTAGAGTAAAACACCCTAAATACCTCCTCCATGAGTTTTCCACAAAACTGAGATCCATTGTCCGTCAGAATTTGATCCGGAAAGCCTAATCTGGTAAAGGCCTCCATCAGTGCGTCCGCCACTCTTTTCGAGTCAATCGTGGTCAACGGTAGAGCTTCACCCCACATTGTACAGCAATCCACCATTGTGAGTATATACATGTTCCTCTTCCTAGTCCTGGGAAGTGGACCCACGATATCGATGGCTACCCTCTCGAAAGGAGAGTTCATGATGGGCATCTCACCCAACATCACCGGTGCTGTCCAGTGTTTCGGTGCCACCCTCTGGCACTCAGGGCATGACTTCACATACCGACGCACATCATCTGTCATTCCCGGCCAATAGTAGTGGCAGGAAATCCGCTGCATGGTGGCGGCAATACCCATGTGTCCACTAAAGGAGATGGTATGCCCCATATGAAGAATCTGGGACCGATGAGCTTTCGGGACGACCAACTGACCGTATAGGTTGTCTCCCCTTCCTGCTCTCCTGTAGAGTATCCTATTCTTCATGTAGTACTGCCCCCGTCCTGGTGGATCAGCACTTTTCTGCAGCTTTTTGTAGCAAGGACGTAAAGTATCATCCTCACTCTGGGCAGTTCGTAGCTCCCCCGGCATTGGGTTAGTCACAATTGCGTCTGCCTCTTCCGTTTTCGTCTGAGAGCGAGTCTGCATTGCTCCCATATGAATTGGCTCCCTGGGCATTCCCAGAAAGACATACCGGCAACCTAGGATGACTGGAAAAATGGGATCGGTCAATACAGCGGCCTTGATGGTGCCGGTGACGTACCTTGACCGAATCTCCACATTAGCAATGGGCAACTTCATGACTACAGCACTCTTCTGTGCAGGCTGTATATCCAAGGTTTCACCTGTGAATTGTTCTGGATGTACCAGATCCGCAGAAATCACGGCCTCCCCGTCCAGTCCTATGTCGTATAAACACTCCACTTGACGACCGTTAACCTCTACCAATTCCACTACAGGTGGTTTTTCCTGGTCTGGAGTCTCTTCCTCGGCCTCGACCTGTTCGGTGGGCTCCACCTTAGGTTTCCCTGAGCACACGACGAATTGAGTGTCTCCTGACTTTCTCCTGCAGTCAATAGCATTGTGCGTGTTTGACTGACATTGGTTGCACCATTTCCCTGTCCTAGATTTTCTATTGTCGGACTTGAATGAGCTCTCCTGGTGGCGAGCTTCCTTGTTGACCTTGGCATTTTCCGTGACAACCTCCTTGGAAGTCACTTGACATGCTGCAAAGTGAGGGTTCTTAGCCTTCGATTTGCAGTCCCTCGTATTGTGAGAGGGTGACTTACAAATTGAACACCACTTCTCCGACCACGGTCGTTTTGGTGTAGAGCTTGGGGTGCTCTTGCTTCCCTCCTTCTTCTTCTCTGAACTATCCTCTGATTTGTGCACATAAGGTTCCCACTTTTTGGTTCCTGAGTTTTTGGCTTTCTTCTTGTCATGTTTCTCTTGACTTTTGGTGTTGGTTGAAAGGTTTTCCCCTGCCTCCCCATGTACCTCGACGAACCGTTCTGCTAATTTAGTCACGAGGTCAATACGTTCCGCTCCTTGTTCTCCCAGGAACGTCCTGAGAGGTTTAGACATTTGCTTCTTCCGCTGGTCGACCACCATGAGCTCTTCCAGACTCTCATAGTCATGTGCGAACCCAGCCAAATCCATCCACTTATGGAGATAAGATTTAAGACGCAAACTGTAGGCGGCAAACAACTCTCCGGGTTCTCGTTTCGCTGCTCGAAATTTTTTCCGGTAGGTATGTGACGTAACCTCGAATCGTTTCAGCAGAGCCGTCTTTAACTCATCATAATTGTTCTCATGTCCTGGTGGCAGGCGAGTATAAACCTCGTATCCCGTCCCGCGTAATCCCTGGGATAGCTTAAGATTCCATTTGTTACGCTCCAGACCCATAGCAACTGACATAGCCTCGAAGCGTTGAAGGTATTGGTCAATCTTCTCTTTGTCCTCCTCGTAGACCGCTAAAGGAAACTTCATAGCATGGTACCCATGTCCACCTACTGGTGTTGATCCTGGGATGGAGGAACCTCCAACTGCTCCCTCAGTTTCTCCATTAGATTGACTCTTCAACTCGAGTTCCCTCATCCGGTACTCGTGCTCCCTTTTCTGTGCTTCCTGTTCAGCTTCTAATTTCCTAGCTGCTTGCTCAGCTTCAAATTTCCTAGCTGCTTGCTCAGCTTCCAATTTCCTAGCTGCTTGCTCAGCTTCCAATTCCATCCTTCTCAATTCCAGCTCAGCCTTTCGATCTTCCCTTTCTGCTTGACGATACTCTCTCTCCACTTCCTGTATGTAATCCGTTAGAGCAGACCCAGCCAATCCCATTTCTTCCCCCCTTGCCTTTAATTCTAACGTGCTAAGTTTAGGGGTGGCCATTATACAGAGAGGTAAGCTAGCAGGTCTAGTACAATATAACTGCAAATTACTATACCGATATATAAACAAGTACTATAATCTAGATATTACCACACACAGTACATTCACTCAGTGACAAGAGTAGAATCAGGACCACAGACCTATGCAGACGTGTGAAGTGTGAACAGGTAAGATATTAGTCCTAACCCCTATCCACATTCACTCTAGCTGGATTCTCCAAAATGATATCTCCCTCTTATAACTAAGGATCCCGTGTCAAAAGACCCCGTTGTCAGAAGATCCCACTGTCAAACGTTCCTGCTTGCAGGAGATCTCGCTGTCCAAGGATTCCGTTTACGGGAGATCCCGCTGTCCAAAGATCCCGTTTACGAGAGATCCCGCTGTCCAAGGATCACGTTTACGAGAGATCCCGCTGTCCAAAGATCACGTTTACGAGCCCCCAATAATGTCGTGTCCTCCTTTAAAGTGTCGTCCCTGGAGTGAGGAGATCCGACACCCACATTATAATATTATTTTCTTTCCCCCTCAATATTCTGGAGAATCCACCAGCTTCCGTCCAACACACTCCATCAGCCTATGGACACCTTTTCCTATCACTCTCACACTGTAGTTACTATGCCCCCTTCTCATACTTCCCCAACGCAACATACTCAACAACTCTTGCTTCTAGAAATTAATAAAGATTAATTTATTAAAATAAAAGTGTAACGTGTATGAGACGTGTATGTGAAGAAAATGTGTGACGTGTTCTATAAAGTGTGTAGACTCTGTCTCTCAGACATCAACTCAGTCAGCTGATCACAGCAAAGATAGACCACAGCACGTTACGTCAGAACAAGTACGTCTCACCCGTTGCCGGAACCATCTTGCCGGATAATGCTTTGCCTCTGTAGACCTCTGGTAATCCAATTTCATGAACATCCGAAATAGACACCGGTGGTATTCAGAGTTAATCAGGGACCGGTTGCACTCTACACAATGTCCGTTCCTAATGTTCCTAAACAAACTGCACAAGTCTTTTGCAGTGTGTACGCAGTTAGTTAGTTAGTTAGTTAGTCGACAGATCATCCTCGTTGCACATCGAACCATTCAGTTCATAAGGGCTACTTACTAATGTTAATTGTTACTGTACTGGATTGATCCTCACTCGTGTCTATCCAGCCTCACATATAATGTCATGTGTTCTATTACACGAGATTATATAACTCTAGGTAACTATTAGACTGTTCTCATTTAGTTACTACTGTCTGATGCTGTGTGGTGCATCAGTAATCATCACTATCTTTGGTGAATCAACTTCCTTCTAGCGTAAGTTACGTTTCTGTATGCAACTTTATTGATTGTTGAACTGGTGTTCTTCAGAATGGGTTTTTTAATTCTTTCCCAAAACTTGTAGAGTTTCCTTGGATCTGGTAGGGAACCTTAAATGGCACTACTGCAGTCCTATAAATCATATCTACATCTGCCATATAGGCACGTGTAAAATTAAGTCACTAATTAACACACGGTAGATATTATTTCCACTAGGCGCTGCCGTGCCCTGGCACTCTGACTAAAGCATAATTCAAGTCCACCCTAGTTGATCCCAACTCGAGTTTATATGGCAAACTACCCAAGTTGTCCACGTGACGTTATCCTTTTCGCCCCCACACAGGTGTTATTTGGACATATCAGCCATTTGCAAGAATCTATTTTCCTGGCTTTAGTCCTGTCAAAGTTGTCAGTAATTGTTAAGATTTTCAAAACAAGCCAGCAAGTTTATGTCTACTTCCAATAAAGCGTTGCACATAACCCCGTCAACTTCTCGATGTGCCGGAAACCAAGAATTGACAGATGCACTGTTTTCCTGTCTCTCGCTGCCAATTCCGGTTTGTCTCTGACTGTTGACAACTGTCAAGCTTCTGTTCAGTGGTGACAATCCCAGCAGCCATTTCCGTCTGATGTCCGGCAGTATAAGTGACAGACAGGGCTGTTCCATCTACTGCGCCGGGCAAGGCTATGTAATTCTAAATGTTTACAAACTGCCAACGCGGTGTATCCATTCCTTTTCACTCACCACCAAATGTGTATATGGGCTGACCTGATGTAACCTGTGCAGCTGTGTTTACTCTGTTAGTACGACTGTTGTGGGCCTAGAAAATCTACGCCCAGCAAACGTCGGTAAATTTATCTGTTTAACTCATGGCAATCTCGCGACATAGGCCCCCTCTTAAGAGAGTAGTCCATCTCACTCTCCTCCACCATGAGTTAAATCCAGATAATTCATTCCTCTTCTTCAGGAGCTGGGTGTCTTGACAAGAAATCCGCTCCAACATTCTCCTTCCCAGGAATGTACTCTACTGTGAAATTATACGGTTGAAGTAACAACGACCACCGCATCAAACGTGCGTTGAGCTTCTGAGAAGTAGCCAGGAACATCAGGGGCTGATGATCTGACTGGACCCGAAACTTAACTCCATACAAATATGGCTGAAATTTTTGCACTGCCCATACGAGGGACAAGCATTCTCTCTCGACGGTTGAATAATTCCTCTCCGCCTGTAGAAGTTTCTTACTTGCGTATGCCACAGGTTTCAAAACCGAAGCATCGTCTTTTCCTTCCTGTAACAAAGCGGCTCCAATTCCAATCGCACTTGCATCCGTTCTCAACACAAATGGTTTGGAAAGGTCAGGGAGCTGTAATACAGGTTTGCTGACCAAGGCCTCCTTTAACTGACTATAGGCATTCTCACATTCTGGTGTCCAAATGATTTGATCCGGTAATCCCTTTTTCAAGGTTTCCGTCAACGGAGCTCCCAGTTCAGTGAAATGTGGGATAAATTTGTGGTAGAACCCACACAACGAGAGAAAAGATCGCACATCCTTCTTCGTTTTTGGCCTTGGTGCATTTCTGATTTTCTCCAGGTTCTTCTCTTCTGGAACAATGTGTCCTGGAGTGATGGTGTGACCTAGAAATTCCAGAGTCTGGTAACCAATCATGCACTTGGTTGGACGAGCAGTAAGCCCTGCTTCCTTGAGTCTATTAAACACTCTCTCCAAGGATTGTAAGTGGTCATCCAAGCTGTCACTGGAAATCAGAATATCATCCATGAATGAGATGATGGACGGATCCTGTAACGGATCTAGTAAAGTCCTCATCATGCGTGTAAACACACTAGGTGCATTGCTGAGTCCAAAGGGCATGACCTTGAATTCGTAGTGTCCACTGGGTGTACTGAAAGCTAACAGTGGTCGAATCTCCGGTTTGACTGGTATCTGATAGTACCCCCGACTCAGATCCACCTTTGAAAAGTACCGAGCCTTATGGAGCCTAGCGAATAGCTGAGTTGGATTCGGCAAAGGTTCCACCTGAAACTGTGTATGACTGTTCAGGAGTCGGTAATCTATACACAACCTGTGTTCTCCACTTGGTTTGCGTAACAAAACTACCCCCGCATTGTATGGGGATGTGGATGGTGCAATCACGTCATCCTCCAGCAGTTTTTGTATTTCCTCCTCCAGGGCCTTTTCTTTAGAGAATGGCACTGGGTAAACCTTCTGACGAACAGGCTCCTGTGTGGTCAAAGTCATCTCGAACTCCACCAACCTCGTTCGTCCTGGTTTATCAGTCAGTATCTCCTTATGAGACTTGAGAACCTGGGTTATCCTTTCCCTCTCCTGTGAGGTCAGATCAGGGTTCACTTGCTACATCCCTATAGGTTTCCTGGTGTACCAAGGGATATTCCCTGCCCTCGCTGGTTCCCACTTCTGTCTCCACTGCAACTGCCATTGCCATGAGGTGAGCTGCCTTGTCTCCTGGTCTCTCTTCGTATTTCCGCAAGAGATTGATATGGAAAATCTTCGACTTTCCCCGGATCCGGATTTGATAGTTGGTTCTGGATATTACCCTTTCCACGGGAAATGGTCCTTGCCAACCTATCTCCAGTTTGTTGTTTCCCGTTGGGAGTAGCAACAAGACTTTATCTCCTACCTCTAGAGATCTTTCTTTAGACCTACGGTTGTAGTAAGCCGCATGTCTTTTCCTGGCCTTTTTCAAGTTTTGATTTGCCAGAGTCCATCCCTTGTGGAGTTTTTCTTTCAGTTCCTCCACGTATTGATAGGATGAGATCACTTCTTCTGACGTCCCCTCTTCAGTCCAACTCCTCAACATGGCTTCCAACGGTCCTTTGATTGGACGACCAAACAGCAACGTAGCGGGTGGTAGTCCTGTTGAGCCATGAGGAACTTCCCGATAGGCAAAGAGTGCTGCTGGGATATATTCATCCCACCTATCAGGTTTTTCCTGCGCTAATTTCCTGAGCATTGTCATCAACGTGCCGTTGAAACGCTCTACTTGTCCATTGGCTTGAGGGTGGTAAGGGCTGGTATGTATGTGGTTAGAGTGAAACACCCTAAATACCTCCTCCATGAGTTTTCCACAAAACTGAGATCCATTGTCCGTCAGAATTTGATCCGGAAAGCCTAATCTGGTAAAGGCCTCCATCAGTGCGTCCGCCACTCTTTTCGAGTCAATCGTGGTCAACGGTATAGCCTCACCCCACATTGTACAGCAATCCACCATTGTGAGTATATACATGTTCCTCTTCCTAGTCCTGGGAAGTGGACCCACGATATCGATGGCTACCCTCTCGAAAGGAGAGTTCATGATGGGCATCTCACCCAACATCACCGGTGCTGTCCAGTGTTTCGGTGCCACCCTCTGGCACTCAGGGCATGACTTCACATACCGACGCACATCATCTGTCATTCCCGGCCAATAGTAGTGGCAGGAAATCCGCTGCATGGTGGCGGCAATACCCATGTGTCCACTAAAGGAGATGGTATGCCCCATATGAAGAATCTGGGACCGATGAGCTTTCGGGACGACCAACTGACCGTATAGGTTGTCTCCCCTTCCTGCTCTCCTGTAGAGTATCCTATTCTTCATGTAGTACTGCCCCCGTCCTGGTGGATCAGCACTTTTCTGCAGCTTTTTGTAGCAAGGACGTAAAGTATCATCCTCACTCTGGGCAGTTCGTAGCTCCCCCGGCATTGGGTTAGTCACAATTGCGTCTGCCTCTTCCGTTTTCGTCTGAGAGCGAGTCTGCATTGCTCCCATATGAATTGGCTCCCTGGGCATTCCCAGAAAGACATACCGGCAACCTAGGATGACTGGAAAAATGGGATCGGTCAATACAGCGGCCTTGATGGTGCCGGTGACGTACCTTGACCGAATCTCCACATTAGCAATGGGCAACTTCATGACTACAGCACTCTTCTGTGCAGGCTGTATATCCAAGGTTTCACCTGTGAATTGTTCTGGATGTACCAGATCCGCAGAAATCACGGCCTCCCCGTCCAGTCCTGTGTCGTATAAACACTCCACTTGACGACCGTTAACCTCTACCAATTCCACTACAGGTGGTTTTTCCTGGTCTGGAGTCTCTTCCTCGGCCTCGACCTGTTCGGTGGGCTCCACCTTAGGTTTCCCTGAGCACACGACGAATTGAGTGTCTCCTGACTTTCCCCTGCAGTCAATAGCATTGTGCGTGTTTGACTGACATTGGTTGCACCATTTCCCTGTCCTAGATTTTCTATTGTCGGACTTGAATGAGCTCTCCTGGTGGCGAGCTTCCTTGTTGACCTTGGCATTTTCCCTGACAACCTCCTTGGAAGTCACTTGACATGCTGCAAAGTGAGGGTTCTTAGCCTTCGATTTGCAGTCCCTCGTATTGTGAGAGGGTGACTTACAAATTGAACACCACTTCTCCGACCACGGTCGTTTAGGTGTAGAGCTTGAAGTGCTCTTGCTTCCCTCCTTCTTCTTCTCTGAACTATCCTCTGATTTTTGCACATAAGGTTCCCACTTTTTGGTTCCTGAGTTTTTGGCTTTCTTCTTGTCATGTTTCTCTTGACTTTTGGTGTTGGTTGAAAGGTTTTCCCCTGCCTCCCCATGTACCTCGACGAACCGTTCTGCTAATTTAGTCACGAGGTCAATACGTTCCGCTCCTTGTTCTCCCAGGAACGTCCTGAGAGGTTTAGACATTTGCTTCTTCCGCTGGTCGACCACCATGAGCTCTTCCAGACTCTCATAGTCATGTGCGAACCCAGCCAAATCCATCCACTTATGGAGATAAGATTTAAGACGCAAACTGTAGGCGGCAAACAACTCTCCGGGTTCTCGTTTCGCTGCTCGAAATTTTTTCCGGTAGGTATGTGACGTAACCTCGAATCGTTTCAGCAGAGCCGTCTTTAACTCATCATAATTGTTCTCATGTCCTGGTGGCAGGCGAGTATAAACCTCGTATCCCGTCCCGCGTAATCCCTGGGATAGCTTAAGATTCCATTTGTTACGCTCCAGACCCATAGCAACTGACATAGCCTCGAAGCGTTGAAGGTATTGATCAATCTTCTCTTTGTCCTCCTCGTAGACCGCTAAAGGAAACTTCATAGCATGGTACCCATGTCCACCTACTGGTGTTGATCCTGGGATGGAGGAACCTCCAACTGCTCCCTCAGTTTCTCCATTAGATTGACTCTTCAACTCGAGTTCCCTCATCCGGTACTCGTGCTCCCTTTTCTGTGCTTCCTGTTCAGCTTCTAATTTCCTAGCTGCTTGCTCAGCTTCAAATTTCCTAGCTGCTTGCTCAGCTTCCAATTTCCTAGCTGCTTGCTCAGCTTCCAATTCCATCCTTCTCAATTCCAGCTCGGCCTTTCGATCTTCCCTTTCCGCTTGACGATACTCTCTCTCCACTTCCTGTATGTAATCCGTTAGAGAAGACCCAGCCAATCCCATTTCTTCCCCCCTTGCCTTTAATTCTAAGGTGCTAAGTTTAGGGGTGGCCATTATACAGAGAGGTAAGCTAGCAGGTCTAGTACAATATAACTGCAAATTACTATACCGATATATGAACAAGTACTATAAATCTAGATATTACCACACACAGTACATTCACTCAGTGACAAGAGTAGAATCAGGACCACAGACCTATGCAGACGTGTGAAGTGTGAACAGGTAAGATATTAGTCCTAACCCCTATCCACATTCACTCTAGCTGGATTCTCCAAAATGATATCTCCCTCTTATAACTAAGGATCCCGTGTCAAAAGACCCCGTTGTCAGAAGATCCCACTGTCAAACGTTCCTGCTTGCAGGAGATCTCGCTGTCCAAGGATTCCGTTTACGGGAGATCCCGCTGTCCAAAGATCCCGTTTACGAGAGATCCCGCTGTCCAAGGATCACGTTTACGAGAGATCCCAGCTGTCCAAATATCACGTTTACGAGCCCCCAATAATGTCGTGTCCTCCTTTAAAGTGTCGTCCCTGGAGTGAGGAGATCCGACACCCACATTATAATATTATTTTTTTTCCCCTCAATATTCTGGAGAATCCACCAGCTTCCGTCCAACACACTCCATCAGCCTATGGACACCTTTTCCTATCACTCTCACACTGTCGTACTATGCCCCCTTCTCATACTTCCCCAACGCAACATACTCAACAACTCTTGCTTCTAGAAATTAATAAAGATTAATTTATTAAAATAAAAGTGTAACGTGTATGAGACGTGTATGTGAAGAAAATGTGTGACGTGTTCTATAAAGTGTGTAGACTCTGTCTCTCAGACATCAACTCAGTCAGCTGATCACAGCAAAGATAGACCACAGCACGTTACGTCAGAACAAGTACGTCTCACCCGTTGCCGGAACCATCTTGCCGGATAATGCTTTGCCTCTGTAGACCTCTGGTAATCCAATTTCATGAACATCCGAAATAGACACCGGTGGTATTCAGAGTTAATCAGGGACCGGTTGCACTCTACACAATGTCCGTTCCTAATGTTCCTAAACAAACTGCACAAGTCTTTTGCAGTGTGTACGCAGTTAGTTAGTTAGTTAGTCGACAGATCATCCTCGTTGCACATCGAACCACTCAGTTCATAAGGGCTACTTACTAATGTTAATTGTTACTGTACTGGATTGATCCTCACTCGTGTCTATCCAGCCTCACATATACTGTCATGTGTTCTATTACACGAGATTATATAACTCTAGGTAACTATTAGACTGTTCTCATTTAGTTACTACTGTCTGATGCTGTGTGGTGCATCAGTAATCATCACTATCTTTGGTGAATCAACTTCCTTCTAGCGTAAGTTACGTTTCTGTATGCAACTTTATTGATTGTTGAACTGGTGTTCTTCAGAATGGGTTTTTTAATTCTTTCCCAAAACTTGTAGAGTTTCCTTGGATCTGGTAGGGAACCTTAAATGGCACTACTGCAGTCCTATAAATCATATCTACATCTGCCATATAGGCACGTGTAAAATTAAGTCACTAATTAACACACGGTAGATATTATTTCCACTAGGCGCTGCAGTGCCCTGGCACTCTGACTAGAGCATTATTCAAGTCCACCCTAGTTGATCCCAACTCGAGTTTATATGGCAAACTACCAAAGTTGTCCACGTGACGTTATCCTTTTCGCCCCCACACAGGTGTTATTTGGACATATCAGCCATTTGCAAGAATCTATTTTCCTGGCTTTAGTCCTGTCAAAGTTGTCAGTAATTGTTAAGATTTTCAAAACAAGCCAGCAAGTTTATGTCTACTTCCAACAAAGAGTTGCAAATAACCCCGTCAACTTCTCGATGTGCCGGAAACCAAGAATTGACAGATGCACTGTTTTCCTGTCTCTCGCTGCCAATTCCGGTTTGTCTCTGACTGTTGACAAACTGTCAAGCTTCTGTTCAGTGGTGACAATCCCAGCAGCCATTTCCGTCTGATGTCCGGCAGTATAAGTGACAGACAGGGCTGTTCCATCTACTGCGCCGGGCAAGGCTATGTAATTCTAAATGTTTACAAACTGCCAACGCGGTGTATCCATTCCTTTTCACTCACCACCAAATGTGTATATGGGCTGACCTGATGTAACCTGTGCAGCTGTGTTTACTCTGTTAGTACGACTGTTGTGGGCCTAGAAAATACACGCCCAGCAAACGTCGGTAAATTTATCTGTTTAACTCATGGCAATCTCGCGACATAGGCCCCCTCTTAAGAGAGTAGTCCATCTCACTCTCCTCCACCATGAGTTAAATCCAGATAATTCATTCCTCTTCTTCAGGAGCTGGGTGTCTTGACAAGAAATCCGCTCCAACATTCTCCTTCCCAGGAATGTACTCTACTGTGAAATTATACGGTTGAAGTAACAACGACCACCGCATCAAACGTGCGTTGAGCTTCTGAGAAGTCGCCAGGAACATCAGGGGCTGATGATCTGACTGGACCCGAAACTTAACTCCATACAAATATGGCTGAAATTTTTGCACTGCCCATACGAGGGACAAGCATTCTCTCTCGACGGTTGAATAATTCCTCTCCGCCTGTAGAAGTTTCTTACTTGCGTATGCCACAGGTTTCAAAACCGAAGCATCGTCTTTTCCTTCCTGTAACAAAGCGGCTCCAATTCCAATCGCACTTGCATCCGTTCTCAACACAAATGGTTTGGAAAGGTCAGGGAGCTGTAATACAGGTTTGCTGACCAAGGCCTCCTTTAACTGACTATAGGCATTCTCACATTCTGGTGTCCAAATGATTTGATCCGGTAATCCCTTTTTCAAGGTTTCCGTCAACGGAGCTCCCAGTTCAGTGAAATGTGGGATAAATTTGTGGTAGAACCCACACAACGAGAGAAAAGATCGCACATCCTTCTTCGTTTTTGGCCTTGGTGCATTTCTGATTTTCTCCAGGTTCTTCTCTTCTGGAACAATGTGTCCTGGAGTGATGGTGTGACCTAGAAATTCCAGAGTCTGGTAACCAATCATGCACTTGGTTGGACGAGCAGTAAGCCCTGCTTCCTTGAGTCTATTAAACACTCTCTCCAAGGATTGTAAGTGGTCATCCAAGCTGTCACTGGAAATCAGAATATCATCCATGAATGAGATGATGGACGGATCCTGTAACGGATCTAGTAAAGTCCTCATCATGCGTGTAAACACACTAGGTGCATTGCTGAGTCCAAAGGGCATGACCTTGAATTCGTAGTGTCCACTGGGTGTACTGAAAGCTAACAGTGGTCGAATCTCCGGTTTGACTGGTATCTGATAGTACCCCCGACTCAGATCCACCTTTGAAAAGTACCGAGCCTTATGGAGCCTAGCGAATAGCTGAGTTGGATTCGGCAAAGGTTCCACCTGAAACTGTGTATGACTGTTCAGGAGTCGGTAATCTATACACAACCTGTGTTCTCCACTTGGTTTGCGTAACAAAACTACCCCCGCATTGTATGGGGATGTGGATGGTGCAATCACGTCATCCTCCAGCAGTTTTTTTATTTCCTCCTCCAGGGCCTTTTCTTTAGAGAATGGCACTGGGTAAACCTTCTGACGAACCGGCTCCTGTGTGGTCAAAGTCATCTCAAACTCCACCAACCTCGTTCGTCCTGGTTTATCAGTCAGTATCTCCTTATGAGACTTGAGAACCTGGGTTATCCTTTCCCTCTCCTGTGAGGTCAGATCAGGGTTCACTTGCACATCCCTATAGGTTTCCTGGTGTACCAAGGGATATTCCCTGCCCTCGCTGGTTCCCACTTCTGTCTCCACTGCAACAGCCATTGCCATGAGGTGAGCTGCCTTGTCTCCTGGTCTCTCTTCGTATTTCCGCAAGAGATTGATATGGAAAATCTTCGACTTTCCCCGGATCCGGATTTGATAGTTGGTTCTGGATATTACCCTTTCCACGGGAAATGGTCCTTGCCAACCTATCTCCAGTTTGTTGTTTCCCGTTGGGAGTAGCAACAAGACTTTATCTCCTACCTCTAGAGATCTTTCTTTAGACCTACGGTTGTAGTAAGCCGCATGTCTTTTCCTGGCCTTTTTCAAGTTTTGATTTGCCAGAGTCCATCCCTTGTGGAGTTTTTCTTTCAGTTCCTCCACGTATTGATAGGATGAGATCACTTCTTCTGACGTCCCCTCTTCAGTCCAACTCCTCAACATGGCTTCCAACGGTCCTTTGATTGGACGACCAAACAGCAACGTAGCGGGTGGTAGTCCTGTTGAGCCATGAGGAACTTCCCGATAGGCAAAGAGTGCTGCTGGGATATATTCATCCCACCTATCAGGTTTTTCCTGCGCTAATTTCCTGAGCATTGTCATCAACGTGCCGTTGAAACGCTCTACTTGTCCATTGGCTTGAGGGTGGTAAGGGCTGGTATGTATGTGGTTAGAGTGAAACACCCTAAATACCTCCTCCATGAGTTTTCCACAAAACTGAGATCCATTGTCCGTCAGAATTTGATCCGGAAAGCCTAATCTGGTAAAGGCCTCCATCAGTGCGTCCGCCACTCTTTTCGAGTCAATCGTGGTCAACGGTAGAGCTTCACCCCACATTGTACAGCAATCCACCATTGTGAGTATATACATGTTCCTCTTCCTAGTCCTGGGAAGTGGACCCACGATATCGATGGCTACCCTCTCGAAAGGAGAGTTCATGATGGGCATCTCACCCAACATCACCGGTGCTGTCCAGTGTTTCGGTGCCACCCTCTGGCACTCAGGGCATGACTTCACATACCGACGCACATCATCTGTCATTCCCGGCCAATAGTAGTGGCAGGAAATCCGCTGCATGGTGGCGGCAATACCCATGTGTCCACTAAAGGAGATGGTATGCCCCATATGAAGAATCTGGGACCGATGAGCTTTCGGGACGACCAACTGACCGTATAGGTTGTCTCCCCTTCCTGCTCTCCTGTAGAGTATCCTATTCTTCATGTAGTACTGCCCCCGTCCTGGTGGATCAGCACTTTTCTGCAGCTTTTTGTAGCAAGGACGTAAAGTATCATCCTCACTCTGGGCAGTTCGTAGCTCCCCCGGCATTGGGTTAGTCACAATTGCGTCTGCCTCTTCCGTTTTCGTCTGAGAGCGAGTCTGCATTGCTCCCATATGAATTGGCTCCCTGGGCATTCCCAGAAAGACATACCGGCAACCTAGGATGACTGGAAAAATGGGATCGGTCAATACAGCGGCCTTGATGGTGCCGGTGACGTACCTTGACCGAATCTCCACATTAGCAATGGGCAACTTCATGACTACAGCACTCTTCTGTGCAGGCTGTATATCCAAGGTTTCACCTGTGAATTGTTCTGGATGTACCAGATCCGCAGAAATCACGGCCTCCCCGTCCAGTCCTAGTGTCGTATAAACACTCCACTTGACGACCGTTAACCTCTACCAATTCCACTACAGGTGGTTTTTCCTGGTCTGGAGTCTCTTCCTCGGCCTCGACCTGTTCGGTGGGCTCCACCTTAGGTTTCCCTGAGCACACGACGAATTGAGTGTCTCCTGACTTTCCCCTGCAGTCAATAGCATTGTGCGTGTTTGACTGACATTGGTTGCACCATTTCCCTGTCCTAGATTTTCTATTGTCGGACTTGAATGAGCTCTCCTGGTGGCGAGCTTCCTTGTTGACCTTGGCATTTTCCGTGACAACCTCCTTGGAAGTCACTTGACATGCTGCAAAGTGAGGGTTCTTAGCCTTCGATTTGCAGTCCCTCGTATTGTGAGAGGGTGACTTACAAATTGAACACCACTTCTCCGACCACGGTCGTTTAGGTGTAGAGCTTGAGGTGCTCTTGCTTCCCTCCTTCTTCTTCTCTGAACTATCCTCTGATTTTTGCACATAAGGTTCCCACTTTTTGGTTCCTGAGTTTTTGGCTTTCTTCTTGTCATGTTTCTCTTGACTTTTGGTGTTGGTTGAAAGGTTTTCCCCTGCCTCCCCATGTACCTCGACGAACCGTTCTGCTAATTTAGTCACGAGGTCAATACGTTCCGCTCCTTGTTCTCCCAGGAACGTCCTGAGAGGTTTAGACATTTGCTTCTTCCGCTGGTCGACCACCATGAGCTCTTCCAGACTCTCATAGTCATGTGCGAACCCAGCCAAATCCATCCACTTATGGAGATAAGATTTAAGACGCAAACTGTAGGCGGCAAACAACTCTCCGGGTTCTCGTTTCGCTGCTCGAAATTTTTTCCGGTAGGTATGTGACGTAACCTCGAATCGTTTCAGCAGAGCCGTCTTTAACTCATCATAATTGTTCTCATGTCCTGGTGGCAGGCGAGTATAAACCTCGTATCCCGTCCCGCGTAATCCCTGGGATAGCTTAAGATTCCATTTGTTACGCTCCAGACCCATAGCAACTGACATAGCCTCGAAGCGTTGAAGGTATTGGTCAATCTTCTCTTTGTCCTCCTCGTAGACCGCTAAAGGAAACTTCATAGCATGGTACCCATGTCCACCTACTGGTGTTGATCCTGGGATGGAGGAACCTCCAACTGCTCCCTCAGTTTCTCCATTAGATTGACTCTTCAACTCGAGTTCCCTCATCCGGTACTCGTGCTCCCTTTTCTGTGCTTCCTGTTCAGCTTCTAATTTCCTAGCTGCTTGCTCAGCTTCAAATTTCCTAGCTGCTTGTTCAGCTTCAAATTTCCTAGCTGCTTGCTCAGCTTCCAATTCCATCCTTCTCAATTCCAGCTCAGCCTTTCGATCTTCCCTTTCTGCTTGACGATACTCTCTCTCCACTTCCTGTATGTAATCCGTTAGAGCAGACCCAGCCAATCCCATTTCTTCCCCCCTTGCCTTTAATTCTAACGTGCTAAGTTTAGGGGTGGCCATTATACAGAGAGGTAAGCTAGCAGGTCTAGTACAATATAACTGCAAATTACTATACCGATATATAAACAAGTACTATAATCTAGATATTACCACACACAGTACATTCACTCAGTGACAAGAGTAGAATCAGGACCACAGACCTATGCAGACGTGTGAAGTGTGAACAGGTAAGATATTAGTCCTAACCCCTATCCACATTCACTCTAGCTGGATTCTCCAAAATGATATCTCCCTCTTATAACTAAGGATCCCGTGTCAAAAGACCCCGTTGTCAGAAGATCCCACTGTCAAACGTTCCTGCTTGCAGGAGATCTCGCTGTCCAAGGATTCCGTTTACGGGAGATCCCGCTGTCCAAAGATCCCGTTTACGAGAGATCCCGCTGTCCAAGGATCACGTTTACGAGAGATCCCGCTGTCCAAAGATCACGTTTACGAGCCCCCAATAATGTCGTGTCCTCCTTTAAAGTGTCGTCCCTGGAGTGAGGAGATCCGACACCCACATTATAATATTATTTTTCTTTCCCCTCAATATTCTGGAGAATCCACCAGCTTCCGTCCAACACACTCCATCAGCCTATGGACACCTTTTCCTATCACTCTCACACTGTCGTACTATGCCCCCTTCTCATACTTCCCCAACGCAACATACTCAACAACTCTTGCTTCTAGAAATTAATAAAGATTAATTTATTAAAATAAAAGTGTAACGTGTATGAGACGTGTATGTGAAGAAAATGTGTGACGTGTTCTATAAAGTGTGTAGACTCTGTCTCTCAGACATCAACTCAGTCAGCTGATCACAGCAAAGATAGACCACAGCACGTTACGTCAGAACAAGTACGTCTCACCCGTTGCCGGAACCATCTTGCCGGATAATGCTTTGCCTCTGTAGACCTCTGGTAATCCAATTTCATGAACATCCGAAATAGACACCGGTGGTATTAAGAGTTAATCAGGGACCGGTTGCACTCTACACAATGTCCGTTCCTAATGTTCCTAAACAAACTGCACAAGTCTTTTGCAGTGTGTACGCAGTTAGTTAGTTAGTTAGTTAGTCGACAGATCATCCTCGTTGCACATCGAACCATTCAGTTCATAAGGGCTACTTACTAATGTTAATTGTTACTGTACTGGATTGATCCTCACTCGTGTCTATCCAGCCTCACATATAATGTCATGTGTTCTATTACACGAGATTATATAACTCTAGGTAACTATTAGACTGTTCTCATTTAGTTACTACTGTCTGATGCTGTGTGGTGCATCAGTAATCATCACTATCTTTGGTGAATCAACTTCCTTCTAGCGTAAGTTACGTTTCTGTATGCAACTTTATTGATTGTTGAACTGGTGTTCTTCAGAATGGGTTTTTTAATTCTTTCCCAAAACTTGTAGAGTTTCCTTGGATCTGGTAGGCAACCTTAAATGGCACTACTGCAGTCCTATAAATCATATCTACATCTGCCATATAGGCACGTGTAAAATTAAGTCACTAATTAACACACGGTAGATATTATTTCCACTAGGCGCTGCCGTGCCCTGGCACTCTGACTAAAGCATAATTCAAGTCCACCCTAGTTGATCCCAACTCGAGTTTATATGGCAAACTACCCAAGTTGTCCACGTGACGTTATCCTTTTCGCCCCCACACAGGTGTTATTTGGACATATCAGCCATTTGCAAGAATCTATTTTCCTGGCTTTAGTCCTGTCAAAGTTGTCAGTAATTGTTAAGATTTTCAAAACAAGCCAGCAAGTTTATGTCTACTTCCAATAAAGCGTTGCACATAACCCCGTCAACTTCTCGATGTGCCGGAAACCAAGAATTGACAGATGCACTGTTTTCCTGTCTCTCGCTGCCAATTCCGGTTTGTCTCTGACTGTTGACAACTGTCAAGCTTCTGTTCAGTGGTGACAATCCCAGCAGCCATTTCCGTCTGATGTCCGGCAGTATAAGTGACAGACAGGGCTGTTCCATCTACTGCGCCGGGCAAGGCTATGTAATTCTAAATGTTTACAAACTGCCAACGCGGTGTATCCATTCCTTTTCACTCACCACCAAATGTGTATATGGGCTGACCTGATGTAACCTGTGCAGCTGTGTTTACTCTGTTAGTACGACTGTTGTGGGCCTAGAAAATCTACGCCCAGCAAACGTCGGTAAATTTATCTGTTTAACTCATGGCAATCTCGCGACAATGACATAAATAAACAAAGAACAACACTAATTCCCTCCCTAAAGAAGTGTCCAATATATGAGAATGGGAAATAAATACGGAAAGAAGAACAAAACTACTACTTCTCACAGTTAGGCGTGGATTCTAGTGACACTTGTATAGGTAGATGTATAACCTTTATTACAGGTTGCTCATTTAGGTACAAATTTGAGGCATAGGGCTTGTTGGAAACAGAGAAGATTCGGGTTGCTGTCTACGTTGCATTGATCGGAAACAACAATTGTTCATTCCGAGACGGTAAGCTGTTGTTGCATATAGGTGGGGTCTGATTCCATGATATCGTCCGAAATCTAAGCAGTAAGATTAACCACAGAGAGACAGAGAAGGAGAGAGGGAGAGTGACAGACAGACAGACAGACAGACCGACCGACCGACCGACCGACCGACCGACAGACAGACAGACAGACAGACAGACAGATGTAGAAAGCGATAGAAAGAGAGAGAGAGAGAGAGAGAGAGAGAGAGAGAGAGAGAGAGAGAGAGAGAGAGAGAGAGAGAGAGAGAGAGAGAGAGTGTTTATTAGAGACAGAGACAGGCAGACCGAAATAAAGAGTGAGAGAGAGAGAGAGAGAGAGACGGAGAGAGAGAGAGAGAGAGGGAGAGAGAGAGAGAGAGAGAGAGAGAGAGAGAGAGAGAGAGAGAGAGAGAGAGAGAGAGAGAGAGAGAGAGAGAGAGAGAATTGCGTGTTTAGGTATGTTTATGTGTTGTCATTGAAATATCAGGATTAGAATAACACTTCACCGTGATCTAATACATTCTTCTTATTTTTCTGTGCATCAATTTGCACTCTAGCTGTTCGATTCTTCTATTAGCAGTGTACAGTGGTACCTCGGATTACGAACGCCCCAGGTCACGAACAATTCAGGTTACGAACAACAACTTTGAAAATTGTATGTCTCGGGTAACGAACAGTGCCTCTGGTTACGAACGAAGGCGAGCGAGAGAGAGCAAGATGTAATGTTGGAGACACGTGATCGCGTACAGTACACACAGTACTACAGATGAGTTTGTGGATCTTCAGAATAAACAGCTAAAGACATTAAAGAAGGAGCAGTCGTGCGATAATGAGGAGCCAGTGACCGTTTCAACTGCCCGGATTAAAGAAGTTTGCAGCAAGTAGGCAAACTTCAATATGAACCATCATCCAAACAAACTTGTTGCTAACAAGGCAGTAAACCTGATAAATGATAACACGATGGCCCACTTCAGAAAGATTCTCCATCAAAGGAAGTGCTTGGTGCAGAAAGATTCACAGTCGGCTGCAAAGAACAGCGACAAGATACTCCTGAAACTAATGATTCAGAATAACAAAGAAAGTGACAAATTTCCCATGATCGTTTTCTTGGTAATAAAGATAGACTAAATTTCTTTTTATTTTACAGTTAATTCATTTGGTTGTTTTCTTTCTCTTTATTTAAAACGTGAAGTACACGTATTCCTTGCGTTTTGTCAAGTAAACGACCGGATTTTAATAATAAAAAAAGAACGATTCTTTAATCTTGAAACGAATTGTCTTTATTTCAGTGATATCAATGTTTCGGGTTACGAACGTTTCGGGTTACGAACCGAGTTCTGGAACGAATAAAGTTCGTAACCCGAGGTACCACTGTATCAAGTTGCGCAATCGCCCAGTAATGCCACATCTGCGTGGTTTAACTTTAAGGCTGACTTTCCGTTGGCAAGATTACACTCAGTAGTTAGCCAATGCTTTCAGAGCGACCGGCTCACATACCCCGCAAGTAACCAACGCGACGCTATGTGCTGTCGAATCTCGCACAGCTGTGCTCCTCACGTGGATATACGGGATTACGGATAAAATCGTTAATCCTTTCGCCAGGGCGACTGGCAGACAGTAAATTACATGAACTATGCCATTCTGTGTTGACGAGATTCGTTATTCTACGATCTTAACGATCACTATTATTTGCTTCCGTCTCCTACCGTCAGAACTCTATCTGTTGTCTTCTACCTTCAGTACTCTATCTGTTAGCTTCTACCCTCAGTACTCTATCTGTTGGCTTTTACCGTCAGAACTCTATCTGTTGGCTTCTACCGCCAGTACTCTGTCTGTTGTCTTCTAACGTCAGAACTCTATCTGTTGGCTTCTACCGTCAGTACTCTATCTGTTGGCTTCTACCGTCAGAACTCTATCTGTTGGCTTCTACCGCCAGTACTCTATCTGTTGGCTTCTACCGTCAGAACTCTATCTGTTGGCTTCTACCGTCAGAACTCTGTCTGTTGGCTTCTACCGCCAGTACTCTACCTGTTGGCTTCTATCGTCAGAACTCTATCTGTTGGCTTCTACCGTCAGAACTCTATCTGTTGGCTTCTACCGTCAGAACTCTATCTGTTGGCTTCTACCGTCAGAACTCTATCTGTTGGCTTCTACCGCCAGTACTCTATCTGTTGGCTTCTATCGTCAGAACTCTATCTGTTGGCTTCTACCGTCAGAACTCTGTCTGTTGGCTTCTACCGCCAGTACTCTATCTGTTGGCTTCTACCGTCAGAACTCTATCTGTTGGCTTCTACCGTCAGAACTCTGTCTGTTGGCTTCTACCGCCAGTACTCTATCTGTTGGCTTCTACCATCAGAACTCTATCTGTTGGCTTCTACCCTCAGAACTCTATCTGTTGGCTTCTACCGTCAGAACTCTATCTGTTGGCTTCTACCGCCAGTACTCTATCTGTTGGCTTCTACCGTCAGTACTCTATCTGTTGGCTTCTACCGTCAGAACTCTGTCTGTTGGCTTCTACCGCCAGTACTCTATCTGTTGGCTTCTACCGTCAGAACTCTATCTGTTGGCTTCTACCGCCAGTACTCTATCTGTTGGCTTCTACCGTCAGAACTCTATCTGTTGGCTTCTACCGCCAGAACTCTGTCTGTTGGCTTCTACCGCCAGTACTCTATCTGTTGGCTTCTACCGTCAGAACTCTATCTGTTGGCTTCTACCGCCAGTACTCTATCTGTTGGCTTCTACCGTCAGAACTCTATCTGTTGGCTTCTACCGCCAGAACTCTGTCTGTTGGCTTCTACCGCCAGTACTCTATCTGTTGGCTTCTACCGCCAGAACTCTATCTGTTGGCTTCTACCGCCAGAACTCTGTCTGTTGGCTTCTACCGCCAGTACTCTATCTGTTGGCTTCTACCGTCAGAACTCTATCTGTTGGCTTCTACCGTCAGAACTCTATCTGTTGGCTTCTACCGTCAGAACTCTATCTTTTGGCTTCTACCGCCAGTACTCTACTCTGTTGGCTTCTACCGGCCAGAACTCTATCTGTTGGCTTCTACCGCCAGAACTCTATCTGTTGGCTTCTACCGCCAGTACTCTATCTGTTGGCTTCTACCGCCAGAACTCTATCTGTTGGCTTCTACCGCCAGTACTCTATCTGACGGCTTCTACCGCAAGTACTCTATCTGACGGCTTCTACCGCCAGAACTCTATCTGACGGCTTCTACCGCGAGTACTCTATCTGACGGCTTCTACCGCCAGTACTCTATCTGACGGCTTCTACCGCCAGTACTCTATCTGTTGGCTTCTGCCGTCAGAACTCTATCTGTTGGCTTCTGCCGTCAGAACTCTATCTGTTGGCTTCTACCGCCAGTACTCTATCTGACGGCTTCTACCGCCAGTACTCTATCTGACGGCTTCTACCGCCAGTACTCTATCTGTTGGCTTCTACCGTCAGTGCTCTATCTGTTGGCTTCTACCGCCAGTACTCTATCTGACGGCTTCTACCGCCAGAACTCTATCTGTTGGCTTCTACCGCCAGTACTCTATCTGACGGCTTCTACCGCCAGTACTCTATCTGACGGCTTCTACTGTCAGTACTCTATCTGACGGCTTCTACTGTCAGTACTCTATCTGTTGGCTTCTACTGTCAGTACTCTATCTGTTGGCTTCTACCGTCAGAACTCTATCTGTTGGCTTCTACCGCCAGTACTCTATCTGTTGGCTTCTACCGTCAGAACTCTATCTGTTGGCTTCTACCGCCAGAACTCTGTCTGTTGGCTTCTACCGCCAGTACTCTATCTGTTGGCTTCTACCGTCAGAACTCTATCTGTTGGCTTCTACCGCCAGTACTCTATCTGTTGGCTTCTACCGTCAGAACTCTATCTGTTGGCTTCTACCGCCAGAACTCTGTCTGTTGGCTTCTACCGCCAGTACTCTATCTGTTGGCTTCTACCGCCAGAACTCTATCTGTTGGCTTCTACCGCCAGAACTCTGTCTGTTGGCTTCTACCGCCAGTACTCTATCTGTTGGCTTCTACCGTCAGAACTCTATCTGTTGGCTTCTACCGTCAGAACACTATCTGTTGGCTTCTACCGTCAGAACTCTATCTTTTGGCTTCTACCGCCAGTACTCTATCTGTTGGCTTCTACCGCCAGTAGTCTATCTGTTGGCTTCTACCGCCAGAACTCTATCTGTTGGCTTCTACCGCCAGAACTCTATCTGTTGGCTTCTACCGCCAGTACTCTATCTGTTGGCTTCTACCGCCAGAACTCTATCTGTTGGCTTCTACCGCCAGTACTCTATCTGACGGCTTCTACCGCAAGTACTCTATCTGACGGCTTCTACCGCCAGAACTCTATCTGACGGCTTCTACCGCGAGTACTCTATCTGACGGCTTCTACCGCCAGTACTCTATCTGACGGCTTCTACCGCCAGTACTCTATCTGTTGGCTTCTGCCGTCAGAACTCTATCTGTTGGCTTCTGCCGTCAGAACTCTATCTGTTGGCTTCTACCGCCAGTACTCTATCTGACGGCTTCTACCGCCAGTACTCTATCTGACGGCTTCTACCGCCAGTACTCTATCTGTTGGCTTCTACCGTCAGTGCTCTATCTGTTGGCTTCTACCGCCAGTACTCTATCTGACGGCTTCTACCGCCAGAACTCTATCTGTTGGCTTCTACCGCCAGTACTCTTTCTGACGGCTTCTACCGCCAGTACTCTATCTGACGGCTTCTACTGTCAGTACTCTATCTGACGGCTTCTACTGTCAGTACTCTATCTGTTGGCTTCTACTGTCAGTGCTCTATCTGTTGGCTTCTACCGCCAGTACTCTATCTGACGGCTTCTACCGGCAGTACTCTATCTGACGTCTTCTACCGCCAGTACTCTATCTGACGGCTTCTACCGCCAGTACTCTATCTGACGGCTTCTACCGCCAGTACTCTATCTGACAGCTTCTACCGCAAGTACTCTATCTGACGGCTTCTACCGTCAGTACTCTATCTGTTGGCTTCTACTGTCAGGACTCTATCTGACGGCTTCTACCGTCAGTAACTCTATCTTTTGGCTTCTACTGTCAGTACTCTATCTGACGGTTTTCTACCTGTCAGTACTCTATCTGTTGGCTTCTACTGTTCAGTGCTCTATCCTGACGGCTACTACTGTCAGTACTCTATCTGACGGCTTCTACTGTCCAGTACTCTATCTGGACGGCTTCTCCTGTCATGGCTCTATCATGACGGATTCTACTGTCAGTACTCTATCTGTTGGTTCTTACTGTCAGTACTCTATCTGTTGGCTTCTACTGTCAGTACGCTATCGGTTGGCTTCTCACTGTCAGTACCTCTATCTGTTGGCTTACTACTGTCAGTGATCTATCTGACGGCTTACTACTGTCCAGTACTCTATCTGTTCGGCTTCTACTGTCAGTACTCTATCTGTTGGCTTTTCTACTGTCAGTACTCTATCCTGTTGGACCTTCTACTGTCCAGTACTCTATCTGTTGGCTTCTTACTGTCAGTGCTCTATCTGACGGCTTCTACGTCAACTCTATCTAGGCTCTACGTCAGTACTCTGATTGTGGCTTCTACTGTCCGTACTCTATCTGGTTCTTCTACTGTCAGTACTCTATCTGTTGGCTTCTACTGTCAGAACTCTATCTGTTGGCTTCTACCGCCAGTACTCTATCTGACGGCTTCTACCGCAGTACTCTATCTGACGGCTTCTACCGTCAGTACTCTATCTGTTGGCTTCTACTGTCAGTACTCTATCTGTTGGCTTCTACCGTCAGTACTCTATCTGACGGCTTCTACCGCCAGTACTCTATCTGTTGGCTTCTACCGCCAGTACTCTATCTGACGGCTTCTACCGTCAGTACTCTATCTGACGGCTTCTACTGTCAGTACTCTATCTGACGGCTTCTACTGTCAGTACTCTATCTGTTGGCTTCTACTGTCAGTACTCTATCTGTTGGCTTCTACTGCCAGTACTCTATCTGACGGCTTCTACCGTCAGTACTCTATCTGACGGCTTCTACGTCAGTACTCTATCTGACGGCTTCTACTGTCAGTACTCTATCTGACGGCTTCTACTGTCAGTACTCTATCCGACGGCTTCTACTGTCAGTACTCTATCTGTTGGCTTCTACTGTCAGTACTCTATCTGTTGGCTTCTACTGTCAGTACTCTATCTGACGGCTTCTACTGTCAGTACTCTATCTGTTGGCTTCTACTGTCAGTACTCTATCTGTTGGCTTCTACTGTCAGTACTCTATCTGTTGGCTTCTACTGTCAGTGCTCTATCTGACGGCTTCTACTGTCAGTACTCTATCTGACGGCTTCTACTGTCAGTACTCTATCTGACGGCTTCTCCTGTCAGTGCTCTATCTGACGGCTTCTACTGTCAGTACTCTATCTGTTGGCTTCTACTGTCAGTACTCTATCTGTTGGCTTCTACTGTCAGTACTCTATCTGTTGGCTTCTACTGTCAGTACTCTATCTGTTGGCTTCTACTGTCAGTGCTCTATCTGACGGCTTCTACTGTCAGTGCTCTATCCGACGGCTTCTACTGTCAGTACTCTATCTGTTGGCTTCTACTGTCAGTGCTCTATCTGTCGGCTTCTACTGTCAGTACTCTATCTGTTGGCTTCTACTGTCAGTGCTCTATCTGACGGCTTCTACTGTCAGTACTCTATCTGTTGGCTTCTACTGTCAGTACTCTATCTGTTGGCTTCTACTGTCAGTACTCTATCTGACGGCTTCTACTGTCAGTACTCTATCTGTTGGCTTCTACTGTCAGTGCTCTATCTGACGACTTCTACCGCCAGTACTCTATCTGACGGCTTCTACCGCAAGTACTCTATCTGACGGCTTCTACCGTCAGTACTCTATCTGTTGGCTTCTACTGTCAGTATTCTATCTGACGGCTTCTACTGTCAGTACTCTATCTGTTGGCTTCTACTGTCAGTACTCTATCTGTTGGCTTCTACTGTCAGTACTCTATCTGTTGGCTTCTACTGTCAGTGCTCTATCTGACGGCTTCTACTGTCAGTGCTCTATCTGTTGGCTTCTACTGTCAGTACTCTATCTGTTGGCTTCTACTGTCAGTACTCTATCTGTTGGCTTCTACTGTCAGTACTCTATCTGTTGGCTTCTACTGTCAGTGCTCTATCTGACGGCTTCTACTGTCAGTGCTCTATCTGTTGGCTTCTACTGTCAGTACTCTATCTGTTGGCTTCTACTGTCAGTGCTCTATCTGACGGCTTCTACTGTCAGTGCTCTATCTGTTGGCTTCTACTGTCAGTACTCTATCTGTTGGCTTCTACTGTCAGTACTCTATCTGTTGGCTTCTACTGTCAGTGCTCTATCTGACGGCTTCTACTGTCAGTGCTCTATCTGTTGGCTTCTACTGTCAGTACTCTATCTGTTGGCTTCTACTGTCAGTACTCTATCTGTTGCTTCTACTGTCAGTGCTCTATCTGACGGCTTCTACTGTCAGTGCTCTATCTGTTGGCTTCTACTGTCAGTGCTCTATCCGACGGCTTCTACTGTCAGTGCTCTATCTGACGGCTTCTACTGTCAGTGCTCTATCTGTTGGCTTCTACTGTCAGTGCTCTATCCGACGGCTTCTACTGTCAGTTCTCTATCTGACGGCTTCTACTGTCAGTGCTCTATCTGTTGGCTTCTACTGTCAGTGCTCTATCCGACGGCTTCTACTGTCAGTGCTCTATCCGACGGCTTCTACTGTCAGTGCTCTATCCGACGGCTTCTACTGTCAGTTCTCTATCTGACGGCTTCTACTGTCAGTGCTCTATCTGTTGGCTTCTACTGTCAGTGCTCTATCTGACGGCTTCTACTGTCAGTGCTCTATCCGATGGCTTCTACTGTCAGTGCTCTATCCGACGGCTTCTACTGTCTGTGCTCTATCTGTTGGCTTCTACTGTCAGTACTCTATCCTGACTGGCTTCTACTGTCAGTGCTCTATCTGACGGCTTCTACTGTCAGTGCTCTATCTGTTGGCTTCTACTGTCAGTGCTCTATCTGTACGGCTTCTACTGTCAGTTCTCTATCTGACGGCGTCTACTGTCAGTGCTCTATCTGTTGGCTTCTACTGTCAGTTCTCTATCCGACGGCTTCTACTGTCAGTGCTCTATCTGTTGGCTTCTACTGTCAGTGCTCTATCTGTAGTGTTCTATCTCTCACTATTACAAGTATTGAATCAGGTATGCTTACTTGCCCCGACTATGTCGTGTGGCAAGCGATGAAAGTATTTATCTCTTTTCCCGTCTTCGCTCTTTTATTTTCATAACATTTGCCAGTTGTCACTAAGTAATTTCTCTTCATAACGGTTCCAACAATTCTTGACTGCCAACATCAATTTCTCTACTCAATTTTTGGTTTTAATTTGTTCCTTGAAGAATAATCTCATTCGTTTTTTTCCCTGTCCGCTCATTGTTTTCTTTGTATTTTCCACACAAACAACATTTCCACTGCCATTATTTTGGATCTAAGCTTGTATGCTTATTGTCCTTGTTTCACACACATTCAACAGTCTAAGGTTCTATATATCACATTTAACATTATTTCTGTCACTGCAATTGACATCGCTTTAATTGTATTTCTTTCATCTTACAAAGTCTACTTTTGCCACGTCGGTTCAAATTCTTATTTCTACACGGCAGCTTCCGATAGTTGCTATGAATGTCCCATGATAATTATACCGAATTAACAATTTAAGAACGTTCATATTCACTTGCTTGTTACGTTGTAGTATTTCTATCTTCTTGGAGATGCCCATGTCAGTTTTCGTAATAGCTAATTATAACCCTAGTTGCAAACTGTGTACAATGCAGAGATGATAATTAATTTTAATAATAGGAAGAAAAAAACAAAACAACGCGCAATTATAACTTTATATTTTGATAACATTATTAGATGTCTGCTGGACTGCTTTCGTTATTAGCAATTCAGTTTTCATTCCTGGTTCACATAGTACAAAAAGCATTATTATTATCTGTTGTGGTGAAGATAATGTGCCTGCAGTTTGAAATAATTGACACTGAGTGAGGAATGCAATTATTAATTTTCCCAATTTTACATCTCTGTGATGTTTTACTGTACTCTGCTGTTCAATCAATCAAGAGTTCTATTTTCTGAGGCATCACCCATGATAAGATTCAAATGGCCCGTGGTGTAGTATTCTTTCAAGCTAATAAGTAGGGCACTGTCAGGAAGAGAAGGAAAAATGTACACTTGTGTTGAATATGTGAATGGCTGCCGTTTCCACGCTTAGTCATTACATCTTCTTGGCCGGGAAGGATAACCCGATCAACACACGCCCGCAGAAGTCGGATGTGTCAGCCTAAAGGCGCAGTATCGTAGCTCCGCTGTAAACAGACACAACACAATCACATCGGAAAAAAGACTCCGGATGAACGCAGAAGAAGAAATGGAAGAAAATACTGGAATTATAACGCTCTGTCTGTCTGTCTGTCTGTCTGTCTGTCTGTCTGTCTGTCTGTCTGTCTGTCTGTCTGTCTGTCTGCCTGCCTGCCTGTCTGTCTGTCTGTCTGTCTGTCTGTGCCTGTGTAAGCGTATATGCTTCAGTGTGCAAACTCGAACCTAGTCTGTTGCACTTTACAACCTGACATAATTCTCAAAACACGAACGTTTAATACACATTAAAATGTATGTAAATACTGTAAAGTCATATATGCAACCAGCACATCAAGATTCATAAATACCACCGCAAGTAACACACGTAACAACTCATGTACATTTGTTTGCTGGTTTTTTAAAAATCAAAATGGAACTTAATGCATAATTTGTCATCATCGTATTAAATCCCCTTTTCCAATGAGACAGATTCATTCATGGCCACGTGCGAAATTATCAGAGATTTAGAATCTCCCGTCAGAAGACAAGAATTGAGTCATGCCTGTGCTCGCTAATTTGCTGTCACAATAAATCTCGGAGTTATCTCTTTGATTTATGTGTTCTGTTTAGTAAAATGATGTTGATGCATGATTGTTGTGTTGATGTAGGGTGTATTACATGTATTTCGTATGGCTTATATTTAGATATATTGTTTTAGGATTGTGCGCGCCTGTTATGTTATATGTAATTATTTATGATTTGTGTGGTTTCATTTTGCAAATGTTTGACATTGTGTCAGGCTGGAAATAAATCACACGTAAATTGTTGAAACATCTTGTGTTTTAATTGTATGTTGGTGGTTGTTTAATGCAGTTTTATATCCACACGGGGATGCATAAACGCGAGCTTACATATACACATATATATACATATATACATACGTACGATGTAGGCGTTGACTGGTAAGTGCATTCAGCCACATATACATGTGTGTGGGTGTGGGTGTGTCTGTGCGTGCGTGCGTGCGTGCGTGCGTGCGTGTGTGTGTGTGTGTGTGTGTGTGTGTGTGTGTGGACGGACCACAATTGGTAAGTTCATTCAGCCTTGTCTGCTGCTGCAGTTGAGATCGCCTTGCGGTCAGACGATTGCAAACTTTGTTTTGTTAACATCGTGGGCAAAGCGGTATATATAGAAAACAGAAGTTGTATCTTCGTTGAATTTGTTGAGTTGGATGGTACAGTTTTTTGTTGGTTGACAGCTTGGCTCGTAACCCCTCTGGCAGATAATAAAGAGTGAGAGAGAGAGAGAGAGAGAGAGAGAGAGAGAGAGAGAGAGAGAGAGAGAGAGAGAGAGAGAGAGAGAGAGAGAGAGGAGAGAGAGAGAGAGAGAGAGAGAGAGAGAGAGAGAGAATTGCGTGTTTAGGTATGTTTATGTGTTGTCATTGAAATATCAGGATTAGAATAACACTTCACCGTGATCTAATACATTCTTCTTATTTTTCTGTGCATCAATTTGCACTCTAGCTGTTCGATTCTTCTATTAGCAGTGTACAGTGGTACCTCGGATTACGAACGCCCCAGGTCACGAACAATTCAGGTTACGAACAACAACTTTGAAAATTGTATGTCTCGGGTAACGAACAGTGCCTCTGGTTACGAACGAAGGCGAGCGAGAGAGAGCAAGATGTAATGTTGGAGACACGTGATCGCGTACAGTACACACAGTACTACAGATGAGTTTGTGGATCTTCAGAATAAACAGCTAAAGACATTAAAGAAGGAGCAGTCGTGCGATAATGAGGAGCCAGTGACCGTTTCAACTGCCCGGATTAAAGAAGTTTGCAGCAAGTAGGCAAACTTCAATATGAACCATCATCCAAACAAACTTGTTGCTAACAAGGCAGTAAACCTGATAAATGATAACACGATGGCCCACTTCAGAAAGATTCTCCATCAAAGGAAGTGCTTGGTGCAGAAAGATTCACAGTCGGCTGCAAAGAAACAGCGACAAGATACTCCTGAAACTAATGATTCAGAATAACAAAGAAAGTGACAAATTTCCCATGATCGTTTTCTTGGTAATAAAGATAGACTAAATTTCTTTTTATTTTACAGTTAATTCATTTGGTTGTTTTCTTTCTCTTTATTTAAAACGTGAAGTACACGTATTCCTTGCGTTTTGTCAAGTAAACGACCGGATTTTAATTAAAAAAAAAGAACGATTCTTTAATCTTGAAACGAATTGTCTTTATTTCAGTGATATCAATGTTTCGGGTTACGAACGTTTCGGGTTACGAACCGAGTTCTGGAACGAATAAAGTTCGTAACCCGAGGTACCACTGTATCAAGTTGCGCAATCGCCCAGTAATGCCACATCTGCGTGGTTTAACTTTAAGGCTGACTTTCCGTTGGCAAGATTACACTCAGTAGTTAGCCAATGCTTTCAGAGCGACCGGCTCACATACCCCGCAAGTAACCAACGCGACGCTATGTGCTGTCGAATCTCGCACAGCTGTGCTCCTCACGTGGATATACGGGATTACGGATAAAATCGTTAATCCTTTCGCCAGGGCGACTGGCAGACAGTAAATTACATGAACTATGCCATTCTGTGTTGACGAGATTCGTTATTCTACGATCTTAACGATCACTATTATTTGCTTCCGTCTCCTACCGTCAGAACTCTATCTGTTGACTTCTACCTTCAGTACTCTATCTGTTAGCTTCTACCCTCAGTACTCTATCTGTTGGCTTTTACCGTCAGAACTCTATCTGTTGGCTTCTACCGCCAGTACTCTGTCTGTTGTCTTCTAACGTCAGAACTCTATCTGTTGGCTTCTACCGTCAGTACTCTATCTGTTGGCTTCTACCGTCAGAACTCTATCTGTTGGCTTCTACCGCCAGTACTCTATCTTTTGGCTTCTACCGTCAGAACTCTATCTGTTGGCTTCTACCGTCAGAACTCTGTCTGTTGGCTTCTACCGTCAGAACTCTATCTGTTGGCTTCTGCCGTCAGAACTCTATCTGTTGGCTTCTACCGCCAGTACTCTATCTGTTGGCTTCTACCGCCAGAACTCTATCTGTTGGCTTCTACCGCCAGTACTCTATCTGACGGCTTCTACCGCAAGTACTCTATCTGACGGCTTCTACCGCCAGAACTCTATCTGACGGCTTCTACCGCCAGTACTCTATCTGACGGCTTCTACCGCCAGTACTCTATCTGACGGCTTCTACCGCCAGTACTCTATCTGACGGCTTCTACCGCCAGTACTCTATCTGTTGGCTTCTGCCGTCAGAACTCTATCTGTTGGCTTCTGCCGTCAGAACTCTATCTGTTGGCTTCTACCGCCAGTACTCTATCTGACGGCTTCTACCGCCAGTACTCTATCTGACGGCTTCTACCGCCAGAACTCTATCTGTTGGCTTCTACCGCCAGTACTCTATCTGACGGCTTCTACCGCCAGTACTCTATCTGACGGCTTCTACCGCCAGAACTCTATCTGTTGGCTTCTACCGCCAGTACTCTATCTGACGGCTTCTACCGCCAGTACTCTATCTGACGGCTTCTACTGTCAGTACTCTATCTGACGGCTTCTACTGTCAGTACTCTATCTGTTGGCTTCTACTGTCAGTGCTCTATCTGTTGGCTTCTACCGCCAGTACTCTATCTGACGGCTTCTACCGGCAGTACTCTATCTGACGGCTTCTACCGCCAGAACTCTATCTGTTGGCTTCTACCGCCAGTACTCTATCTGACGGCTTCTACCGCCAGTACTCTATCTGACGGCTTCTACCGCCAGTACTCTATCTGACGGCTTCTACCGCCAGTACTCTATCTGACGGCTTCTACCGCAAGTACTCTATCTGACGGCTTCTACCGTCAGTACTCTATCTGTTGGCTTCTACTGTCAGGACTCTATCTGACGGCTTCTACCGTCAGTACTCTATCTTTTGGCTTCTACTGTCAGTACTCTATCTGACGGTTTTCTACTGTCAGTACTCTATCTGTTGGCTTCTACTGTCAGTGCTCTATCTGACGGCTTCTACTGTCAGTACTCTATCTGACGGCTTCTACTGTCAGTACTCTATCTGACGGCTTCTACTGTCAGTACTCTATCTGTTGGCTTCTACTGTCAGTGCTCTATCTGTTGGCTTCTACCGCCAGTACTCTATCTGACGGCTTCTACCGGCAGTACTCTATCTGACGGCTTCTACCGCCAGTACTCTATCTGACGGCTTCTACCGCCAGTACTCTATCTGACGGCTTCTAACGCAAGTACTCTATCTGACGGCTTCTACCGTCAGTACTCTATCTGACGGCTTCTACCGTCAGTACTCTATCTGACGGCTTCTACTGTCAGTACTCTATCTGTTGGCTTCTACTGTCAGTACTCTATCTGTTGGCTTCTACTGTCAGGACTCTATCTGACGGCTTCTATCTACTGTCAGTACTCTATCTGTTGGCTTCTACTGTCAGTACTCTATCTGACGGTTTTCTACTGGCTTCTAGTTACTCTATCTGTTGGCTTCTACTGTCAGTACTCTATCTGTTGGCTTCTACTGTCAGTACTCTATCTGACGGCTTCTACTGTCAGTACTCTATCTGACTGGCTTCTACTGTCAGTACTCTATCTGACGGCTTCTACTGTCAGTACTCTATCTGTTGGCTTCTACTGTCAGTACTCTATCTGACGGCTTCTACTGTCAGTTCTATCTGTTGGCTTCTACCGTCAGTACTCTATCTGTTGGCTTCTACTGTCAGTATTCTATCTGACGGCTTCTACTGTCAGTACTCTATCTGTTGGCTTCTACTGTCAGTACTCTATCTGTTGGCTTCTACTGTCAGTACTCTATCTGTTGGCTTCTACTGTCAGTGCTCTATCTGACGGCTTCTACTGTCAGTACTCTATCTGTTGGCTTCTACTGTCAGTACTCTATCTGTTGGCTTCTACTGTCAGTACTCTATCTGTTGGCTTCTACTGTCAGTACTCTATCTGTTGGCTTCTACTGTCAGTGCTCTATCTGACGGCTTCTACTGTCAGTGCTCTATCTGTTGGCTTCTACTGTCAGTACTCTATCTGTTGGCTTCTACTGTCAGTACTCTATCTGACGGCTTCTACTGTCAGTTCTCTATCTGTTGGCTTCTACTGTCAGTGCTCTATCTGACGACTTCAACCGCCAGTACTCTATCTGACGGCTTCTACCGCAAGTACTCTATCTGACAGCTTCTACCGTCAGTACTCTATCTGTTGGCTTCTACTGTCAGTATTCTATCTGACGGCTTCTACTGTCAGTACTATATCTGTTGGCTTCTACTGTCAGTACTCTATCTGTTGGCTTCTACTGTCAGTACTCTATCTGTTGGCTTCTACTTTCAGTGCTCTATCTGACGGCTTCTACTGTCAGTGCTCTATCTGTTGGCTTCTACTGTCAGTACTCTATCTGTTGGCTTCTACTGTCAGTACTCTATCTGTTGGCTTCTACTGTCAGTACTCTATCTGTTGGCTTCTACTGTCAGTGCTCTATCTGACGGCTTCTACTGTCAGTGCTCTATCTGTTGGCTTCTACTGTCAGTGCTCTATCTGACGGCTTCTACTGTCAGTGCTCTATCTGTTGGCTTCTACTGTCAGTACTCTATCTGTTGGCTTCTACTGTCAGTGCTCTATCTGACGGCTTCTACTGTCAGTGCTCTATCTGTTGGCTTCTACTGTCAGTGCTCTATCTGTTGGCTTCTACTGTCAGTACTCTATCTGTTGGCTTCTACTGTCAGTACTCTATCTGTTGGCTTCTACTGTCAGTGCTCTATCTGACGGCTTCTACTGTCAGTGCTCTATCTGTTGGCTTCTACTGTCAGTGCTCTATCTGTTGGCTTCTACTGTCAGTGCTCTATCCGACGGCTTCTACTGTCAGTTCTCTATCTGACGGCTTCTACTGTCAGTGCTCTATCTGTTGGCTTCTACTGTCAGTGCTCTATCCGACGGCTTCTACTGTCAGTGCTCTATCTGACGGCTTCTACTGTCAGTGCTCTATCCGACGGCTTCTACTGTCAGTGCTCTATCTGACGGCTTCTACTGTCAGTGCTCTATCTGACGGCTTCTACTGTCAGTGCTCTATCTGTTGGCTTCTACTGTCAGTACTCTATCTGACGGCTTCTACTGTCAGTGCTCTATCTGACGGCTTCTACTGTCAGTGCTCTATCTGTTGGCTTCTACTGTCAGTGCTCTATCTGTTGGCTTCTACTGTCAGTGCTCTATCTGTTGGCTTCTACTGTCAGTGCTCTATCTGACGGCTTCTACTGTCAGTGCTCTATCTGTTGGCTTCTACTGTCAGTGCTCTATCCGACGGCTTCTACTGTCAGTGCTCTATCTGACGGCTTCTACTGTCAGTGCTCTATCTGTTGGCTTCTACTGTCAGTGCTCTATCTGTAGTGTTCTATCTCTCACTATTACAAGTATTGAATCAGGTATGCTTACTTGCCCCGACTATGTCGTGTGGCAAGCGATGAAAGTATTTATCTCTTTTCCCGTCTTCGCTCTTTTATTTTCATAACATTTGCCAGTTGTCACTAAGTAATTTCTCTTCATAACGGTTCCAACAATTCTTGACTGCCAACATCAATTTCTCTACTCAATTTTTGGTTTTAATTTGTTCCTTGAAGAATAATCTCATTCGTTTTTTTCCCCTGTCCGCTCATTGTTTTCTTTGTATTTTCCACACAAACAACATTTCCACTGCCATTATTTTGGATCTAAGCTTGTATGCTTATTGTCCTTGTTTCACACACATTCAACAGTCTAAGGTTCTATATATCACATTTAACATTATTTCTGTCACTGCAATTGACATCGCTTTAATTGTATTTCTTTCATCTTACAAAGTCTACTTTTGCCACGTCGGTTCAAATTCTTATTTCTACACGGCAGCTTCCGATAGTTGCTATGAATGTCCCATGATAATTATACCGAATTAACAATTTAAGAACGTTCATATTCACTTGCTTGTTACGTTGTAGTATTTCTATCTTCTTGGAGATGCCCATGTCAGTTTTCGTAATAGCTAATTATAACCCTAGTTGCAAACTGTGTACAATGCAGAGATGATAATATTTTAATAATACGAAGAAAAAAACAAAACAACGCGCAATTATAACTTTATATTTTGATAACATTATTAGATGTCTGCTGGACTGCTTTCGTTATTAGCAATTCAGTTTTCATTCCTGGTTCACATAGTACAAAAAGCATTATTATTATCTGTTGTGGTGAAGATAATGTGCCTGCAGTTTGAAATAATTGACACTGAGTGAGGAATGCAATTATTAATTTTCCCAATTTTACATCTCTGTGATGTTTTACTGTACTCTGCTGTTCAATCAATCAAGAGTTCTATTTTCTGAGGCATCACCCATGATAAGATTCAAATGGCCCGTGGTGTAGTATTCTTTCAAGCTAATAAGTAGGGCACTGTCAGGAAGAGAAGGAAAAATGTACACTTGTGTTGAATATGTGAATGGCTGCCGTTTCCACGCTTAGTCATTACATCTTCTTGGCCGGGAAGGATAACCCGATCAACACACGCCCGCAGAAGTCGGATGTGTCAGCCTAAAGGCGCAGTATCGTAGCTCCGCTGTAAACAGACACAACGCAATCACATCGGAAAAAAGACTCCGGATGAACGCAGAAGAAGAAATGGAAGAAAATACTGGAATTATAACGCTCTGTCTGTCTGTCTGTCTGTCTGTCTGTCTGTCTGTCTGTCTGTCTGTCTGTCTGTCTGTCTGTCTGTCTGTCTGTCTGTCTGTCTGTCTGCCTGCCTGCCTGCCTGCCTGCCTGTCTGTCTGTCTGTCTGTGCCTGTGTAAGCGTATATGCTTCAGTGTGCAAACTCGAACCTAGTCTATTGCACTTTACAACCTGACATAATTCTCAAAACACGAACGTTTAATACACATTAAAATGTATGTAAATACTGTAAAGTCATATATGCAACCAGCACATCAAGATTCATAAATACCACCGCAAGTAACACACGTAACAACTCATGTACATTTGTTTGCTGGTTTTTTAAAAATCAAAATGGAACTTAATGCATAATTTGTCATCATCGTATTAAATCCCCTTTTCCAATGAGACAGATTCATTCATGGCCACGTGCGAAATTATCAGAGATTTAGAATCTCCCGTCAGAAGACAAGAATTGAGTCATGCCTGTGCTCGCTAATTTGCTGTCACAATAAATCTCGGAGTTATCTCTTTGATTTATGTGTTCTGTTTAGTAAAATGATGTTGATGCATGATTGTTGTGTTGATGTAGGGTGTATTACATGTATTTCGTATGGCTTATATTTAGATATATTGTTTTAGGATTGTGCGCGCCTGTTATGTTATATGTAATTATTTATGATTTGTGTGGTTTCATTTTGCAAATGTTTGACATTGTGTCAGGCTGGAAATAAATCACACGTAAATTGTTGAAACATCTTGTGTTTTAATTGTATGTTGGTGGTTGTTTAATGCAGTTTTATATCCACACGGGGATGCATAAACGCGAGCTTACATATACACATATATATACATATATACATACGTACGATGTAGGCGTTGACTGGTAAGTGCATTCAGCCACATATACATGTGTGTGGGTGTGGGTGTGTCTGTGCGTGTGTGCGTGCGTGCGTGCGTGCGTGTGTGTGTGTGTGTGTGGACGGACCACAATTGGTAAGTTCATTCAGCCTTGTCTGCTGCTGCAGTTGAGATCGCCTTGCGGTCAGACGATTGCAAACTTTGTTTTGTTAACATCGTGGGCAAAGCGGTATATATAGAAAACAGAAGTTGTATCTTGGTTGAATGTGTTTAGTTGGATGGTAGAGTTTTTGGTTGGTTGACAGCTTGGCTCGTAACCCCTCTGGCAGATTGCATTTTAACGGATACGTTCATTAATTTGAATTTATAGTTGTTTGAGCTCAGACAACTATTTGCATTTATCTGTGTGAGGTTTGATGAAGATGCTTTCCTCTCAGCCCTGCAGCAAATTACCATCAACGTAGGGATTGTGTCGTAGGTCTCTCCGTCGTCTCTCCAAGCCTAAATTACCACAAATGTGTGAACGACTGATACTGGAACTTGGAGACTGCGGCGAGGCATAATAGTATGTAACTAGGTGATGAGTCAACACAGCAACTACAATACTGCCCGGGGTTAGGCCCACGGCTTTAAGGCATGATAGTGTCAACAGACCCCACCCTAGCACCCAGACGGATGATCATAATCAGGCAAGTGAGAACAACAGGGTCGACGAGTGTGCACGAGAACAATCCTACATCAGTTAGAGGTCTAAATGAGAAGGCTGAATAGACCGCTGCCCGTGGTGCATTTCCTAATACATTATACGACCTATTTACAAAATACCTTCAACTGATTAGAGACATTAGACGTCGACAGTCAAAACGTCGTGGGCACGTCATTAGAAGAAATGTACTGAAGAACTTGGCGACAACTGGCAAGATTGGGGGAAAAGAATGAGGGGAAGGCAGAGTTGCAGTTTAGTAGATGCGGTTGTTTTACACAGTAAACAACTAGGGTTAGAACTGAATATTAAGAAGACACAGATTATGGTCGTCACTGGAAAGAAGGAAATACCACATTGTGATATACGAGTAAATGGGCATATTCTTAAGCAAGTGAATCGATACAGTTATCTCGGCACAGTCATTACATCTGATGGGAGATGCCTTGAAGAGATTAGAACAAGAATTGCCATGGCGAAGGTTGCCTTTTGCAAGATGAAATACATACTGACCAATAAAAAGATATCAATTGAAACGAGAAAAAGAGTGTTGAAGTGCTACATAGAACCTATACTTTTGTATGGATGTGAAGGGTGGACAATAAACAGTCAAGCTGAAAAACAGCTGATGACTGTGGAAATGTGGTTTCTGAGGAAAATGCAAAGAATACAATGGACAGACAGAAAAACCAACGAACAAGTCCTTCAAGAAACAAATTAAGATCGTAAACTGATTAGAGACATTAGACGTAGACAGTCAAATTTGTTAAGGCATGTTATGAGAAGAAATGAATTGGAGAACTTGGTGACGACTGGCAAGATCGAAAGGAAGAGACCAAGGGGAAGACCGAGAAGTAAACACTTGGATGTCTTGGCCACGTGGCATGGTCGAGACAAAAACACGGAGCTGATCCACGACTCTGGTGATCGAGTGAGATGGCAGAACATGACAGCCCAGGCTTATTGGCATGGCACACTATGGATGGATGGAGAGTTGCAAATATCTAGATGGATTGGTTACATAACATAATCGAGACAAAAACACAGAGCTGATCCACGACTCTGGTGATCGCGTGAGATGGCGGGACATGGTCGCCCACGCTTATCGGCATGGCATTTGATGATGATGATATACAAAACTATTTTTATAGCAAGTGCGATTCTGATATACATACAGCTTTATAATCCAATGGCATATGGATTTTGGGTACTCTGCTGAGAAACTCCTTGTGTAATCTATGGAGGAGACCTAAGAGTTAATTGTGGTATCCAAGTACAGTAACCGTAATTCTTTACCAAGACCATACTATTTGCATTTATCTGTGTGAGGTTTGATGAAGATGCTTTCCTCTCAGCCCTGCAGCAAATTACCATCAACGTAAGGATTGTGTCGTAGGTCTCTCCGTCGTCTCTCCAAGCCTAAATTACCACAAATGTGTGAACGACTGATACTGGAACTTGGAGACTGCGGCGAGGCATAATAGTATGTAACTAGGTGATGAGTCAACACAGCAACTACAATACTGCCTGATTATGATCAGTCAAAACGTCGTGGGCACGTCATTAGAAGAAATGTACTGGAGAACTTGGCGACAACTGGCAAGATTGGGGGAAAAGAATGAGGGGAAGGCAGAGTTGCAGTTTAGTAGATGCGGTTGTTTTACACAGTAAACAACTAGGGTTAGAACTCAATATTAAGAAGACACAGATTATGGTCGTCACTGGAAAGAAGGAAATACCACATTGTGATATACGAGTAAATGGGCATATTCTTAAGCAAGTGAATCGATACAGTTATCTCGGCACAGTCATTACATCTGATGGGAGATGCCTTGAAGAGATTAGAACAAGAATTGCCATTGCGAAGGTTGCCTTTTGCAAGATGAAAATACATACTGACCAATAAAAAGATATCAATTGAAACGAGAAAAAGAGTGTTGAAGTGCTACATAGAACCTATACTTTTGTATGGATGTGAAGCGTGGACAATAAGCAGTCAAGCTGAAAAACAGCTGATGGCTGTGGAAATGTGGTTTCTGAGGAAAATGCAAAGAATACCATGGACAGACAGAAAAACCAATGAACAAGTCCTTCAAGAAACAAATTAAGATCGTAAACTGATTAGAGACATTAGACGTAGACAGTCAAAATTGTTGGACATGTTATGAGAAGAAATGAATTGGAGAACTTGGTGACGACTGCCAAGATCGAAGGGAGGAGACCAAGGGGAAGGCCGAGAAGTAAATACCTGGATGGCTTGGCCACGTGGCATGGTCGAGACAGGAAACACGGAGCTGATCCACGACTCTGGTGATCGAGTGAGATGGCAGAACATGACCGCCCACGCTTATCGGCATGGCACACTATGGATGGATGGAGAGTTGCAAATATCTAGATGGATTGGTTACATAACATAATCGAGACAAAAACACAGAGCTGATCCACGACTCTGGTGATCGCGTGAGATGGCGGGACATGGTCGCCCACGCTTATCGGCATGGCATTTGATGATGATGATATACAAAACTATTTTTATAGCAAGTGCGATTCTGATATGGCATAGGTATATATATGGCATAGGCAAAATAGGGCCCGCCCCCCCCCCCCCCCCCCCCCCCCCCACAAAAAAAAAAAAAAAATCACTGCTAAATAAGTTGTGTGTTTAATAACTTATATTTTTTAACCTTTTCCCAAACTGCGCTGAAGAGCTCCAACTGGAGAAATATTTGAGCCTCATTATAGATTACCTGTATGCTGAAATACTATTAGGACATTGAATGTTAGAGTAAGAAAAATGCCACTCCAAAACATGACACTGAAAGTCTACTCCCCCTCCCACCCCTCCCCCTACCCCCAAAAAAGAAAAAAAAAGAAACAAATAGAAAAAGCTAATAGGTTTATCCTATACATTCATCTCTTAGTGCGAAAAGAGCACACTTATGCATACCACAAAGCAAGCATGTTTGATTATGCAAGGCAGAAATGCAGGTTTCGTCCTTTACTGCATTTTATTACCAATCTAGTCAGCCGGATCAAAGCGGTGTTTTCAAACATTTCGGTAATAAACGCTGTATGATGATGATTGGAGACGAAGCTGCGGTTCTATTTCTTGTAATTAGTCGACAATGCAGGCTTCTGAAGAGTAAACAACAATTACACTTAAATTACGTTTATATACCGCACAAGAGCATGAAATTTCTTTTACAGAAGAACTCGACAAAGGATTATTGACATGAGAAGACAGTATCATCAGCACTACGTTATCTAACTTGTTGTTATTCTTCCTCTTCTTCTTCTTCGTCTTTTTCATTCCTCTTTCGATTGATGAGCGTCACATCTTGTTATGCGCGTCAAAGGTCAGTGTACCGGCCATCGGCATGCATATGTGTAAAGCTTGCTTCCTCCAGTCAGAATCCACCTATCGTAGATAGCTCTGTCTACACGTGGGTAGGTTTTTAATACATGTTTCTGCCCTCTAGATATTTTGCCAAAGAAGTGGCCGTATAGCCTAGATTTTTCGATGTTCAATTGCCGTGGGATTCCCAGCATACACAGCTTGCACACGGGGCCTCGTGTTTCTCACCTTTATCTGAGAAGGCTACATACACGAGTTTACTACCAAAGAAAGGGCTTTCGGAAACATTCCCAGCCGCAATGTGGGAACGACCACTGTACTTGTACAAATGAAGTGGCCACAGTAACCTGCCAGCCACGCCTCGCCACTAATAGCCCAATAGCTGTCTTCTGATTACAGCATAACATTAATAGCCCACTAATACCCCTAGTAAACTACTGAGCGTAATCTTGCCAAGAAATCAACAGACAGCTGAAAGATGCTGATGTTGACAGCGATGTCATGTAAAGGATATGCGAGGAAATAATAATACCCCTAGTAGCCCTAGCAATACAGCATCACCAGCAATAGGTCTGTCGCGAGATTGCCATGAGTTAAACAGATAAATATTCCCGACGTTTGCTTGGCGTGTATTTTCAGCACCATTATTTTACTAACTGGAAAAACACCGCGGATGTCAAAATCTCAGGACAATATTTGTAGCTGCACGTGTACATCTATAACGGATTTGGAACGGTCGGTGTTGATGGTGACAGGTCCTGGCATCGCCTTGATTAGTTTGTCTACATTTGAATGTAAATGGAAGCAGTGGGGTCAGCCCATCTACACATTTGGTGTTGAGTGAGAAGGAAGGGATACACCGAGTTGGCAGTTCATTACCAGTTAGAATCACATATATTGTCACCACGGAACAGAAGATTGACAAGTTTGTCAACATTTGAATGCAGATGGAAGCCGTGAGATCACAATGGCAGATGTAAAACGGAAGTACTTAGTAGGGAGAAAACAGTACATATGTCAATTCTTGGTTTCCGGAACATGAAGAGTTTGACGGGGTTATTTGCAACTGTTTGTTGGAAGTCGTCATAAAATTCGCTGGCTTGTTTTGAGAATCTTAACAATTACTGACAACTTTGACAGGATTTAAGCCCGGAAAAATAGATCCTTGCAAATGGTTGATATGTCCAAATAACACCTGTGTGGGGGAGAAGAGGATAAAGTCACGTGGACAACTTTGGTAGTTTGCCATATAAACTCTAGTTGTGACCAGCTAGGGAGGACTTGAAATTATGCTTTAGTCAGAGTGCCAGGGCACGGCAGCGCCTAGTGGAAATAATATCTACCGTGTGTTAATTAGTGACTTAATTTTACACGTGCCTATAATGGCAGATGTAGATATGATTGATAGGACTGCAGTGGTGCCATTTAAGGTATAACCTATTATAATATATTCGTTATAATTACTTTAGGCAGTAGCCTTGTTAAACTATAGTGTGATGATTAGCACTGTTAGTGGAAACTAGCTAGAGTAGGGAAGTGATACTTGACTCTGTTAGCTAGAATAGATTAGTGAAGTGTTGATAAGCTTTACTAGTTGAGAATTGAGTAATGAGGGATAATTGGGATTTCCCGTAGGTGTCCCTTGTGGGAGGGGTTCCACATTCTGTTTGCTGATTTTTTCTTTGTCATAACCTGATTCGACTCTAGGTGGGTAGCTAATCTGCTCTATGACTAAGTCTAGTTAGCTAACGATCATTAGGCAAGGTGATAGGCTTACACTCAGCCGAAAGAATCATGAACTAGTACTATCACCAGGTGTGTTGTTTCTATCCTAGGTTCCCTACCAGATCCAAGGAAGCTCAATAAAGTTTTGGGAAGGAAGAAAATCCCAGTCTGAAGAACACCAGTTCGGCAATCAATAAAGATTGCTTACAGACGTGATTAAAAGCTAGAGGGAGGTTGATTCACCCAACATAGTGAAGATTACAGTTGCACCATACAGCATTAAACAGTGGTAACGAACCGAGAACCGGTTAAGAGTAACTAGTGTTAGTACAGTAACAATTAACATTAGTAATTAGCACTTGCGGACTGAATGGTTCGATGTGCAACGAGGATGATCTGTCGACTAACACTTAACTTTACTAACTGTGTAAACACTAGAAAAGAACTTGTGCAGTTGGTTAGAGAACATTAGGAACGGACATTGTGTAGAGTGAATCCGGTCCATAAGTAACTGTTCATACCACCGGTGTCTATTTCTCATGTTCATGAAATGGGATTACCAGAGGTCTACAGAAGCAAAGCAGTATCCGGCAGGATGGTTCCGGCAACGGGTGAGACGTACTTGTTCTGACGTAACGTGCTGTGGTCTATCTTTGCTGTGATCTGCGGACTGAGCTGATGTCTGAGAGACAGATTCTCTACACTTTATAGAACACGTCACACATTTTCTTCGCATACACGTCTCATACACGTTACACTTTTATTTAATAAATTAATCTTTATTAATTTCTAGAAGTAAGAGTTGTTGAGTATGTTGCGTTGGGGAAGTATGAGAAGGGGGCATAGTACGACAGTGTGAGAGTGATAGGAAAAGGTGTCCATAGGCTGATGGAGTGTGTTGGACGGAAGCTGGTGGATTCTCCAGAATATTGAGGGGGAAAAAAATAATATTATAATGTGGGTGTCGGATCTCCTCACTCCAGGGACGACACTTTAAAGGAGGACACGACATTACTGGGGGCTCGTCCGGGATATTTGGACAGTGGGATCTCTCGTAAACGTGATATTTGGACAGTGGGATCTATCGTAAACGTGATCTTTGGACAGCGAGATCTCCCGTAAACGGAATCCTTGGACAGCGAGATCTCCTGCAAGCAGGAACGTTTGACAGGGGGATCTTCTGACAACGGGGTCTTTTGACACGGGATCCTTAGTTATAAAAGGGAGATATCATTTTGGAGAATCCAGCTAGAGTGAATGTGGATAGGGGTTAGGATTAATATCTTACCTGTTCACACTTCACACGTCTGCATAGGTCTGTGGTCCTGATTCTACTCTTGTCACTGAGTGAATGTACTGTGTGTGGTAATATCGAGATTTATAGTACTTGTTCATATATCTGTATAGTAATTTGCAGTTATATTGTACTAGACCTGCTAGCTTACCTCTCTGTATAATGGCCACCCCTAAACTTAGCACGTTAGAATTAAAGGAAAGAGGGGAAGAAATGGGATTGGCGGGGTCTGCTCTAACGGATTACATACAGGAAGTGGAGAGAGAGTATCGTCAAGCAGAAAGGGATGATCGAAAGGCCGAGCTGGAATTGAGAAGGATGGAGTTGGAACAAGCAGCTAGGAAATTTGAAGCTGAGCAAGCAGCTAGGAAATTAGAAGCTGAACAGGAAGCACAGAAAAGGGAGCACGAGTACCGGATGAGGGAACTCGAGTTGAAGAGTCAATCTAATGGAGAAACTGAGGGAGCAGTTGGAGGTTCCTCCATCCCAGGATCAACACCAGTAGGTGGACATGGGTACCATGCTATGAAGTATCCTTTAGCGGTCTACGAGGAGGACAAAGAGAAGATTGATCAATACCTTCAACGCTTCGAGGCTATGTCAATTGCTATGGGTCTGGAGCGTAACAAATGGAATCTTAAGCTATCCCAGGGATTACGCGGGACAGGATACGAGGTTTATACTCGCCTGCCACCAGGACATGAGAACAATTATGATGAGTTGAAGACGGCTCTGCTGAAACGATTCGAGGTTACATCGCATACCTACCGGAAAAAATTTCGAGCAGCGAAACGAGAACCGGGAGAGTTGTTTGCCGCCTACAGTTTGCGTCTTAAATCTTATCTCCATAGGTGGATGGATTTGGCTGGGTTCGCACATGACTATGAGAGTCTGGAAGAGCTCATGGTGGTCGACCAGCTGAAGAAGCAAATGTCTAAACCTCTCAGGACGTTCCTGGGAGAACAAGGAGCGGAACGTATTGACCTCGTGAATAAATTAGCAGAACGGTTCGTCGAGGTACATGGGGAGGCAGGGGAAAACCTTTCCACCAACACCAAAAGTCAAGAGAAACATGACAAGAAGAAAGCCAAAAACTCAGGAACAAAAAAGTGGGAACCTTATGGGCAAAAATCAGAGGATAGTTCAGAGAAGAAGAAGGAGGGAAGCAAGAGCACCTCAAGCTCTACACCTAAACGACCGTGGTCGGAGAAGTGGTGTTCAATTTGTAAGTCACCCTCTCACAATACGAGGGACTGCAAATCGAAGGCTAAGAACCCTCATTTTGCAGCATGTCAAGTGACTTCCAAGGAGGTTGTCACGGAAAATGCCAAGGTCAACAAGGAAGCTCGCCACCAGGAGAGCTCATTCAAGTCCGACAATAGAAAATCTAGGACAGGGAAATGGTGCAACGAATGCAAGTCAAACACGCACAATGCTATTGACTGCAGGGGAAAGTCAGGAGACACTAAATTCGTCGTGTGCTCAGTGAAACCTAAGGTGGAGCCCACCGAACAGGTCGAGGCCGAGGAAGAGACTCCAGACCAGGAGAAACCACCTGTAGTGGAATTGGTAGAGGTTAACGGTCGTCAAGTGGAGTGTTTATACGACACAGGACTGGACGGGGAGGCCGTGATTTCTGCGGATCTAGTACATCCAGAACAATTCACAGGTGAAACATTGGATATACAGCCTGCACAGAAGAGTGCTGTAACCATGAAGTTGCCCATTGCTAATGTGGAAGATTCGGTCAAGGTACGTCACCGGCACCATCAAGGCCGCTGTATTGACCGATCCCATTTTTCCAGTCATCCTAGGTTGCCGGTATGTCTTTCTGGGAATGCCCAGGGAGCCTATTCATATGGGAGCAATGCAGACTCGCTCTCAGGCGAAAACGGAAGAGGCAGACGCAATTGTGACTAACCCAATGCCGGGGGAGCTACGAACTGCCCAGAGTGAGGATGATACTTTACGTCCTTGCTACAAAAAGCTGCAGAAAAGTGCTGATCCACCAGGACGGGGGCAGTACTACATGAAGAATAGGATACTCTACAGGAGAGCAGGAAGGGGAGACAATCTATACGGTCAGTTGGTCGTCCCAAAAGCTCATCGGTCCCAGATTCTTCATATGGGGCATACCATCTCCTTTAGTGGACACATGGGTATTGCCGCCACCATGCAGCGGATTTCCTGCCACTACTATTGGCCGGGAATGACAGATGATGTGCGTCGGTATGTGAAGTCATGCCCTGAGTGCCAGAGGGTGGCACCGAAACACTGGACAGCACCGGTGATGTTGGGTGAGATGCCCATCATGAACTCTCCTTTCGAGAGGGTAGCCATCGATATCGTGGGTCCACTTCCCAGGACTAGGAAGAGGAACATGTATATACTCACAATGGTGGATTGCTGTACAATGTGGGGTGAGGCTATACCGTTGACCACGATTGACTCGAAAAGAGTGGCGGACGCACTGATGGAGGCCTTTACCAGATTAGGCTTTCCGGATCAAATTCTGACGGACAATGGATCTCAGTTTTGTGGAAAACTCATGGAGGAGGTATTTAGGGTGTTTCACTCTAACCACATACATACCAGCCCTTACCACCCTCAAGCCAATGGACAAGTAGAGCGTTTCAACGGCACGTTGATGACAATGCTCAGGAAATTAGCGCAGGAAAAACCTGATAGGTGGGATGAATATATCCCAGCAGCACTCTTTGCCTATCGGGAAGTTCCTCATGGCTCAACAGGACTACCACCCGCTACGTTGCTGTTTGGTCGTCCAATCAAAGGACCGTTGGAAGCCATGTTGAGGAGTTGGACTGAAGAGGGGACGTCAGAAGAAGTGATCTCATCCTATCAATACGTGGAGGAACTGAAAGAAAAACTCCACAAGGGATGGACTCTGGCAAATCAAAACTTGAAAAAGGCCAGGAAAAGACATGCGGCTTACTACAACCGTAGGTCTAAAGAAAGATCTCTAGAGGTGGGAGATAAAGTCTTGTTGCTACTCCCAACGGGAAACAACAAACTGGAGATAGGTTGGCAAGGACCATTTCCCGTGGAAAGGGTGATATCCAGAACCAACTATCAGATCCGGATCCGGGGAAAGTCGAAGATTTTCCATATCAATCTCTTGCGGAAATACGAAGAGAGACCCGGAGACAAGGCAGCTCACCTCATGGCAATGGCAGTTGCAGTGGAGACAGAAGTGGGAACCAGCGAGGGCAGGGAATATCCCTTAGTACACCAGGAAACCTATAGGGATGTACAAGTGAACCCTGATCTGACCTCCCAGGAGAGGGAAAGGATAACCCAGGTTCTCAAGTCTCATAAGGAGATACTGACTGATAAACCAGGACGAACGAGGTTGGTGGAGTTCGAGATGACTTTGACCACACAGGAGCCTGTTCGCCAAAAGGTTTACCCAGTGCCCTTCTCTAAAGAAAAGGCCCTGGAGGAGGAAATAAAAAAACTGCTGGAGGATGACGTGATTGCACCATCCACATCCCCATACAATGCGGGGGTAGTTTTGTTACGCAAACCAAGTGGAGAACACAGGTTGTGTATAGATTACCGACTGCTGAACAGTCATACACAGTTTCAGGTGGAACCTTTGCCGAATCCAACTCAGTTATTCGCTAGGCTCCATAAGGCTCGGTACTTTTCAAAGGTGGATCTGAGTCGGGGGTACTATCAGATACCAGTCAAACCGGAGATTCGACCACTGTTAGCTTTCAGTACACCCAGTGGACACTACGAATTCAAGGTCATGCCCTTTGGACTCAGCAATGCACCTAGTGTGTTTACACGCATGATGAGGACTTTACTAGATCCGTTACAGGATCCGTCCATCATCTCATTCATGGATGATATTCTGATTTCCAGTGACAGCCTGGATGACCACTTACAATCCTTGGAGAGAGTGTTTAATAGGCTCAAGGAAGCAGGGCTTACTGCTCGTCCAACCAAGTGCATGATTGGTTACCAGACTCTGGAATTTCTAGGTCACACCATCACTCCAGGACACATTGTTCCAGAAGAGAAGAACCTGGAGAAAATCAGAAATGCACCAAGGCCAAAAACGAAGAAGGATGTGCGATCTTTTCTCTCGTTGTGTGGGTTCTACCACAAATTTATCCCACATTTCACTGAACTGGGAGCTCCGTTGACCGAAACCTTGAAAAAGGGATTACCGGATCAAATCATTTGGACACCAGAATGTGAGAATGCCTATAGTCAGTTAAAGGAGGCCTTGGTCAGCAAACCTGTATTACAGCTCCCTGGCCTTTCCAAACAATTTGTGTTGAGAACAGATGCGAGTGCGATTGGAATTGGAGCCGCTTTGTTACAGGAAGGAAAAGACGATGCTTCGGTTTTGAAACCTGTAGCATACGCAAGTAAGAAACTTCTACCGGCGGAGAGGAATTATTCAACCGTCGAGAGAGAATGCTTGTCCCTCGTATGGGCAGTGCAAAAATTTCAGCCATATTTGTATGGAGTTAAGTTTCGGGTTCAGTCGGATCATCAGCCCCTGATGTTCCTGGCTACTTCTCAGAAGCTCAACGCACGTTTGATGCGGTGGTCGTTGTTACTTCAACCGTATAATTTCACAGTAGAGTACATTCCTGGGAAGGAAAATGTTGGAGCGGATTTCTTGTCAAGACACCCAGCTCCTGAAGAAGAGGAATGAATTATCTGGATTTAACTCATGGTGGAGGAGAGTGAGATGGACTACTCTCTTAAGAGGGGGCCTATGTCGCGAGATTGCCATGAGTTAAACAGATAAATATTCCCGACGTTTGCTTGGCGTGTATTTTCAGCACCATTATTTTACTAACTGGAAAAACACCGCGGATGTCAAAATCTCAGGACAATATTTGTAGCTGCACGTGTACATCTATAACGGATTTGGAACGGTCGGTGTTGATGGTGACAGGTCCTGGCATCGCCTTGATTAGTTTGTCTACATTTGAATGTAAATGGAAGCAGTGGGGTCAGCCCATCTACACATTTGGTGTTGTGTGAGAAGGAAGGGATACACCGAGTTGGCAGTTCATTACCAGTTAGAATCACATATATTGTCACCACGGAACAGAAGATTGACAAGTTTGTCAACATTTGAATGCAGATGGAAGCCGTGAGATCACAATGGCAGATGTAAAACGGAAGTACTTAGTAGGGAGAAAACAGTACATATGTCAATTCTTGGTTTCCGGAACATGAAGAGTTTGACGGGGTTATTTGCAACTGTTTGTTGGAAGTCGTCATAAAATTCGCTGGCTTGTTTTGAGAATCTTAACAATTACTGACAACTTTGACAGGATTTAAGCCCGGAAAAATAGATCCTTGCAAATGGTTGATATGTCCAAATAACACCTGTGTGGGGGAGAAGAGGATAAAGTCACGTGGACAACTTTGGTAGTTTGCCATATAAACTCTAGTTGTGACCAGCTAGGGAGGACTTGAAATTATGCTTTAGTCAGAGTGCCAGGGCACGGCAGCGCCTAGTGGAAATAATATCTACCGTGTGTTAATTAGTGACTTAATTTTACACGTGCCTATAATGGCAGATGTAGATATGATTGATAGGACTGCAGTGGTGCCATTTAAGGTATAACCTATTATAATATATTCGTTATAATTACTTTAGGCAGTAGCCTTGTTAAACTATAGTGTGATGATTAGCACTGTTAGTGGAAACTAGCTAGAGTAGGGAAGTGATACTTGACTCTGTTAGCTAGAATAGATTAGTGAAGTGTTGATAAGCTTTACTAGTTGAGAATTGAGTAATGAGGGATAATTGGGATTTCCCGTAGGTGTCCCTTGTGGGAGGGGTTCCACATTCTGTTTGCTGATTTTTTCTTTGTCATAACCTGATTCGACTCTAGGTGGGTAGCTAATCTGCTCTATGACTAAGTCTAGTTAGCTAACGATCATTAGGCAAGGTGATAGGCTTACACTCAGCCGAAAGAATCATGAACTAGTACTATCACCAGGTGTGTTGTTTCTATCCTAGGTTCCCTACCAGATCCAAGGAAGCTCAATAAAGTTTTGGGAAGGAAGAAAATCCCAGTCTGAAGAACACCAGTTCGGCAATCAATAAAGATTGCTTACAGACGTAATTAAAAGCTAGAGGGAGGTTGATTCACCCAACATAGTGAAGATTACAGTTGCACCATACAGCATTAAACAGTGGTAACGAACCGAGAACCGGTTAAGAGTAACTAGTGTTAGTACAGTAACAATTAACATTAGTAATTAGCACTTGCGGACTGAATGGTTCGATGTGCAACGAGGATGATCTGTCGACTAACACTTAACTTTACTAACTGTGTAAACACTAGAAAAGAACTTGTGCAGTTGGTTAGAGAACATTAGGAATGGACATTGTGTAGAGTGAATCCGGTCCATAAGTAACTGTTCATACCACCGGTGTCTATTTCTCATGTTCATGAAATGGGATTACCAGAGGTCTACAGAAGCAAAGCAGTATCCGGCAGGATGGTTCCGGCAACGGGTGAGACGTACTTGTTCTGACGTAACGTGCTGTGGTCTATCTTTGCTGTGATCTGCGGACTGAGCTGATGTCTGAGAGACAGATTCTCTACACTTTATAGAACACGTCACACATTTTCTTCGCATACACGTCTCATACACGTTACACTTTTATTTTAATAAATTAATCTTTATTAATTTCTAGAAGTAAGAGTTGTTGAGTATGTTGCGTTGGGGAAGTATGAGAAGGGGGCATAGTACGACAGTGTGAGAGTGATAGGAAAAGGTGTCCATAGGCTGATGGAGTGTGTTGGACGGAAGCTGGTGGATTCTCCAGAATATTGAGGGGGAAAAAATAATATTATAATGTGGGTGTCGGATCTCCTCACTCCAGGGACGACACTTTAAAGGAGGACACGACAAGGTCAATAATGGCCCTAGCAATACAACATCAACAACAACAACAACAACAACAACAACAAAACTTTATTTTCAAAGGGTTAAGAATTGGGCACTCAGGCCCGTCTAACATTCTGCCCTTTTATCACTCTCTTTCATACATTATACCATTTACACATCATTCAAGGCTAACTGAAAACAGCAAAAATATAAAAGATATGCATTATAAAGGCATGTGGAAAATGAAAAATCAATACTACACGACTCAGTAATAGTAATAACTTGTGTGGCACTTGTTATTAGCTAAGTGGCATATACTGGCCTACCAAAACACTAATAGCCCAATAATTTCTACACCAATACAGCATCAACAACAATAATAGCCCAGTATTCTCCCTAGCAATACAGCGTCAATACTAAAAGGCCAATAGTGTACCTAGCAACACAGCTTCAACAATAAAAGTCCAATAGCTTCCCTAAAAGTATAGTATCAATACGAATAGTCCAATAGTTTCCCTGGCAATACCATCCGCCATTGTTGGTGGAACCAGGATATGCCTCATGCATATAATTAGTGTGTATTTTGTGCACCCCAGGATCAAACGCATGGCAGCATTCTGTAAGCGCTCCAACCTTTCAAGCTGGCTCTTTGATACTGTCAACAGCCCCAAACCATACTCAATTACATACATTATTAACTGCTGAAAGAGTCTGTCAAGCATCATCTGCTCTACCCCGGTTGTTGCCATCATCCTCAAATCATTAAGTCCCTTACCAGCCTTCACCAGCAAAGACTCCACGTGATCCTTAAAAGATATACACCAGTCAAAGGTGATACCCAAGTACTTAAGTTTACTCTCTCTCTCGTAAGAGAACACGTATTCAATATAATACCTGGGACATCTGCCTTTACGATCCGGTTATCCAGGGAGTACCACACAGCCGATACCTTGTCTGGGTTTATAATGGCCCCTGCGTCCCTGCACCACTCCGACACCCTGTTTACTGCCATCTGTAAATCTTCAGCCAAACTTTCCCTGTCGGTACACTAGCAATCATCTGCAAATGTCAAGATTCTACCAACACCCGGTGTCTCAATAGCAGCGACTTTGCTGATGTAGACATTAAAGTGCACTGGGGACATGGCAGATCCCTGTGGCAACCCAGGTGTGATAGTACAGTGTCAGAAGTCCAGGAACCCATGCGCAGTGCACCTTACGCTCATAAAGGGCTGCCGCAATAACTTCTGACAAGGCAAGGGCAGACCTCCATGTCCAACAGAGTGTATATCAACCGATCATACCTGACCCTATTATACGCATCCTCCAGGTCAAGAGCTACCGCAACTGTCTCTTGTTTATCCCGGAAGCCCTCATAGATATCAAATGCAAAAGTTGCCGCTTGGCCCAAGTGTCCTTCCAAGGCCGGTATCTCCCGAGCCCTTTGGGAAGCAGATTATGACTTTCCAAATGTCACTGGAGCCTGAGAGCTACTATCTGCTCGAGAACTTTGCCAAATACGTTTTGCAGGGTTATGATTCAGTATCCATTAAGTCTGGAGTAATCTTTACCTGACTTTGGGAGTGGGACCAGGTAGAAACTAGTCAAATTAAACCAATTAGTTTCCCTAACAATACAGCATCAACACTAGTAGTCCAATAATATTTCTAGCAATATAGCGTCTACACTAATAATCCAAATGTTTCCCTAACAATACAACATCAACACTAATAATTCCACAGTTCTGTCCTTAATACAGTATCACCACTAATAGTCCTATAGTTTACTGAATGAATCACTGAAAAACGAGAAGTAGATTGTGAGCTTTACCAAAGCACGACTACAAAAAACAAAATGGACGTTGCGGCGAAAGCCTTCGTCAGCACAGAACAAACAAACAAAAATAGACTAACAAATACACGAAAGTATAAATTTCACTTACCTGTGTCCTAGCTTGAATGGCTATCCAAGGATGGAATTAAAATAACCTTAGTTTAGCTAAATACTGGCGATCTTGGTTCGCCATCTCATACAATAACCAGCGTCTCCAGTCAGGTATGTTCTTATCCTGATCATCCATTTGTTCAAGTCATCTAGGTAGTCATCGTTTGGTCTTCCTCTTGCTCTAGTCATCTAGGTATTCATCGTTTGGTCTTCCTCTTGCTCATTTCCTATGAAGAATTGCTGTTGTTATAAATTGTCGGCGTTCGTCTTCTTCCTCCTAACATGTCCAAAAAAAAAGTATTGACTGTCAACGTCTAATTATTTAATCGTTTTGCAATTCTGTCCGATCGTAGTATTTTTTGTATTTCCCTTTAGAAACCACATTTCTGCTGTCATCAGATGCTCGGCTTGGCTACTTACTGTCAAAGTCTTGCAGGCATATGGAAGTTTATTCGAAGAAAACAAAACAATCACACAGATAATTGCAAAGCATAAACAATTAATACGGAGAAATAATACGTAACAAATTCTGTGGCAGACAGGAAAGTAGGTTTGGACCAAACAACAATAAATGACGCATAATGGGAAGTAGGGGTGTATCACAGTTATGACTTAAAGTTGTTAATGTGGTTGCAGACATATAGAAGCTCCTTGGTTTCTTTTAACTTCTTCAATGCCAGAGCGTCACATCAAGTTGTCCTGTGGGAGAAAGCACATGAACAAATCACATGCCTTGTTTTGCGAAAGAAATATGAGAAAGAATAAGAGGTTTGGGTGCACACTAGACAACATTAGATTGCATGCAGGACCAACTGGCCATATGCCGACGTACACTTTGTAACTGCAGTCAGGCGCTGACGACATTTGGAGGTGACAAGTTAGAATACCGGTATGGTAAACTGTGAATTTCAATTTTCTAATTCTCTAGTAATATTAGTAAAATTAAACGGAAGACCTTTTAAAATAAATGTCATTCAAGTATATGCCCCAACAAGTGAAAGCAGTGAAGAAAGCATAGAGGAATTTTATAATGACATTGAATCTGCTTTGAAGAACTGTAAAAAATCAGAAATAAATATCATAATGGGTGATTTCAACGCAAAAATAGGAAAGCAAAGCGATGGATGCAGTGTAGGCAACCATGGTTTGGGAGAGAGAAATGAAAGAGGTTACAGACTTGTAGAATGGGCAAAAGAACAAGAAATGGTGGTAGGAAACACCTGGTTTAAACAACATCCTAGAAGATTATGGACATGGAGGAGTCCAGACAGCAGGATTAAAAACCAGATAGATTACATCCTGATTAGCAAAAGGTTTCGAAATGCGTTAACAGTTGTAAAAACAGTTCCAAATGCAGACTGTTACAGTGATCACAGATTAATTACTGGCACATTGAGGGTTAAGTTAAAGAAAGTCAAGTATACAGCAGGAAACCCTAAATATGACTTGTGCAAATTGAAAACTGACAAAGAAATACAAGATAATTTTAACATAGAAGTAAAGAACAAATTTGATTTATTGTCTGATCTAGAGATCCTATTTCAAGATGTAGATGATCAATGGGAAATGCTGAAGAATTCAATCAGTTGTGCAGCAGAAAAAACTATTCCAAAAGTAAAGAAAGTGGGCCGTAAGACATGGATGACTGAAGAAATTTTGCAACTAATGGAAACAAGAAGACAGAACAAAAATAATCCTGCCAAATATGAAGAAATTCACAGAAAAGTCAGAACCTTATGTAAGGAGGCAAAAGAAACATGGCTTGAGAAAAATTGCAGAGAAATTGAAAAACAACACAACAGTAAAAATGCGAAGCTAATGCACAAAATAATTCAGGAGCTTACCAATCAAAGAACACGTACATCAGCAGGCTGCCTAAAGACAAAAGATGGAAGAGTCATAATAGAAAAAGAACAGATTTTACATGTATGGTCAGATTACGTGAAAAACCTTTATGACGATAACAGAGACGAACAGTATGATGTTCAGAATAATAATGAAGGGCCAACAATTTTGAAGATGGAGGTTCAGAATGCTCTTAATCATATGAAATCTGGCAAGACCCCCGGTCCAGACAGCGTCACAACAGAAATGATTAATGCTTTAGAAGAATATGGAATAGATAAAGTTACCAGTCTGCTTAATACAATATATGATACTGGAAGTATACCTCATGAGTTATGTAATTCTGTATTTATTGCAATCCCAAAGAAATCAGGAGCCTTGGAATGTGATCAACATCGAACAATTAGTATAATGAGTCACATCACGAAGATTTTGCTAAGAATTATCATGCAAAGAGTGAGGAGGAAAATACAACCTGAAATAGGAGAAGAACAATGTGGGTTTGTAGAAGGCAAGGGTACAGTAAATGCTGTGTATATACTGAGAACCGTAATCGAACGTTCTATAGAAGTAAACAAAGATCTACACCTTTGCTTTATTGACTACACAAAGGCTTTTGATAAAGTGAGACATGTCAACATGATAAGGATGCTTGAAGATCTACAAATTGATGGGAAAGACCTTAGACTTGTAAAAAACATATATTGGAAACAACAAGCTGCCATAAGAGTTGATAATGAAGTAAGCCAATATCAGCCTATTAAGAGAGGTGTGAGACAGGGATGTGTAATGTCTCCAGATCTGTTTTCCCTGTACAGTGAAAATATTTTCAGAAATATTGAAGATATGGAAGGAATCAACATTGGGGGACGATGCATCAATAACATTAGATATGCAGATGATACAGTATAAATTGCAGACAATGAACAGGACCTGCAAAATTTAGTAGATGCGGTTGTTACACACAGTGAACAACAAGGGTTAGAATTAAATTGTAAAAAGACACAGATTATGGTCGTCACTAGGAAGAACGAAATACCACAGTGTAATATACAAGTAAATGGGAATATTCTTCAACAAGTGAATAGGTACAATTATCTCGGAACAGTGATAACATCTGATGGGAGATGCCTGGAAGAAATTAGAACAAGAATCGCCATGGCAAAAGTAGCCTTTAGCAAGATGAAAAACATAATGACCAATAAAAAGATGTCAATTGAAACGAGAAAAAGAGTGTTGAGGTGCTACATAGAACCTGTACTTTTATATGGATGTGAAGCTTGGACAATGAGCAGCCAGGCTGAAAAACATCTGATGGCTGTAGAAATGTGGTTTCTGAGGAAAATGCAAAGAATACCACGGACAGCCAGAAAGACCAATGAACAAGTCCTTCAAAAAACAAATGAAGATCGTAAACTGATCAGAGACATTAGACGTAGACAGTCACAATTTTTTGGACATGTTATGAGAAGAAATGATTTGGAGAACTTGGTGACAACTGGTAAGATCGAGGGAAACAGACCAAGGGGAAGACCTAGAAACAAGTATCTGGATGGCTTGGCCTTGTGGCATGGTCGAGACAGAAACACGGAACTGATCCACGACTCTGGTGATCGAGTGAGATGGCAGAACATGACCGCCCACGCTTACCGGCATGGCACATGATGGATGGAATTCTCTAGTGTGTCCTCTAATCCCTACTCCTATTTTATACATCTATGAGCGCCAATCAAAGAATTTGTTTATGTGCTGTCTGATTGGTCTCACGAGCTCCGCAACAACGGGAGGAATAACAACAGCAATAACATAACAAGTGTTAGTGCCAAAAAGACACACTTTGTCTAAACAAAAACGTTGTGAGATTTATGTATTTTATTATTTAAAAAACAACAAAACACATTTTTGGGCTTGTCAGGCCACATAAGCATCTTTTGGACCCCGTGAGGCCTTTTCAAACTAGAGACCTTGTGATACCTGATTGTCGGTGATCTATCTTAGTCAAAAGGTGGAGATAACTCTATCCTCTGATTATTATTTTTCTTTCATATCCTTTACAGGACATCGCTGTCAACAGCAGCATCTTTCAGCTGTATGTTGATTTCTTGGCAAGATTACGCTCAGTAGTTTGCCATTGCTTTCTGAGCGGCCGGTTCACATACCCCGTAAGTTACCGATGCGATTCGAACCACTGCTGATTCTCACCATCATCACGTTACCTACGAGAGTATACGAGATTACGGAGAAAAGTCATAACCTCTAAGCCATGAAGCCGGCGTCTGATTATATTAATAAGTAAAAATACACATGGCACATTGTTTGGTATACATGGACAATAGTCAATACATCATGACACGTTGACTAGCATCCATGAAGACATGTCAATCACACATGACACGTTGACTGGTATCCATGAAGAGATGTCAATCACACATGACACGTTGACTAGTATCCATGAAGAGATGTCAATCACACATGACACGTTGACTGGTATCCATGAAGACATGTCAATCACACATGGCACATTGTTTGGTATACATGGACAATAGTCAATACAACATGACACGTTGACTAGTATCCATGAAGATATGTCAATCACACATGACACGTTGACTGGTATCCATGAATACATGTCAATCAGACATTGCACGTTGTCTGGTATCCATGAAGACATGTCAACCACACATGCCGCGTTGACTGGTACACACAAAGACACGTCAATTACACATGAAGAAATGATTAGATCAAAAACAGTTTGATAAATAAATGTTAGTTGCATATCCTTTACAGGACGTCGCAGTCAATCCCAGCATTGTTTCACTGTTTGTTATTTCTCTCGACCAGGCTACCTTCAGTAGTTTGCCATTGCTTTCTGAACGACCGGAACTCATACCATTGCATTAAGACCAGCAAAAGTTGGTCAGTTTCCAACACGCCCGCAGATGTGTTTCGAAAGCGGTTGTAAGTGAGCTCCTAAAGCTTTCGCCGCAGCACCAACTTAAAAACATGAACACAAAGAGGAAACATAAAGGAGCCTGTCAACTCAGCTTATAAATGCGTGATTTGAAGTCAATGCTGTGGAAATATTTGAAATGAATTTATCATTGGCTTTCATTTGTTTTAAAAGGAGATTACGTACGGAGATTACGAAGATCAGCGAATACACCAGAAAAAGTAAATTTCACAAAAAGGCGAATAGATATAGTGAAGACAAGGTTCCCCCACAAGGAAAACATTAACTTGCTAAACAACACTGCAAGACAGAGATAACACAAGTGCTTAGAACTGTACGCAACGTGCGTAGTTGCTTTACAGCTGTTCTCAGCTATTTTAATTGTGAGTGAAATGGAGTCATAGGAGGCAACGTAATCGCTTAGTCCTTTTTGTTTGAGATACACTCTCTCTCTCTCTCTCTCTCTCTCTCTCTCTCTCTCTCTCTCTCTCTCTCTCTCTCTCTCTCTCTCTCTCTCTCTCTCTCTCTCTCTCTCTCTCTCTTTCTCTCTCTCTCTGTTTGGTTTCCTCTACCTCTGTTTCTTCTCTCTCTGTCTCTCACTGTTTATCCCCTCCCCGCTCAATCCCTCTCTCTCCTTCTCGTTCGCTGGTTCGCTTCCTCCTCTTGTTTTGTTTCCCCCTCTATCTCTGGTGTTGCACAACTAAGTAGTAATGTATTTCTCTGCTTTCTTCGTGCATGGTTTGTTTCTCAACACCCCATCGCATCTGCTACTTGCATGTAAGCGCTTTGAAGAAAGTCAATGAAGCAAAGTCGTACATGAAAGTGATGACAAAAACTGAGACGGTAGCAGAAGAAACCAAGGTTGGCGTAGCAGTTTGCAACTCAGATACGTATGTTAGTGCATTAGGGTAGCAACTGACTCTTTCAATGAGCGTCGAGGGTGAGTGGTTAGGTCGTTCGCATGCCTATTCGACGGTCTTAAATTCAATCAGTGGTAAAGTTGTTACAGGACGCCTTGAGGTGTAATAGATATATAGTGCTAGTCCTTTATTTTTATAGATCGATTGGTATTCGATCCACATGTAGTCAATGACACACAGGACGCCTTTACGTCCGAGGACAATTACTGGTACTTATTTTATACTGAGTTGAACTCGGGGCCCAGGGCAGTCTTCAACACCCACATCGATGTGGATCAAACCCATAACTAATGAACCGGTTGGCAGGCATGTAGAAACTGCACCACGTCATCTGTCTGTCTGTCTGTCTGTCTGCCTGTCTGCCTGCCTGCCTGCCTGCCTGTCTGCCTGTCTGTCTGTCTGTCTGTCTGTCTGTCTGTCTGTCTGTCTGTCTGTCTGTCTGTCTGTCTGTCTGTCTGTCTGTCTGTCTGTCTGTCTGTCTGTCTGTCTGTCTGTCTGGATTTCACGCTTGCCTGTGGATCCAGTGGTCACATGATAGAATCCCCACCCAGACGAGAATATTGATATTAAACATATAGGTCAGGTTCCCATAACCTAAAGTACTGCCACCAGGACATGGTCTGGGAGGTTAATTCACCAACCGTGATGCCGACTACATCAGCTTTCCAGTATTGGCTGGTCTATAGGCATGTGGGGCTGTTGTTGTATACCTATCACTTGTATACCCAATACATGTATATCCAATCCTTACATACCCAATACTTGTATACCCAACACTTGCATACCCAATGCTTGTATACCCAACACTCCACGTGACATGAAACATGGTTGTTTTAGTCTTTTATTCCAAATATTAAATAGCATTTTTTCTGCGTTCGCTCACTTTTAACTCAAGCAGAGTCTATACAAGTGCAACTACTTCTAATGCACTGGACTCATTTTTGCGGTTGAATTAGGTTTCATTATTACCAGTGTCCCTCGCCATCAAGTGGACCCACTCCGACTTCTGAGGTACTTGTACTGTTACGTCGCAAGTCAAGGACGAAATGTCAACATGTTAGACCAGCAGACCGGATGTAGGGGTTGAACCCGAGGGTTACGGGTTTAAACACTCTGGGAGTTTTACAGCGCGCGATCTTATCTATTGGGCCCTAGCTGACCCCATCAAATAGCATAAAGTATCGGTTTTCTGCTTTTACTCCATGACGTCATCTTGTGACCTCATGAAGTACATGACAGATGCATTTGAAGTCAAGTTCTTTTTAATCGCTCCATAGATCCAGATATATAGATGTGTGTGACAGTTTCATACCCTGCCCATTTTTAATTAATCTGATCAATCGAGGATTTATTTTGGCCGAGCCATTGCTGCCTGCATTTAACTGTTCCCTGGAGGCACATTTTCTACATATAAAAACCATAACAGATGGCATGGCCTACAGTTCGTAATCTCGCATACCGCGTTCCAAGCACAGCTGCGGGTGATTTGACAGTAGACTGCCTTGCGTTGTGTTTTATGAAATTGTATGGGTGCAGGTCGTTCAGAAAGCAATGGCAAACTACTGAATGGAAACTTGCCTAGGAATCACAAACAGCCAAAATATGCTGGGGTTGACTGTTACGTCATGTAAAGGATATACGATTAATTAGTCAAGAACGATATCAGCATCACTGGGAAAGTGGGTCTTAGAAGTGAATAACTTACTTATTCGTTAGTAGAAAGGTATGTCTTAAAAGTATAAATTTTATTGAAAGTTTAAAATAGTAAGTGCATGTGAATAAATTAACTCACAGATTAGCTAGATACGGGTAGGATATATGACCAGTTTCAGTGAAATAACAAGACAGGAATGGCTGCTTCAAACTAATCCATCTTTATCCTAATATTTCACTAACGTTGTCTGGTTGTTAAATATACTCTTTACCCCGTAAACTGTGCGTCCAAGGTCTGATCTTTCCACGCCGAAGGTATTCCTATATGGTCCTATAATGGTCTGTTATAGCGAAACGAATTTCAGAGAATTTATTGCTCATAGTTTTCTGTCTCCGACCGTCTCCGATTTAAGTCAGAAGTACGTGGCCTTTTGTCACGTCTTAATGCGTATTAAGAAAATTATAGACCAATCAGTGCGCCGGCTGCCTGGATGAGGGGTTAACAGCTTTCTCCGTTAACCCCGGATACTCTCGTGGTCGACGCGAGCGCACGAGAATTAGAAGTGGTTCGAGTCGCCCTAATGACTTATGAGAGTATGGAGCCGGTCGCTCAGAAAGTCGTGGCGTGCTGATGAGCGTAATCTAGCCTAGGAATCAACATACAGCTGAAAGATGCTGGTGTTGACCGCAATATCCTGAAACAGGATGGAAACGCGGGAAATAAAATAGACCAATCAGTACTCGGTGGGTGGTCATTACCACACGCCTTTATTTCCCAAGGCATTTCCTCATACCGATCTTAGGCTGGGTCAACCTGTAAGTCCAGGTCAATTTAAAAAATGCGAATACACCACAATGCAAAATAACTGATCCAGTGCCGAGGGATAATATATCGCCAAATGTGGCCTCCCATGTGGACAGACGGACGATATATAGGCACACTAGGGTTATCGTGGTATTTGTTTTGTTTCGTGGTATCTTTGGCAATTTTAATGCTTATTAAATGGAAATTTACCTTGCATATTTCTTCATTTGAATGTGTACCACGTTTGGTTCAAACATACCTTTTGTTTAGCATCGAATCAGTTAAGCCAATGACCACTTGGTTGACAGCCGTACATCTAGCCACTGAACTACCGCTGCTCCAGTTTTAGATGTAGCTACATCCAAATGTCGCAGGGTTCAGTGCCTCGCTTGAAAGTTTCTTTTCCAGAAACAGTATGTCTCTTTCACAGAATAGTTAACGTTTAGCACACATATTCAGGGAACATATGAGGGACACTTGACCTTATTCTAGCAAGCCCCTTCATTGTTGAATGGTTGGCGCGTTATCGAAATTGATTGATGAGCTCAATTCTCTGATTAGTGAGAGAAAGGTTGGTCACTTAATCATTTGTGCATTCAAGCCGCCAAAGTGTGATGGTCCTGTCACATCACAGACCAATAGATGAGAACGCTTCGAGAGACATTTATTGTTTCTAAATCATGAGAGTGGTGATGTTGTATGTGTCACTGATATCAAACCACTTTAATCCGACAGCTCTGCTAGTCTTAAAATGGAAAGCTATTAGTTAGTTAGTTAGTCGACATATCATCCTCATTGCACATCTAACCATTCAGTCCATAAGTGCTCGGATCCCCTCCTCAGCAAATCCAGCAGCGTGTAGTGGCTAACGACGCCAGTTCTGTGTTGGTTTATCAATCTTCTTTGGCTTCCTACGTAGTGTTCTTGTTTGGCCACCCCTCTTTTAATTTGCTGTTTTCGCAGTCTGGCCATGGTTGTAGATTCACAGTCATCACTTGGTTCATGCAAGATTCTTACTTTTCGTAGAGCATTCAGAATGTCAGCCTGGTCCATGGCGCGTCCGTCCTCCAGAGTAGCCTCACCCCTCCTCTATCCTCTTGATCATGTTCATTGAGTCGCTAAGGAAACATGCCCTAGTGAATGTCTGTGTCTCGAGCCATGTTATTGCTTTACTTACTGCCATGACTTCCATAGTCAGGCTACTTGTGGTTTCAGTGAAAGCACCAGAGTCCTCCTTCACAATTCTCCCTCCGGCCCGAGCTGTAAAGGCCCATGAGCTTCTCACATGTCGGACGACCGACCCATCTGTGTAGATGACCGCATCACCGTCTAGCGAATTCTCGAAAATCAACGCTTGTACTTCAGCCTCCACAGCAGCCGGATTTTCTTGTCTGCATTTTCTATCTAGTTGGATGCAAACTGAAAAGGATGTGCAGAAATCTGTTGGCACTTGCACTCACTCCTCGCCAGGTTCTAAGTCCTCAAGTGAACACACCTGTTGAAGAATGTCTTCGGCTTGACCCATCCACGACCGTCCTCTTTTTAACCTGCTGCCCTTTACCTTCATAATTTCACTATGCAGTGGATGTTGTGTGTTTGCGTTAACACTGAGGTAGACGCGTGCCCTGCAAACTTGTATTCTCTCTTCAATGGTTGGAAAATCAAGAAGGTAGCGCATCGCCCTGCATGCTGTATCTCTTGTACATCCAAGAATAATGCGCATAGCTTCATTCTGTATCCTTTCCATCCTTTCTATCTGCTTACGGCTGAGAGTCAGGATTGCCATTGCATACTCCAAAACAGACATGACCAGCCCCTCGTACAGAAGACATAGATGGCGCTGCTCACAGTTTGCTGCCGCCATCACCCGCATCGCAGCCAAACCCCGCTTGGCCTTTGTTATCACCTGGCCTATGTGCTCATTATAAGCAGGGCTTCGATCAAACCGTATCCCCAGGTAATTTATTGCCTGCATTCTTTCCACCGTCTCTGAACACAGCATTACAGTTGGTGTTGGAGTGTTGACAATATGATTATTCAACGAGAACCAAGTCACTGTTGCCTTTGTTGGGTTGACCATTGCCCCAGCTTCATCACACCAAGTACTTATGCGTTTGAGTTCGGTTTGTAGTTCCACAGCAACCTCCTCTCTGTCCTTACCCTGACGATACACTAAAACATCGTCGGCATATGACAGTGTCCTGCCAGGTCCAGTGATCTGCTCACTGGTGATTCTCACTGTGTAGGCGTTGAACAGTACCTGAGATAATGGTGATCCCTGTGGTAGGCCAGGATATATTGTTGTTGGTTCCGAAGTTCAACTGCCACATCTAAAAACTACTTTCCGTTGGATGAGGGCTGCAGCGATCCAACTAAGGAGGAAAGGACTTACTTTTAGTTCAAGAAGCTGAAGCATTAAAAAATCCAATGGTACTCTGTTGTATGCGTCCTCAAGATCAATCGCTGCAGCAAAGGTTTCAATGCCTGAGTGGAAACCTTCATAGACATCATGGGCAAAGACTGCTGCATTGGTCCAGGTTTCTCTTTTTGGACGGTACCCACCCAGGGTAGGTGGGAAAACACCTTGCCTCTCTAGCTGGCTTGATATTTTACTGGCAATTACCTTCTCCAGCAGCTTGCCTATTGTATTCTGCATGGTTATAATTCGATATCCCTGAATTTTTATGTGGTCTTTGTCAGGCTTCGGCAAGGGAATCAGATAGCTGTGTAACCACTCCTCCTTGATGCTAGCACTCTCTATACTGTTGTTGTACATGTCTGCTAGTTTCTCTAGCTCATTGTCGGTACACCTATTGATGTCGTCGTATCTTATGCCATCAGGCCCTGGAGCGCTGTTTTTTGATCGTCGAAGTACAGCCTTGATTTCTTTCACTGTCACTGTGTCTTCATCCGAAGTGTTCTGGGTCTTGCACCTGTCTGAGGTGACCTCCTTGGCCAGATTTCGGCCTCCCATGTCTGTCTGGTTGCTCTGCTCTAGATAGCGTTCAAAGAGGGCTTTGCCCTTGTCCTCGTCAGTCCTCTGCCAGATGAGGTCAGCACCTTGGAAGTCAGAAATGCTCTTATTCTTGACTAAACCACTCATGCTTTTATGTAGTCGCCAGAACAATTGCAGTGACTTGTCTGTGCTTACTCTTTGACACACCTCTGCCCATTTTTCGCTTTTAACCACCTTGACCAGTTTTTTTAAATGGCTTACTTTTGTGTGCATCTCTCTTTTTAAGTGCATGCAGGGCCTAGGATGACCAGCTCTGTTCTTCTTGGCATTTTGCCATCTCCTTACAGCACTACGCTTATCCAACCAAGGCTTCTCCACCTCGAAATTCCACCAAGGTGGCTGCTCCCAGCTTTTTTTTCCTGCCCTGAAGCTTTCTGAGCTTGTCACGTCTTATTTTACTCACTACTCACTGGAAAGCTATTGAATTGTGATAATAGCTGCGCTCCTCCTACATGAATTAATACAGTATCCTGTGTCATGTTGTACACAATTGTTAACACTTTCCTATATGCTATTCTATTTACTCCTTGTTATTCTACGGAATGCTCCACTTGCTTAGCTTTATTAATATATGGTCATTATTATAGTAATTAGTTATGTTTAACGTTTATAGCATAAAAATAATTTATTTAATTCAACGTATTTCATTTTCATTACGACGCAGCTTTATTGAAAACATAAAGTCGGCACCATTTATGCACCAATTCCTTGGTAACTTATTTAATCTGTATTGTGTTTTGTGATATTTGTTCTACAATATTTATATGGCGAATTGTAGCGCCATGAACATGTGGAAGAACACCAGCAAACATGTTAAAGTAAAATGTCCAAGAACACGCATCTATCCTCTAGCAACATGTGGATGAGTCTTGAAATAATTCGCGCTAACTAAAGAAATAAATTGGGAGGTTAGTGCTCGAATATTACATAGGAAAAACTGAAATTTTAAAAGATATGTAATAACAGATGATGGCAGAAGTTAAATAGAAATCAAACAGAGAATAGGAATGGCGAACAGTGCTTTCAGCGGCATGAAATCAGTATTAACATTTAGAGAGATTAACACAACATTAAAAATGAGAATTGCCGAATGTTATGTATATTAAACACTATAGTATGGCGCTGAAGCCTGGGCATTGAACAAGCAACTAAAAAGTCGAATACAGGACCTGGAGATGTGGACATACAGAAGAATATGTCGTATATCATGGAAACAAAAACAATCAAATGCAGAGGTTCTAGAAAAACTGGAAATGAAGAGAGAGTTGATGAAAGAAATAAGAAAGAGGCAGATGAAATATTTCGGCCACGTTAAAATAATAATACTCTTATAAAAAACCATACTAGAGGGCAAGGTTGAGGGCAAGTGAGCAAGAGGTAGACAACGATACAAGTGGGAAGATAACATCAAGAGATGGACGAACAGCAGTCTGACGGAATACACAGTCAGGGCGATAGACAGACAGTGTTGGAGATCCATTGCAGCCAACCTTCATTGTGGAGACGACACCTGATTGATTAAAAAGATCCGAACATCTAAGAAAACTAGCGCATAAACAGTGTCGAAACGGGGAAACTAAAAACTTAAGCCACATTAGACGTTACAGTGGCTGGGAAAGAATACTGACGAATGGCATATCTCGTGGAAGAAGAGGCATGGGTCAATCGACACGAATATGGACACAGGCCAGTGCAGACACGTTGGACAAGAAGATGCATGGGATAGGAGAACAGGCAACAGATCGAGAGGCTTTCGGCGCGCCTTGATTAGAGCGAAGTTCTGCAACGGACCTGCTAAATGATGATGATAATGATGAATTGTACCGTCGCTGTAGGCGGTCTCTTTTATAACTGAAACGATCGACGTGTGTGGTCTGATTTAACGGTTTAACGATTTCTCTCTACGGCGTGTTTATCAATGTGTTTTACACATTAGCCATATTTGTGTTACTGCCAATTTGCACCTGATCTGATCTCTTTGTGGCGTAAAGTATATACGCTTGCGCTCATTGTTGTTTTTGGACATGGAAGAAGAGATTAGCAATGGTTCGTTATGGTTGATAGAGAATGACACCATCGTTGATTACTACATAAGAAGTCAGCGTGGCCGAGAGGTAAATTGTGCTTGCACTTAAATGTCCCATGAGCTGACGGCGGAGTATTGGGTGCGTCCCACAAGCCCGTCAGTTGGACCTCAACGTTGACCTCTAGTTCAAAAAGCAATGGCAAACTACTGAACGTAAATTTGCTTAGATGATCAACTTGAGGATGCTTGCAACGTTTTCACAACGACATGCAATTTTAAATGTAAAACTTATTGAATTCTTAATTCACTGTTCTCCCTGTACAGTGAAAGTATTTTAAGAAATGATGATATGAAAGGAATCATCACTGGGGGACATCACATCAATAACATTGGATATGCGGATGATACAGTATTGATTGCAGACAATGAGCAAGATCTGCAACATTTAGTAGATGCGTACTAGTAGATGCCATTGTTGCACACAGTAAACAACTTGAGGTAAAATTAAATTGTAAGAAGACACAGATAATGGTAGTCACTAAGAAGAAGGAAATACCACAATGTAATATACAAGTGAAAGGAAATATTCTTGAACAAGTTAATCAGAACAATTATCTCGGAACAGTTATAACATCTGACGGGAGATGCCTTGAAGAGATTAGAACAAGAATCGCCATGGCAAAGGCAGTCTTTTGCAAGATGAAAAGCATACTGACCAATAAAAATATGTCATTTGCAACGAGAAAAAGAATGTGGGGATGCTACATAGAACCTGTGCTTTTATATGGACGTGTAGCGGGACAATGAGCAGGCAAGAAAAAAAAATCTGATGGCTATGGAAATGTAGTTTCTAAGGGGAATGCAAAGAATTTCATGGACAGACAGAAAAACCAATGACCAAGTCCTACAAGAAACAAATGAAAACCGTAAACTGATTAGAGAAATTAGACGTAGACAGTCACAATTTTTTAGTCACGTTATGAGAAAAAATAAATTGGAGAACTTGGTGACAACTAGCAAGATCAAGGGGAAGGGAACAAGGGGAGGACAGAGAAGTAAATACCTGGATGGCTTGACGACGATGTATGGTCGAGACAAGAACACTGAGCTTATCCACGATTCTGGTGATCGAGTGAGATAGCAAAACATGACCGCCTACCTTACCAGCATGACACATGCTGATGACTTAATTAAAGAATCCACATGCTATTTTAAATGTATTATTTACTGAATACTTGATTACAATATCGACATCACTGCAATCGGGTCATTCTCCGCGCACACACCCCCTTCTCCCCTTTATACTGTTTCTACTGAATTCATGGAATAGTTTCCCTGCTGATTATCCCAGCAGTAATTTGTTTATAAATCCATCTATTTCCTTTACGCTCTGAATATAGACATGACCTATACTCACCCCCTTCTGGGCCAGTCTGTTCAAATATGAGTACCCCGTCTGTTCGTCTTTCCATTCGATCCCTGACAGCCCTCACCACATCACATTTACCACAAAGTAGCTATTTTTTCATAGGGGCAGCAGCTCCTAAACTTCTTTCTGTGCAATGCCCCGCACACCTGCGTGTCCTTGGCAGAAACTTCACGATATACTCAAACATTCCATTCCGTCAGACAAGCTAGGCACTCCACGCGGAACAAGTCAGTTTCCATTCTCCGAAATTCGTTGTGAGTCTATTCCAAACACAAAATGTCTGGTTGGCTGCCCTCCAACCACGGACGGCTGCTCCGTAGCGAAGTAGTTAAGCCACCTGCCTTGCGCTCCGATGATTGTGAGTTCGATTCCAAGCTGTGTTATTTGGTTCACAAGTGCGGTTTCCTCGGATACTCCTGGGAGTAGTCCTTGGAGCTTCGGAGTTGGTGCTTCTTGTGACGCTTTCGTCAGTCCGCCAAGAGGAAAGAGATCAAGCCAGATGTGATACAACTCGTTGCATTGAAGTCAATCCTGTTGCATTTAAATCCATCTTTAAACATCAGGTTAACTTAATCGATATGAATACATGTCACTTGTCGTCCCTGGAGGAAAGTGGACTCGACAAGCACACCTTTAATATCCTTCTACTATTGGAACTATTGAATGACTTTTGTCTACACTCCTCCCTTCTGTCTTCCATACACTATATATCTCTCTCTTTCTCTCTCTCTCCTTCATAACATACCCTGACAACAGTATCCTCCAACAATTAATAACCTCTTTATTGTTGAAAACTATGTCAGTTGTATGTATTGAATGTGTATATATAGTTGGTAGTGCCTGCTAATGTGAATGCAAGATATGACTCGGGTAATCGTATGTGCCGTAAGCTTTCTCCAGTCTTCATAAACGGCCATACAACAAGACGCCACACATATAATTAGAACGTTCTCACCCTGGATGCTCCGTTCAGCTTGAGTCTGGAGGTAAATCCGTTATTGAAAAAAACTGTTCACCACTGTATCACCGTAAAGTAATGTGATCACGGCAAGTCTCATGCTTAGATCGGGTTTTCCTTGATTAATCGTTAATTAATAAATCCACCATAGAAAACACATAGCTAATGTCTAGCACTGTCTATTGGTCCTGCAAACGTTCTACACACGGTATTCCGTTCTTTTATGAACACCTTTTGTACGCATGGTAACTTTTCATGAATGATTCATTTGTGTCTTTATATTAATTTACAGTGTCATTATTTTCCGTTCTGGGTCATCCTGCCTTTTTATAATGATCGTTATTTCCATTATTTTCTAAACGTTCTCTGCCCCCGTGAAGTGCCTGATTAAAGTGAAAGTTCTTTCCTTTATTATCAACACTGCTTTCTCTGTACAAGAGACGTACTGTTCTATCTTCTTTGATATGTCAGGATGTGTATTGGTACCTGGGTAATAAAGATTAAATCAGGTGATTTAAGTCTGCTCCATATTACTGTTTATGTGAGTGTCTTTCTCCAGCCGTAATGAAAAGCTTCCGAAAGAATACTCTGACATAATACAGCAGAATTAACTAAAGTCTAAACTATTCACTAATAGAAAGCAATGGTAAACCCTAAGCACCCACACATATTTCCCTATGCTAACTATTACTCTAAGGTTAGTTTTACCTTATATATAGAATTTATGTAAATCCCAGCATTGAAATCTATCAGCACATAAGCCCTTCTATCCCATTGCAAGGGATGATTTCTTTACTATTTCAGGATACATAAATATCTCGGCCCAGTATTGGAACACACACTGCTTCAAAACCCGTGTTCCACTCATTTATACTCAGTGTCCAATCCTTCGTTGTTTGTTTGATCTACAATCAAATTTGCCGTAAGTTCCCACATCAAAAGTCTGTGAATTCACGTATTGTTACTTGCTCGTTCTTTTCCGTCCCTTCGCTGTTTCCCTGGGTTCCCCTACGTTAGTACTTCCAAGCGTCCGAATCCTTTGATCGCCGTCTCTGTTCATTTTTCCACAACGCGATCACCCCGTTTCCCGTGTCCGTCCGATTAGATCGTCAGGCAATGACCTCTGCGAACACCTGTCCCTGAATTATATACCTTTCGGTCACTGACCGGCACGTTGTCCTCGTTCCAGACCGAAAGCTCGATTGTTAACCCTCCTCATACCTTGTAATTAATCTTACTAGTTTATCAGGGAATCATTAACTCACAGTATCCCGTGACAATACAGCTGAGCTGAGAGCAGCTGATAGATAATTCAAGTCTCCGACCGATCTGTCACACTGTTACTAGATGTTATCTCCCTGGTTGCATTTCAGTAGAGCTCAGCTTATACAAATTACGTCACTAAAACAAAATCTATGTTATTAACAACCAAACAAAGACTTTACACTCTAAGTTCACACAGATCACTTCAGCTTCACACCGATAACCTGCCAGTAGAAAGTGTAATTGAGTACAAAACATTAGGCCTCATCATTGATAGAAACCTAACCTTTAATTCCCACAAATAAAAATTGCCTTGATTAAGACACAACGGGGATATTCTTGACTTCTCACACATGGACCCATTTTGACTTCTGCTGTACAATCTGGAACGGTTGTTCCAATTCAATCGCCAAGTGACTTTACTCACACCAGAAACGGGCTTTGAGTTTAATTTATAGCAAACACGTAACTGATAATCCTAGCCTACATAAATGCCTTCAGTTACTACCACACCTCAAATGCCTACTTTTCCATAAGGCCACACTAACTCACAAAATTCCTCACCGGAATGCCCCGATTACCTTTGGCCATTGTGTAAATATAATGCTAGACCTAGTAAACTACTAAGTATATTAAACATTGCGAAGCCTAGGATAGACTTTTACAAAACTAGCTTGGCGTACTCCACAGCTCAGCCGTGGAACAATCAAAGACATCACCAATCCCTATACTTATAATCGCAAATTATTCGAACACTAACTTAGTACGGATTATATTTCCCCTTAGTAATAATAATAATAATAATAATAATAATAATAATAATAATAATAATAATAATAATAATAATAATAATAATACCCTAGTATAACAGCCAGTCCCCCTTATGGTAGGCCAGTATATTCCCCATAGCTAATAACAAGTGCCACAGCAGTCATTACTATTACTGAGTAGTGTAGTATTTAATTTTGCATTTTCCCCGTGCCTTTATAATGCATATATTTCTGTCTTGATAGTGTTGTTGTTCTCAGCTATCCTTGAATGATGTGTGGATGAAATAATGTATGAAAGATAGTGCAGAATGTTTGACGGGCCTGTGCGCCTAATTTTTAACCCTTTGAAAATAAAGTTCATTCATTCGTTTGTTCGTTCGTTCGTTCATTTGTTCGTTTGTTCGTTCTGTGAATTCCTGGAGGTAAACATAAATAGCTGTCTAAATTTACCGAGTCAGAAACTCGCAGTTCGTTTCTTTGCATCTGAGTATACATTCAGAAATTCGACTTTTTGTTGACAGAATCGAAGACGGGTTGCCAGTCTTCTCTTCCTCTCCTGTAACAAGCGGCGACATCGGGCATCGAACTTTTGTACCACCGCGTTCATGACATTGACAGCGTCAGTTGTAACCGTTACACCAAAGCACCCGCTGTCTTACTATTAAGTAAGTAAGCAAGTCAGTCAGTCAGTCAGTCAGCCAGTCAATCAGTCAGCCAGTCAATCAGTCTGTCAGTCAGTCAGCCAGTCAGTCAGTCAGTCAATCAGTCAGCCAGTCAGCCAGCCAGCTAGTCAGCCAGCCAGTCAGTCAGTCAATCAGTCAGTCAGTCAGCCAGCCAGCCAGTCAGTCAGACAGCCAGCCAGTCAGTCAGCCAGCCAGCCAGTCAGCCAGCCAGCCAGCCAGCCAGTCAGTCAGTCAGTCAGTCAGACAGACAGTCAGCCAGTCAGTCAGCCAGCCAGCTAGTCAATCAGCCAGTCAGCCAGCCAGCCAGTCAGTCAGCCAGTCAGCCAGCCAGCCAGTCAGCCAGACAGCCAGTTCAATCAGTCAGCCAGTCAGCCAGCCAGCCAGTCAATCAGCCAGTCAGCCAGTCAGCCAGCCAATCAGTCAGTCAGACAGTCAGCCAGCCAGCCAGCCAGTCAGCCAGTCAGCCAGTCAGCCAGCCAGCCAGCCAGTCAGCCAGCCAGCCAGTCAATCAGTCAGCCAGTCAGTCAGCCAGCCAGTCAATCAGTTAGTCAGACAGTCAGTAAGTTAGCCAGCCAGCCAGCCAGCTAGTCAGCCAGCCAGTCAGTCAGTCAATCAGTCAGTCAGCCAGCCAGCCAGTCAGTTAGACAGCCAGCCAGTCAGTCAGCCAGCCAGCCAGTAAGCCAACCAGCCAGCCAGCCAGCCAGTCAGTCAGTCAGTCAGTCAGTCAGTCAGACAGACAGTCAGCCAGTCAGCCAGCCAGCCAGTCAATCAGCCAGTCAGCCATCCAGCCAGTCAGTCAGCCAGTCAGCCAGCCAGCCAGTCAGCCAGACAGCCAGTCAATCAGTCAGCCAGTCAGCCAGCCAGCCAGTCAATCAGCCAGTCAGCCAGTCAGCCAGCCAATCAGTCAGTCAGACAGTCTGCCAGCCAGCCAGCCAGTCAGCCAGTCAGCCAGTCAGCCAGCCAGCCAGCCAGTCAGCCAGCCAGCCAGTCAATCAGTCAGCCAGTCAGTCAGCCAGCCAGTCAATCAGTTAGTCAGTCAGTAAGTCAGTCAGCCAGCCAGTCATTCAATCAGTCAGCCAGCCAGCCAGCCAGCCAGCCGGCCAATCAGTCAGTCAGACGGTCAACCAGTCAGCCAGCCACCCAGTCAGTCAGTCAGCCAGTCAGTCAGTCAGTCAGTCAGTCAGCCAGCCAGTCAGTCAGTCAGTCAGTCAGCCAGTCAGTCAGTAAAGGACCCTGTTACACTAGTTAAGGCTCAGTGATGAGTCAAGTATCACACCGGACTCCTCTACTTCCCAGGATATCTGTAATACTTATTTTAGGTTGAGTTGACCGGGGTGTCAAGATCAATTTTTAAAATCCCAATCCTCTCAGCTGTGGTTCGAACCCACGGAAACCCAAAAATATGTCTTGTATCAGGAATTTGTGGTGGCTACATGAAGTACTGGAACCAAATCAGTATGTAGGCCTCCATGCACCGTGGAAAATTTCACCACTCCTTCCCTCACCGTCACCATAACGTCCTCACCGTTACTCCGTAGACACACAATAATCACCATTGAATCTTCCATTCATTAATCAGCTTCCGGGTTTTGCTTTAATTAATCCCTTTTTTGATTTATGTGTTCATTAATCACTGCATGAGTTTCTTTAAGATAATCATAAATATACATCATAATCAGTGTTATTTTTTAAGCATTACCTGAGTTCTTCTGTTAATTACCTAACGCTCAGTAGCCTTAATTAATAATCATCATTTTGCACTCTCTATTCATTAATCACAATTTTATGCTTTAAAATCAATAATCAATATTGGTGATCTGCATGTTATTGTAATTACCATATGCGATCTCCACCGCCATCAATAAGTATCTGCAGCATGCAATGTTCACCCTCCAGCCATATGGTATCTGTAGTATGCAATGTTCACCCTCGAGCCATATGGTATCTGTAGTATGCAATGTTCACCCTCGAGCCATATGGTATCTGTAGTATGCAATGTTCACCCTCAAGCCATATGGTATCTGTAGTATGCAATGTTCACCCTCGAGCCATATGGTATCTGTAGTATGCAATGTCACTCTCAGCCATAAATATATGTAGCATGCGATGTTCACCCTCAGCCATAAGTATATGTAGTATGCAATGTCACCCTTGGCATGCAATGTCTACCCGCCCCCCCCCCCACCATCTTTACGTATCTGTGGCATGCAATCCATCAATAGTCATTTGCAGTTTTCCAATCATTAATAACCATCAGACATCCTGCATTAATTAATCAACATCTGAAACCCTCATTTCCCTATTCCCCAAATCCGGGGGATGTTCCAAGCATTAACCGTCACGAAGTAACAAAAATACGCTAAATATGTGGCTGTCTATCACTCATTATAAATAAGAAGTAGATGAGCTGTGGATCCCCAGGGATTTCGGAATCCCCATGCCAATTGGAATTCTGCCACAGACGTGTTGGGATATTAGATTTCCAATCCCACATCCGATTCCGTGTCACACACAGATTTGAAATTTCTTATCTGGAGAAAGCGGGCATCAATCTCTGTCTAAACACATACCTTTCCGCATGTGTGTGTGTGTGTGTGTGTGTGTGTGTGTGTGTGTGTGTGTGTGTGTTTATAAATAATTGCCTATTGGAATTCATCTAATAAAATCACGGAAATATCGTTCTTTAAAACTCTTGGTTTATGTTTTTTTTTATGGCGAATTTCAAAACGTGTACGTTTACAGATAAATGAAGATGAACCCTTTGGGAGTGTACTTTTTGAAAAGAAAACTCCGACATGTTTGCAGTTGATAGATTATATATTTATATTATGTTGCTCGTTCATAATCCCTGGGCTGTCCTAGATATTGACTTTGGTAATTCTTCTTGACATACGCGGATGAATACGCGCCAACATTGCCCTAGAGCAGGGGTCACCAAACTTTTTTCATGGCGGGCCGGATAACTGACAAAATGACGAGCGCGGGCCGGATAGTCATTCTTTACAATACTTGCGCTGGTCTCCGTGGCGAAGGTCTCACGGACGCCGTTCGTAATCCCGTATACCCACGTTTGAAACACAACTGCGCACGATTTAGCAGCAGACAACGTTGCGCTGGTTTTTACGCTATGTTATGGGTGCCGGTCGGTCAGAAAGCAATGGTAAACTACTGAACGTAAACTTGCCATGACATCAACAACAGAAAACAATGCTGGTGTTGACTGCAAAGGTCCTGTAAAGCATTTACAGCTAACTTTAACAATAATAGCAAGCTAGAACGAAAGCTCTGTGAAAAAAGACGAAAAACTAAGTTAATCATGGGAAGGGCGTGCAATGCACACACAAAAACACACAACAAAAACAAAACAACAAAGACAACCAAGACATTTATTTACTAAACAAAGCTATCATAGAAGGCGACGATAGCAAAAAGATAGTTACATCAGACCTAGTGTGCATATATCTGAATCTCACAAACTAAGCAGCAAAAGAGGTTAGTGAGATTTGTAAAATTGTCGTGTGGCTTTCAAAATACCATCAATGTTTGGTTTGGAATTGCTGTATCCGATCAAGAGAATCGCTTTCAAATGTTCTTCAGTCAATCTTGTTCGATGTGTTGACTTCGCATACTTCATGTTTGAAAATGTTTGCTCACAGACATAAGTTGTTCCAAACACTGATGCCATACTAGCGGCAAATTTCTTAAGTTTCGGAAACTCAACATCAGATAAACAGCGGTAAAATTCAACAAGTGTTCCTTCTCTGTGCTTCTCTTTCAACAAGTCATTTGCTTGCAAGTCAATGAGCTCCAACTGTAGTTCAACTGGCACATCATCAAGGTTACACTCAAACGGATTCTGGAACAGAAGAATGTCACTCTCAATTCTGTCAAGATCTGAAAATCTCTCCAAACTCTTTGAAATAGTGAAAATGAGAAAGATTTTCTCCTTCCAGTTGTGCTTCCAACAATGACAGCTTTGCTCCGAAATCCTTTATGGTTCTGTAGAGATCACAGACGAGGCAATCCTGTCCCTGAAGATTCAAGTTCAGTTCATTCATGTATCGACCAAAAATGACAACTTTGACAGCCAGGTAGGATCTGACAGCTGTGGATCAACTCTACCTTTTTCAGTGAAGAAAACATCTATTTCGTTTCGGAGCTTGTAAAAACGAAGCAAGGACTTTACCGCAGCTGAACCACCTGACTGATGTGTGTAAGGACAATTCACAGAATTCAGAATCAATTTCTTCAAGAAAAGCCGTAGAACTGACGGTGAATGAGTGCGTGATCCCGATTGAACTTCACAGCAGAAACGACTGGTTTCAGTACTACAATAAATATCTAAGTCTTTCCCACAGAGAACTTGCTGATGTACTATGCAGTGTATGAACAGAGCGCCCGGAATTTGCAAATCTTCCAACTGAAGTCCTGATCTGCCCCACCAGACCCTTCCTCACTCCAGCCATGTTTTTTTCCCTCCATCAACTGTAACACCTTCGAAGCTGATTCCACCGAAGGTTATAGTCTTGCAAAATTGTTTGCACTTCCACGAAAATGACTTTCCCAGTTGTTGTTCCATACATGCCAACTCTTCCGTTATATGAAAGTCCACATTGTCACCACGAATGAAGACGAGAAGTTGTGACGTACTCTAGAGATCAATAGACTCATCCAGCGCCAGAGAATACCACAACAAGTTCCTAGCTTTCTCGCGTATCTGTATCACTATGTTCTCTCCAAGTTCTTCTGTTCTTCGCACAACTGAACTTGCCGAAAGGCTGATAGTTCCAAACAAATTGGCTTTCTCAGGACACAAGTCTTTTGCTGCTTCGATCATACACTCTTTGATGAAGTTGCCATCAGTAAACAGTTTTCCTCGTTCTGCCATCTTATGCACTGTTGTGTAACTTGTACGAGTGACAGATTCATTTTCAGCAAATTTTCTCGTGAGCAGATTTTTTTTTCTTTCAAAACCACGTTTAATGGTCTCATATTTCCCAGAGCGTAACTTTCCAGAAAACGTTTAATATGTTGATAGATGTTTTGTTTTGTAGTGAAGCTGAAGATTGTACTCTTTCAAAACGGCAACACTTAAGCTGCATATTACGCAACTGATTTTCTGGTCCTTTGTTTCCACAAAGAAGTACTTTACTCCCCATTCTTCATTGAAAAAATCGAAACTCGGCGGCCACTTTTCTTTTCCTAGTAGCCATAATTAAGGGTGAACTACGCGGGATCAGAAAATGAAAAAAGACATTAAATTAGAAACATAATTAAAATCCTATTGAAACACAAGAAAAGTAGAGGACTAGGGGTCACTGGTGACGCTGCGGCTCATCAAAGGTACATATACAATTTATAGGTACCTTTGTGTAACCGCATAGAGATGATAGAGATAATAGCACAACGCCGACGGCACGTGGGCCGTAGAAGAAGAGAGGAATAAGAAGACAAAGAGAATCGCATTCTATCTCTACGGCTAACAAGAAGAAAAAAAAACGATTTAGAGATATCATACGAAATTCAGGTCCGTGTACAGGGAATCAGAATAATGTAATTGAAAAGATACAACAATATCTGATTAATAATGTCAATGCCCTTATAAATAAAATCCATGATTAGAAGAAATGGCAAAATAGGCATCCCCATGAATAAACATACACATTATCATACTTCACAGTACCAGTGATCTTCCATCACAGCATGAATAATCATTCAACACTGTAACTGCAGTCTGATACACAACACCAGCAATTATCAGACAACAAGATGGAACAAAGGTAATTCATTCAGTAGCATTTCCTTTGCAGAACCTCGCTCCCATAACAACTTTCAGGAAGACCACTCGATCATAAGTAAGATGTCCCGCTTCAGATACATCCATCTGGAGATCATCCGCCACATCCTGCACCCATCTTCTCTTTAGCCTTCCTCTTCCTCTCTTCCCAGGTATATACCCCTCCATTATTGTTCTCAGGCACAGACATAGCTATTATATTCCTATATTCCTTTTTAAACTATGAAATTTATTCAAAACTCACCCCACAGCAGATAATCGTCAATCCACAATCAAGATCCCCTTGGATCTTTTGGATCTTCACATGGCCTGTCTGCCCACTCAACTGTGGTCTGGAAAAACAGTGGCAACGCTAGGTCGTGCGTGGGGCATGTTCGCCCATGTGCTTGGTAGTGGCTCAGAGGGATGAGTTCAAACCCTCTGCTGAAAATTAGACATTAGCATCACTTCCGCCTCAGTTGATCTCAAACCCAAAGAGGCGGGAACATCACTGGGCTCTTATAGGCACGCCAACACAACATCCCAGCATTCTATGAAATTTTTACCAGGGTATCTTGGGATATGCTAATCCATACTCTTGTAGAGCCGCGGCAGGCGGCTTCATTTGGTAATAGAATATATCTCATAATAAGGTTTGCAAAATATATAAATAGGGCCACCTAAATAAACAACTAGAGCAGCCAAGAGGTCTCAGCACGTGTGAAGATATCATATTATTCTAAACAAAATATTTACATTTAAATTGTATCATAACGGCTCGTGTTTCATACGTTATATCAAGCAAAGTTCGAGTACCGATGGCGGGCCGATAAAATGACGTCGCGGGTTGTATCCGGCCCGCGGGCCTTAGTTTGGCGACCCCCTGCCCTAGAATATTGCCGAACATTGAGGCAATATTGGAATTTCATATTTTTACTTAGTGAGTGTAGTTAACAGATTCATTGCGGAACAAAATGTAGGTTTGGACCAAACAAAAATGGATGGTATAAATGGGAAGTATGGGTGTGTCACAGTTATAATTAAAAGTCGTTAAAATGGTAGAGGATATGTTGTATTATAACGCGATTACAACATTTAAGCTATATATATATATATATATATATATATATATATATATATATATATATATATATATATATATATATATATATATAAAGAGAATGTTTGTGTGTGTCTTTGTGTCTTTGTATGTCTCTTATGCGTTCGCGAACGGTCCATCCGATTGAGATGAAATTTTCTACAGATGTTCTTCTCATTCCCGCCAAGCCAACTGGCATAGTTTGTTAGTTTAAAACAGTTATTTACGTATTAAATTGAATTTAATTAAAATATTGCAAGGGGACTTAACTTAAGAAACGTTATATCAAGGGACATAACTTTTAGTAGCATGTAGTATTATGTAATTTAAATAATTGTTGTATTTTTCTTAAGTTTCATAAAATGTTTAAAGTAGTTATCTACAGTCATATGCGTTATAATATAATGATAAAATCTTTAAGGCATTTTCACAGTTTTCATAAAAATAATGGTTCTATTTTAGACACGTGAAAACTTTCGAACCCATTTTCCTCGCAAAGGGAACGGGAAAGGGCCGTCGTAAAAATAATGGATCTATTTTAGATATGTGAATATTTTCGAACCAATTTTCCCGCAACGGGAACGGGAAAGGGCTGAACATAGATAGATAGATAGATAGATAGATAGATAGATAGATAGATAGATAGATAGATAGATAGATAGATAGATAGATAGATAGATAGATAGATAGATAGATAGATAGATAGATAGATAGATAGATAGATAGATAGACGGACGGACGGACGGACGGACAGACAGACAGACAGACAGACAGATAGATAGATAGATAGATAGATAGATAGATAGATCCCCGCTAGGGGCTGCGCCGGACGGATCAGCTAGTATATATATATATATATAAGCTCATGGGAGATACGCGATATCACTTAAGACGAGTAATCATCCCAAGGCATTTAATCAGTTACAGACGCTTTAAGATTAATTGGGCATATGGTGGTAGGCCCATATTGTAGAGACCAATCAAAAAAGTCGCTTAAAAGTTGACCGGGTCGACTTCATTGCACCAGGTTTTTATCTCATATGGCTCAGTTTCTTTCCGCAGCGCCGAAAGCGTCGCACAAAGCATGAACTCCAGAGCTCCAGCGACGACACTCGGAAGTGTTCTGAAAAAAAAAATGCACTCGTGAAACGAAGGACGCGGCCGAGAATCGAACCTTCAACCGTCAGAACCCGAGAATGATGGCTTGACAACTTCGCCACGAAGACTCGGAGACTCCTTAGACCAATCATCATTCAGTGGGTGTTGTGTTGAGTATCAGGACAGCCGCCTTTATTTCACAAGACATTACCTGGTACCTAGGCTGGATCGACATACAAGCCCAGTTCAGTTTTCAACATTCGAACTCGCATATTTTGATGTATTGATTCATATTTGTAGAATGTTTGACAGGCCAATATATAGTTTCCACCAATTATGTACAGGGAAGTGCGGGAGGGGGGGGGGGTGGGGGGGGGGGGGGGGGGGCTGGACTCAGTGACTCCTTACTTGTGCCAGATGTTGACTTTTTCTATGCCACGAAGGAAACCGTTCGTTGATTGAGGACTCATCACTTAGCGATGAACTTACTGGAACTATTAGTGTTGGAACTCTTCGATGGCTGCTGGGGATGGGGACGGAGCGCTTATGGGAATGTCCCGAATGCTGTGATGTCGGTTCCTAAATCAATCAATCAATCAACCAATTAATCAATCAATCATCACTTAGCGAATCATGTTCAACAATTGTCGTTCCAAGCACGCACCATATGCGATCTTGTATTGTCGTTGTGTATAAAACAACGCACGATGAGATATTGTGTTATTTACATTTGGTCTGAGCACTCGAAATAATTATGGCTAGATAGTTTAATGTTCTGCATAGCATTTGTTTGAGAAGGCCTGATGGCACACTGGATAGAAAGCCTGCCTATGTCTATTTCCGAAATAGCTTTAAAGTATTGATTAGCTTTTCACCATGTCCATGGCTTCCATGTCCACACAGCCTAAACAGGGTACAATCAAACTTCTTGCGAAGTGAAAGCGGCCAGCATGGTATTAACCACAATCGAGTGTAGATCTGTCTGAAAATATCAGGCTAGCACCATTACACCCTATTCACATCATAGCGCGAACAGGGGTCCCTTACTTTACATTACTTTTTAATGTAGGAATATTAACCCGTCTAGATCGTGTTAAGTAAGTCAAGTAAAATAAAGGTCGCTTTTACACGCCAATTGGACATATGGAGCTAAATCCATCGTTTGTACAGATAAATGACACTCAGTGGGTGATATGTTTACTATAACGCCTACCCCCTTTACTACCTTAGACTTCATGGTGTCATTTTAGTCAGGGTGGACCTGGGTCACATTTCTCAATTCAGAACCACCCTTTATGGGTAATGAAACCCAAGAACACATGTTCAGCAGGCGAGCGTCTAGCCGCAACGCCCCCGCGACTCCACCAGCGTAGTCATGAAAGAGCTTTAATTTTGATCGTGTAGCAAAGTAAATACTTCTTTTACACGTGATGGCGCATTGCGCAAATGGTGTGAGACCTATATTGTTTTAGACTAATCAGCATTCTGTGTGTTATGTGGTCAGTGTCACGTGCGCTGACTTTGCTTCCAAAGTCAAGTTCAGGTACCAATGTTAGGCTTGGTCGATCTGTGAGTCCAGGACAATTGTAAAACACCCCGTTGTGGATTCGAACCCATGACCACCAATACTTCAGGCTAGTGACACCCCCCCCCCCTCCCTTCCACCCTCTCCTTCAGACCACAGATATACTCGCTGTTTGTCGTTTTCTGGTAAGAAACTGAAAATAATGAACGCTTACATTTCGGCAGTATATTTCAACAATTGTTGGTAGAAAAATATACAGTGAACATCGGATGTGAAATGTGAAAAAGTTAACAAATCAGCTGAAAAGCACATACAAGCACATATTTTACCAAACATTACAGACGATTATCACAGGTTCATTGACCAGGAAAAAAAAAGAACAACCGACAAGATATATCCAACAAGAACACAGTATGATAAAAGATTGATTATTAAGACACACACACACACACACACACACACACACACACACACACACACACGAGGAAAATGAGGAGTCGTGGACATGTTGAAAGTCATAGGCCTCGTTGTAGTAGTGTAGCTGGCACACTTTCCTGTCGACCGGGTGGTCCCGTGTTCAAATCTCCACTGAGGCCAATTTCTAACAATTAACCTGGGCTTCCATGCCGAACCCAGTCTAACATGGGTGCCAGTAAATTTCCTGGAAAGTAAAAGTCATCGGGTCAGTTGACTACATCACTTATCGAGGGCCGATTGGTCTACACACATGTGGGACCATGTATTCATTATGGCTCAGTGCATGTAAAACTGTTCTTTTCCTCTACATTAAACAAGGTATGCCATTCTAGAAATGATCATTACCGATGAAAGTGTACCGCGGAGGTGGAGAATTGGGGTAATCAGAAGGTTTCATAGTGTGATACATTATTTACATCATCATCATCATCATCATCATCATCATTTTGTGTCGTGCTGATAAGCGTGGGCGTTCATTTTTTGACAGCTTACACGATCACCAGAGTTGTGGATCAGCTGTGTGTTCTTGTTTCGACTATACCATGTGGCCAAGCCATACAGATATATACTTCTCTGTTTACCTATTGTTCTTTACCTCTCAGTCTTGCTAGTTTGTAACAGATCATTTACACACCATAGCAAGAGTGGCCGTGAAAGTGAATTATGACAGGCAGACATTCGAAAGCACTTTCAAGGGAAAGATTTTCTGCACAGTACAAGAAACAGGGGGATGATGATGGCAAAACAACTGAAGACGCGCACGTTCTGACAGTGAGAATTCTCCTATTCGACTTGTGTACTCAGCGTGCACCTGTTGCCTTGCACTTTGGTTTCCATGGGATGGGATATCGTTTTCCAAAGTTGAGGCATCTCATCTCATCTCATCATGTTCCTCTTGTACCTTGCGTACAGACAAAATATCATGTTGGCTTTCATGATAATCTAGTTTTATATCAGCCACATAAATGGACATCCATGAAATATCTACACGCTGAGAGAATAATTTACAAGGAGAAATCGATTGAGTGAATGATGACATGAATTACAAATAATCTTTGTTAACACTAAGAATGTTTTATTGATGCTCTTCCTCTCTTTGTGTTTCAAGTTTTATGGATCTTCGGGAGATAGGACTTGCACACGCGTACCGAGTCACTTTAATTTAGAGATGGATAGATATCTGAAGAAGTGTGTGTGTGTGTGTGTGTGTGTGTGTTTGTGTGTGTGCGTCCGTGCGTGCGTGCGTGCGTGCATGTGTGTGTGCGTGTGTGTTTTTGCCCTGGAAACAATCGAGAAGGTACAGCTTCTACTGCTCGTGTACAACTATATTTAAACGCTGTTTGACTTTAAAAACATAGACAAGAGAACGTGATTTCTGGTGTGGTAACGTCGGAGTTTTTTTTAAAAGTCTAGTACGTAATCTGAGTTTCTGTATTGCGATGCAGAGTTACAAAAGACGTAAAGATTTACGTCTTTTGTGCAATTTGATCACAGTAAACATTCACACAGCTCAATGTGTGTCGTCAGTCGTGGGGTGCCTGAATTTTACCTGTGTGGGCGTAGTCACTGGATTACGGCAAGAGTATCGGAAAGAATCGTCTCTGATCTCCAACTGGCTGCTTAGTCACCCGGCACTTCGATAACTATTATTACTCGGCCGAAACGACCCCCAAATGATAATGGGTGAGAGAAAACAATTTTGAGAAGAGAAAGTGTCTACGATGTGCGCTTAGGTGAGTGGTTTATGGCTGGCGGGTTGCGAATCCTCTTGAATAATGCGAATTATAACTCCAATGTCTTAAAGTTTAGGCTATGGAAGCTCTGGGAAGAGATTAACTGTTTTGGTCTGAAACTGGTGTAAAGGCTTTTCTCCCTAACTGGTAAGAAAGTACCATTTCCATGCAGATTGTACTGCGGAGCGTTCATTTCCCTAACAAAGCTCATTGCACAACGAGGTGTGCAAGACCGCCCGTGGAACTGAACATCTGTCTAGAGCCATATTAAGATGAAAGCATTCATGATTCAGCCCAAAACCGAATGTAATATAAACAATGGACTATATCACAGACTCTAGAGAAGAAAACGGAGGGTTTAAAACTTAAAGGTTACAGGATATTCTAAACGAATACTGGATCAGGAATACGAATATTACCATCACTGTGCCATATCTGAACAAGGAAGAAAACTAGCACACAAATATGCTTACATTTCTCAAACTGAAATACTTTGATCATATTAAAGGTTGCTATTGCTCAAACCACACTCTAATGGAGACCATGACTCTTGGCAAAAAAGGAGGGATGCGTCGAATACCACAAAGCTGAGTACGGGACAGAAATGACCTCCCGGGCATGAGAATGCATGGGGCATGGGAACTGGTGGTGATTCGTAAGTGCTGCGTCCTGCTAAGGAGCTGCTACGTGACAGACATCTTACATGGGACAACAGATGCTCACGCAAACCTCAGTCCTGTATGACGTCACACTGATGTTGGACAACAGGATGTCACCATACGACATACAGGACTTCACGCTGGAGTTCACAGCCAGCGAACGCAAGCAAGCACAGACATCTTCGGGACAACATGGTCATAAATTTCTGAACTTAAATGTGATTTTTAACAATGGTATCCTAGAATTAACCTATAAATATGATGCAGTAGATTAGAATGTTCAGGAAATTGTCAAATAAAATGTGGACTACGGAAACAATGCTTAGCAAACTCCAAGCAGTGCCATGGATCAAGATTAACTGGATTCTCCAACCGTATAACTACTGGAACTGAGCCAAAAGAACGGAAAGGCTAACGATGCTTCAAATAGATCATTTGTAGTAGTGGACAGGAAAATCCCAAAGGTGAAACTCTACACGTTTAACTGGAATCGTCAATGTACTTACTGTTACTGTGCCTAAGAGCGATGAGGTAAGCTTGCTACAAACGCTATACACTTTCCCGAATATGCATTCAGCTTCACCCAATATTAACTCTTGCAATATAGACAGACAAGAAATTTCTGACCAGTTATTTCAGGGCAGTATTCATGGCTAGTATATGTCACTTTCATACAATTGTTTGTTTTGTTTTTCCTCTAATTGTACTTTTTTTAATGTGTCCTTTACAATTATGTATGATAACAATATTATTATGAGCAGAAAATCATGGAAATAAACAAGAAAGTTAATTGTACGTCCTTAAGAATACGTAGCGAAAGTAGCCTTTAGCAAGATGAAAAACATTCTGACCAATAAAAAAAATGTCAACTGAAACGAGAAAAAGAGTGTTGAGGGGATACATAGAGCCTGTTCTTTTGTATGGATGTGAAACTTGGACAATGTGCAGTCAAGCTGAAAAACATCTGATGGCTGCAGAAATGTGGTTTCTGAGGAAAATGCAAAGAATACCATGGACAGACAGAAAAACCAATGACCAAGTACTACAGGAGACAAATAGAAATCGTAGATTGATTAGAGAAATTAGACGTAGACAGTCAAAATATTTTGGACATGTTATGAGAAGAAATGGATTGGAGAACTTAGTGACAACTTGCAAGATCGAAGGGAACAGATCAAGAGGAAGACCGAGAGGAAAATACCTGGAAGGCTTGGCCACATGGCATGGACGAGACAGGAACACTGAGCTGATCTACAACGCTGGCGATCGAGTGAAATGGCGAGTCATGACCACCCACGCTTTTCGGCATGGCACGTGATAGATTGATTGAACAGTACGTAGCAGTTAACCTTACCATATTTGAGTTGTATGTTATTTTATTGACAATTTTAATTTCAGTAATTTGTCAATGTCTTCTGAACGATCGACGCTCATACACTTATGAAAATCAATGCAAAGCGGTCTCCTTCCAAATCGTGACTGATTTCGAAGTCGGTATGTCGGTATGTCGGGATTATAAAACTCCTTCGACTGCCCTACGCCACAGACGCCGACCATGGAAATCAGTAACTCTAAATGTCAATTTTTGATGCGTGGACAATGAGCAGACAGGTTGAAAAACACCTGATGGCTGTAGAAATGTGGTTTCTGGGGGAAATGCAAAGAATACCATGTCCAGTCAGAAAAATCAATGAACAAATCCTACAGTAAACAGATGAAAACCATAAACTGATTAGAAAGATTAAAAGTGGATATTTACGATTACTTTTATACACGTTATGAGAAGAAATAAATTGGAGAACTTGGTGACAACTGCCAAGATTGAGGGGGAAAGAACAAGGTAAGACAGAGAAGTAAATACCAGGACGGCTTGGCCATGTGTTATGGTCGAGACAAGAACACACAACTGATCCTCGACTCTGGTGATCTTGTGTGATGACGAAATATGACCCCCCACCTTATCAGGCATGGCACATAGTGATTATGATGATATAAAGTGAATTATATTTAGTAACCCCGCGAGGCAGAAATATCCTGCACAAAACATGCAAATTTCTCACGTCATTTAAGAGTTAACAGACAGCAAATATCTCAATTGCCTACGTATATTGCTTTCTTCCTGGAACCCCGAATGATTTAAAACAGACCTACACTAACCTAACTTGTACAAAAGCCAAAGAGTAAACATCGTAGACAAATATAAACCTGCAACAAAGCATGTTTCTCAGGCGTCATTATGATTGCGTGTAATGTCTTTGTGCATATAAACTATTACATCAATGCGCTGTCATGGTGCTCTTTTGTTGTATTTAAAGTACGCGGTAGCACGGGGGCCGCGGTCGTATAATGACTAGCACACATGTCTGCAAGCTGAGAGGTCATGTATTTTAAATCTTTTTCGAGGCGAGGGGTTATTTTTACCTGACCAGGTCGACCCAACCTCAAATGATAAACAATAAATTATCTAGAAGTACAGGATGCCAATGTAATATTGCCCACAACACCCATTAAGAGCCGATTGATCTAATCATATTGTTTTAGTTTAGTTTAGTCGACCGATCAACATCACGACACACGGGTGTAACCCATAAGTGCTCCGTTCTACTCCTAACTCAAGCCTGAGTCTGGAGAATCTCAGCTCAGTGCACGAACTTCAGTAGCACCGGCGAGGATCCTGAAATACTCTGGGTAGATTTTTAACTCGAAATGTTTGCCCGGGCAGCGCCGCTTAGGCTACTCTTTTTCGATGTCCAACTGCCAAGTTATTCTTTACGTGCGCAACAATACAAACGGGCGTCCGATCTCACTACCCAGAGACCAGAGGAAATTTTGTTACTAGAAGTCCACGTTAAAAAATCCCGGGCCTAACCGGTGCTTGAACCCGGGACCTCCAGTACTCGAGACGGACACAATACCTCGAGACCACTCTGCCCCCTTTCTAGAATAAACATATTTAGCTGGCATCATATACTCATTACGTCTCATGCGATGCTATGCACACAGAACTGTGACATCCAAGCGTTGCAAAGAAGTACTTTTAGTTTGTATAGATATGACAGGCCGGCCTCTCTGGCCGAGGGGTTACGACACTTTCTCCGTAATTCCGTTTATCACGCAGAGTCTCATTCTACCACCGCTGATGACTTGCGGAATAACTGAGCCGGCCGCTCAGAAAGCAATGGCAAACTACTGAACGTAATCTTGCCAAGAAATCAAGTGGCATCTGAAAGATGCTGCTGTTGACAGCGATGTCCTGTAAAGGATATGCGAATTAAAAAAAAAAAAAAAGATATGACAGGCCGAAGACGAAGGTGGGGATGAGGACGAGAAGAGAGGAGGAGAACGAAGAAACACACTTTATTTTGAAGGGTTTAAAAGTGTTGCAGCATTGAACGTAAAAGTAATCACAACTCCCAAAGACAGCCTATAATTAATTTGAGACAATCTATAACTGATTGCTGTAGATTAAAATCAGCACTCTATTAACGAATAAAACAGGCAGAGTACATTATAGAGGTTAGATATCTGATTACGAGTCTCGACTGATGTTTGCATTTACTAAGTGGTCCGAAGAGCACTAATATTGCTGTGAGAATTTCATTTCACGTTTGTTTTCGAGTTCTCGCTAATTGGCTGTCAAGATTAGGAGTGGATATCTTGTAAATATTTTTTTTTGTTTTTGCATTTCCTTAATAGGACATCGCAGTCAACACCAGCATTTCTGCCGTTGTGATCTCTTGGCAAGTTTACGTTAAGTAGTTTGCCATTGCTTTCTGAACGACCGGCACCGAAACCAATGCAAAACCAACGCAACGCGTTCTTCTGCCAAATCGCGCGCAGTTGTGTTTCGAACTCTGGTATACGGGATTACGAACAGGGTCCGTAAATTCTTCGCCACGGAGACGGGTAAATAATATGTATACTATAAAATTATAATAAATATCCACACAGGCATATGCCTGAAATACTTTATTGTATTTCAGTTGTCGAGAGGTCTACGTAAGAGAAATAAATATAGTTAGGCATGTGTAACTCCTGTGGAAACGTGAGATATACTAAACACAGTGTACATACCTTACAAGGTATTAAGACGTGAGATATACTAAACATAGTGTATATACCTTACAAGGAACTAACACGTGAGATATACTAAACATAGTGTATATACCTTACAAGGAACTAAAACGTGAGATATACTAAACCTAGTGCAAATACCTTACAAGGAACTAAAACGTGAGATATACTAAACATAGTGTATATACCTTACAAGGAACTAACACGTGAGATTATACTAAACATAGTGCACATACCTTACAAGGAACTAACACGTGAGATATACTAAACATAGTGCACAAACCTTACAAGGAACTAATACGTGAGATTATACTAAACATAGTGCAAATACCTTACAAGGAACTAACACGTGAGATTATACTAAACATAGTGTATATACCTTACAAGGAACTAAAACGTGAGATATACTAAACCTAGTGCAAATACCTTACAAGGAACTAAAACGTGAGATATACTAAACATAGTGTATATACCTTACAAGGAACTAACACGTGAGATTATACTAAACATAGTGCACATACCTTACAAGGAACTAACACGTGAGATATACTAAACATAGTGCACAAACCTTACAAGGAACTAATACGTGAGATTATACTAAACATAGTGCAAATACCTTACAAGGAACTAACACGTGAGATTATACTAAACATAGTGCAAATATCTTACAAGGAACTAACACGTGAGATTATACTAAACATAGTGCAAATACCTTACAAGGAACTAACACGTGAGATATACTAAACATAGTGCAAATACCTTACAAGGAACTAACACGTGAGATTATACTAAACATAGTGCACATACCTTACAAGGAACTAACACGTGAGATATACTAAACATAGTGCACAAACCTTACAAGGAACTAATACGTGAGATTATACTAAACATAGTGCAAATACCTTACAAGGAACTAACACGTGAGATTATACTAAACATAGTGCAAATATCTTACAAGGAACTAACACGTGAGATTATACTAAACATAGTGCAAATACCTTACAAGGAACTAACACGTGAGATATACTAAACATAGTGCAAATACCTTACAAGGAACTAACACGTGAGATATACTAAACACAGTGCACATATCTTACAAGGAACTACAACTTGAGATATACTAAACATAGTGCACATATCTTACATGGAACTAACACGTGAGATATACTAAACACAGTGCACATATCTTACAAGGAACTACAACTTGAGATATACTAAACATAGTGCACATATCTTACAAGGAACTAACACGTGAGATATACTAAACACAGTGCACATACCTTACAAGGAACTAACACGTGAGATATACTAAAAATAGTGCACATATCTTACAAGGAACTACAACTTGAGATATACTAAACATAGTGCACATATCTTACAAGGAACTAACACGTGAGATATTCTAAACACAGTGCACATATCTTACAAGGAACTACAACTTGAGATATACTAAACATAGTGCACATACCTTACAAGGAACTAACACGTGAGATATACTAAACATAGTGCACATACCTTACAAGGAACTAACACGTGAGATATACTAAACACAGTGCACATACCTTACAAGGAACTAACACGTGAGATATACTAAACACAGTGCACATATCTTACAAGGAACTACAACTGAAGATATACTAAACATAGTGCAAATACCTTACAAGGAACTAACACGTGAGATATACTAAACATAGTGCACATAACTTACAAGGAACTAACACGTGAGATATACTAAACACAGTGCACATATCTTACAAGGAACTACAACTTGAAATATTCTAAACATAGTGCACATTCCTTACAAGGAACTAACACGTGAGATATACTAAACACAGTGCACATATCTTACAAGGAACTACAACTTGAGATATACTAAACATGGTGCACATACCTTACAAGGAACTAACACGTGAGATATACTAAACACAGTGCACATATCTTACAAGGAACTACAACTTGAGATATACTAAACATAGTGAACATACCTTACAAGGAACTATAACTTGAGATATACTAAACATAGTGCACATATCTTACAAGGAACTAACACGTGAGATGTACTAAACATAGTGCATATACCTTACAACGAACTGAAACGTGAGATATACTAACCAGAGTGTACATACCTTACAATGAACTGCACTACGGCAAACGTTAATCACAAAGGGGTTGGGGGGGGGGGGGGGGGGGTGGAAACAAATAAAATTATGAAAATAAGTATGCTACGACACAACGAACGACGTTTCAATCACACTAATTAATCTTAATAAAGTTTAGTGTACTCTGCCGCTCAGTTGTGGAACAATCTTCCACAAGAAATCAAAGACATCAACAATTAATATACATAGAGTCCTAACCTGTTTGAACACTATTTCAGTACAGACTACATGCTCCCCTAAAGCAAAACAACAACAATATAAATTACCTCAAACGACAACTAGTATAATAAACATTCCCATATGTATTCTACGTTACACATTCCTTAGATATTAAAATGACCATGTTAAATTAAAGTTGCCTAGTGAGTCATGTATTACTGATTTTTTTCCCATGCGCTTTAAATCATAAGGTTTTTTTGTTGTCTAAGATTGGCTTCATAAGTGGTGTATGAATGAAATAACGTATGAAAGGAAAGAGAGAATAGGGGCAAAATGTCAGACAGGCCTCCGTTCCCAATTCTTAACTCTTTGAAAATAAAGTTTCTTCGTTCGTTCGTTCATTTGTTCATCAGGAACAACACAAACAGATCTAAAGAAACACAAGGAATTAGAAAATTCAATAATATCAACAAACAAACAAACAAACACATATTTAATTCGTCGTTACATAAGGAAATGATTGTTCATTAACGAGCCTAACATGTCGGAAATAAGTATAGGAGTATGTTAGGTAGTTAGCTTTCTGTTAGCGCCGAATGTTGGGTGGCGCTTACTAAACCCGACACCCCACATTGTGCCAACGGCTTCGGGCGGAAGAGCGCAACTGGGAGGGTACAAGCCTTATCCTGGTGCGAGGAAAGTGCAACCTAAAGACAAATTGTTATGGCAGGGCAGACCAGGCCCTAAGCCTTGGTTGGCAGATGGTCTAAGATCGAAGCTCCGACAGGTGGACAGTTAGAGTATTGCTTTGCAGCTTCTGCAGCTTGTCTTGTTCCAGATGTATAGGAGTTAACTTTCCTCTGGAGTGAACTAAGCAGACCAAGAGAGAGATCATGCTGCATTGGCAACACATGGTCTCTATATTTTATCCTAGGCTTTGTGCTATGGAGAGGTAAAACTTCCATCCTTGGTCTTAATCGGTCTCGGAATCAAAGCGAGAGGTAGCAGTTACGGGTTATAAGACCTTGTCAATTCGCGTAGACATGGGGCGCCACGAGTTGACTCTGACGGTGGGAGACACATACAGGTGTCATTGATCAGCTACCACGCGCATCAAGTTGGGCAGCCCGCGGCAAATTTGGTGCTGATCCACCACAACCTGCCTGCTTCAATGGGTGCTTGGGGCTAGGACAAAATCTGAATCACAGGCTGTAAAACCAGTACACCAGGTATACTAAAAAGAAAAGTAGAAACCTCAAGCTACGGTTTGCAACCTGGAACGTAAGAACCACGTGTCCAGGATTTTCCAGTGACTTGACGAATATTGACAATGTGAGAAAAACGACTGTGAGTGATGCCGAACTTAATAGTCTTAACATTAATATTGCTGGCCTGCAGGAGACTCTTCTCGCCGAGGAAGGGTCACTCAGAGAAAACAATTACACCTTTTTTGGAAGGGTAGATGGCAGGCAGAACAAAGGCAACATGGTGTGGGCTTTGCAGTGAGAATTTGCTACTGCGAATGATTGAAATTTTAACTGGAGGTAATGAAAGACTATTATCAATGCGCTTGGCAAGCTCATGTGGTTTTGCAACCATTACCACTGCATATGCACCGACACTCGCTTCTTCTGATGATGTGAAAGATTTGTTCCATGAGGAGTTACCCTCTGTGATCAAGACAGCTCCAAAACCCGACTACATTTATATGCTCGGTGATTTCAATGCTCGTGTGGGCAAGGACTCAAGTTCATGATCAGTGTGCCTTTGAAAATACAACATCGGTCGCATAAATGAAAATGAGCAATGGCTGCTGGAACATTGCATTAGAAATGACCTATGTATTACAAACTCCAAAAGAGCTGCATAAGTGTCACAAAATAAAACCGTGTGTTTAACCAGTTGATTATTATAGAGATTTTCTGATTAAGCGGACGATCTGCCCAGCGACAACTATTTTTACTAACTGAAAAAAACAAAGCGGATGTCAAAATCCCAGGACAATATTTGTAGCTGCACGTGTACATCTCAAACGGATTTGGAACATTTGGTGGTGATGGAGACAGATCCCGGCAGCGCCGTGACAGTTTGTCAACATTTGAATACAAATGGAAGCAGTGGGTTCATAGTGGCAATCTGATGTTGGCCATCACCTGTCGGACTAAATTAAACAGTGGCAGAGGTATAGAGGAAGTGAGTGTGCTGAATCATATATACTTTGACAAGTCATAACATATCAGAGGGAAAACGGAAGTACTTAGCACGGAAGTAACAGTACATATGTCAATTCTGTGTTTCCGGAACATCGAGAAGATTGACGGGGTTATTTGCAACTGTTGTTGGGGGTATACAGGAACTCGCTGGCTTGTTTTGGATGTCTCAAGCAGTGATGACAAATCTAACATGGAGGGAGCCAGAGGGGGGATGGATCCCTGACAGGGGATGATCTGCCAATGTGCCACCTGTGTGGGGGCATAAAGGATAATGTCACGTGGCCAACTTTGTAGTTTGCCATATAAACCCGAGTTGGGACCAACTAGGGGAACTTGAAAATGTGGATTTAGGCAGACATGCTTGTCACTGCAGCAGTTAGAACATCTAACGTGTGAAGGAGATATTTGATTTAGTTTACACGAGCCTGTATGGCTACCATTAGATGTAATTTAGTGTAAACTGCAGTGCTGTAAGGTATAACCTATTATAATATATTCGTTCAAATTAATATAGACTGTGGCCTTGTTAAACTATAGTGTGATGATTAGCACTGTTAGTGGAAACTAGTTAGAGTAGAATAGTGATATTAGCTCTGCTAGTTAAGAATAGAGTACTGATGGATAATTGGGAGACGGGGAACTTGCCCGCTGGGGTTTTGCACTTTGTATGGGTCTTTCTTTGTCATAGCCTTATTCGGCTCTAGGTGGGTAGCTAATCTGCTCTATGACTAAGTCTAGTTAGCTAAAGATCATTAAGCAAGGCGATAGGCTTACACTCAGCCGAAAGGATCAGTGACTAGTACTATCACCAGATGTGTTGTTTCTATCCTAGGTTCCCTACCAGATCCAAGGAAACTAAACAAGTTTTTGGGAAAGAATCAAATCCCATTCGGAAGAACACCAGTTCAACAATCAATAAAGTGCATACAGAACGTAACTAAAGCTAGGAGAAGTTGATTCACCAAAGATAGTGATGATTACTGATGCACCACACCAGCATCAGACAGTAGTAACTAAATGAGAACATTAATTATAATAGTTACCTAGTGTTATACAATCTCGTGTAATAGAACACAAGACATTATACGTGAGGCTAGATAGACACGAGTGAGGATCAATCACATTAACAATTAAACATTAATGACTGTGTACACACTACAAAGGACTTGTGCAGTTTTTTTAAGGAGAACGATAGGAACGGACATTGTGTAGGGTGCAACCGGTCCATGATTAACTGTTAATACCACCGGTGTCTATTTCGGATGATCATGAAATTGGATTACCAGAGGTCTACAGAGGCAAAGCAGTATCCGGCAAGATGGTTTAGGCACGGGGTGAGATGTACATGTTCTGACGTAACGTGCTGTGGTCTATCCTTGCTGGGATCAGCTGACTGGGTTGTGGTCTGAGAGTCCGATTCTACACACTTTATAGAACACGTCACACATTTTCTTCGCATACACGTCTCATAACGTTACACTTTTCTTTTAATAAATTAATCTTTATTAATTTCTAGAAGCAAGAGTTGTTGAGTATGTTGCGTTGGGAAGTATGAGAGGGGGCATAGTACGACAGTGAGAGAGTGATAGGAAAAGGTGTCCATAGGCTGATGGAGTGTGTGGACGGAAGCTGGTGGATTCTCCAGAATATTGAGAGGAAAAAAAAATATATAATGTGAGTGTCGACTCTCTTCAATCCAGGGACGACACTGTAAAGGAGGACACGACAATAAGGTCACATGGAAACTTCCAAGATCCAGCCATTGGCATCAGCTGGACTTCATCATCACACAGAGACAACATAGGAACCAAACATCATTAAATCGAAGTTACCACAGTGCTGACTGTAATATGGATCATTATTTGGTTGTTGCAATGGTTAGACTGAGACCAAAGAAAATCTACACAGCTAAACACACATCTAGCTCAAGGATTAATATTATTAATACTCACGATCCTGGTAAGTGCTTTCAGTTTCAACAGCAACTTGAAGACAGTTTCACTGATACATCAGAAAATTATACAGCAAGTGAAAAGTGGGGTAAACTTAAGGAAACTCTTTATAAAACAGCGATAGGGGTTTACGGCACTGTGGACCATAAGAGGCAGGACTGATGTGCGGCAAATAGCCAGAAACTGCACCCCTTGATTGATAGAAAAAGATAGCTCTCTTAAGAAACAAGGAAAGAACAACGCGAAACACTCTCATTGAGCTGAAGCACGCTAGAAAGTATATGCAAAAGGGGGCCAGGCAGTGTGCAAATGACTAATGGATCAAGTTATGTAAGTCCATTCAACGCGAAAATGATAAGGGAAACATCAGAAGCACGTAAGAAGGGATAAAAAAAAGTCTGTGGTGCAATGATCAAAAGAAGTGCACCATTGAAAACCTTGACTGGAGAAATCATCGCTGATAAGAAAAATCAGATGGCTAGATGGGTAGAGCACTATTTGGAGCTTTACTCAAGTGAGACCAAACTAGCAGACGATAAGTGTCCTATAAATAAACTTGCATCTGGCAAGGCTCCAGGTAGGATGGAATTCCAATAGATGTTATCAGGAGTGGGCAAGACATACTCACTTTACAGATCCACCAGCTAATAGAGCTATGCTGGCGAGAAGGACAAGTGCCACAGTATTTCAAAGATTCAAGCATCATAACACTGTACAAGAACAAGGGCGATTGGAGTGGCTGTAACAACTATAGGGGTATCTCACTTCTGTGTATTGTTGGAAAAGTATTTGCCAGAATTGTTCTGCGCAGACTTCAAGTCCTAGAACAGGGGTCACCAAACATTTGGCCGGATAACTGACAAAATAACGAGCGCGGGCCGAATACTCATTCTGTACAATACTTGTGCCGGGGTCCGTGGCGAAGGTCTTACGGACGCGGTTCATAATTTCGTATACCCGCGTTCGAAATACAGTTGCGCGCGATTTGGCAGCAGACCGCGTTACGCTAGTATTTTATGCAATGGTATGAATGAGTGTCGTTCTGAAAGCAATGGCAAACTACTGAGTGTAAATTTACCAAGACATCAACAATAGGGAAAACTGCAGGTATTGACTGCAAACGTCATGTAAAGGATATGCAACTAACTTTAACAATACTTGCAAGCCAGAAAGAAAGCTCTTGCAAAAAATGCGAAAAACTAAGTTAATCATGGGTGAGTGGGATGCAATGCACACAAAAACAACCAAGACAACCAACATATTTATTTACTTAAAAAAGTTAGCAAAACATTAGCAAAACAAAATAAATAAATAAAAATAGTTACATCAGACTTAGTGTGCACATACTCGAATCTCACAAACTAAGCAGCCAAAATGTTTAGTGAGATTTGTACAACTGATATTTGGCTTTCAAGATATCATCAATGTTTGGTTTGGAATTGCTGCATCCAATCAAGAGAATTGCTTCCAATTCTTCACCAGTCAATCTCGTTCTATGTGTTGACTTCACATACTTCATTTTTGAAAATGTTTGCTTACAGACATAAGTTGTTCCAAACACTGATGCCATACCAGTGGCAAATTTGTTCAGTTTCGGAAAATCAACATCAGTTAAGCAGCGGGAAATTCAACACGTTTTCCTTCTCTGTGCTCCTCTTTCAACAAGTCATTTGCTTGCAAATCAATGAGCAGTAATTGTCTGTAACATAAATAGTCTATGATCATACGGGCAGTATTCGTGTGTCTATAATCATATGGTTACACTTGTTCTTTGTAACATACGTATTATTTCTACCACACGGCTTTATTGCATAAGATGTTTTTCATTTGACAAAATGCATTGTCTACTACGGCGAATTCTGTTCTTTGTCTCTGGGATACATCTTCCATTGCTGTAATTCACGTGTCTAGATTCTTGAATCTCCTTTATTGACTCAAATTAATAACACCGACATTAAATGCCCAAATGGCCATAGTAAGTTTCTTTTACATTATTATATCTTCTGTCTTCTTAATATTCAAGACGTGGTCTTTTATAACCTTCTACAACAATCGTATCGATCACTTCTTGTTATTGCATCTGAAGTTGAGTATGTGGGGGTATGTGTGTGCGCGCGCCTGCATGAGCAAGTAATCTCTTTTACATAGAAACATGCATAGACTCAAGAGAGGCAAATACTAATACCACCCACTGTAGCCGAATTCACACATGAGTGACTACGTAGATAAACCTGCAATAGATGATAGACAGACAGATGAACACGCAATAAAATGGCCACAAACGAGACCCTATAAACGTCTTTAACCATCTTGCAAACAGCATGGAAGCTTTAAACCGTCACGAATACAACTTTTCAAATCATAAAACGGCGCTGTAATTTATGTATTTACACATCATTGAAAACGTCGACAGTTAAAGAGATTTCATTTGATGTTGTTAACGTATTTCCTCCATGTTGCCTTATCTTTATGTTTAGGTAACGCCTTATAACACTTCAACGCTGATGCCTGCTATTGCCTGTGTTTTATTCGATATACGTCTTTATTATGAAGAACGTTAATGCGAGGAAAGCGAGAGACTTCAAGAAGCCGTCACAATTATGGATAAATAAATGGAAAATAAATAGCATTTATAAAATTGGAAATTATTCAAGTGGTCGCTCGAAATATTATGGAGAACTGTGTGTAGGCGTCGTGTGAAATCAATAAAAGGATGGAAAGTCAGTACTAGGTCATTCACATGGTTTCCCTGTACGTTATTATTTTATTTCCAGGTACGGAGTTTCTGAATCATACGTTCATACTCAGTCAAATGTGCTTCGGCTGCACATAACTAAATCATATGTCTTGTTCACATCATGTCTACAACATGTGATGATTTCCTAAAAACTAAATCGTATGTCATGTTCAGTTCACATCTACGATATCCGAATACTCTATATAAACTAAATAAAGCATCACTTAAATACATTAAAGATTGCACATAAACTCTTTTTCACTCATCTCTTCAATCTTTCTTGATAACATATAAAATGAACCCTGTGTAAGTGTCCATCCATCCATCATGTGCCATGCCGGTAAGCGTGGGCGGTCATGTTCTGCCATCTCACTCGATCACCAGAGTCGTGGATCAGCTCCGTGTTTCTGTCTCGACCATGCCACAAGGCCAAGCCATCCAGGTACTTGCTTCTAGGTCTTCCCCTTGGTCTGTTCCCCTCGATCTTACCAGTTGTCACCAAATTCTCCAATCCATTTCTTCTCATAACATGCCCAAAAAATTTTGACTGTCTACGTCTAATTTCTCTAATCAATTTTACGATCTTCATTTGTTTCTTGAAGGACTTGTTATTGGTCTTTCTGGCTGTCCATGGTATTCTTTGCATTTTCCTCAGAAACCACATCTCTACAGCCATCAGATGTTTTTCAGCCTGACTGCTCATTGTCCACGCTTCACATCCATATAAAAGTACAGGTTCAATGTAGCATCTCAACACTCTTTTTCTCGTTTCAATTGACATCTTTTTATTGGTCAATATGTTTTTCATCTTGCTAAAGGCTACTTTTGCCATGGCGATTCTTGTTCTAATCTCTTCAAGGCATCTCCCATCAGATGTATTACAGTTCCGAGATAATTGTACCTGCTCACTTGTTGAAGAATATTCCCATTTACTTGTATATTACATTGTGGTATTTCGTCCTTCCTAGTGACGACCATAATCTGTGTCTTTTTACAATTTAATTCTAACCCTAGTTGTTCACTGTGTATAACAATCGCATCTACTAAATTTTGCAGGTCCTGTTCATTGTCTGTACCAGCATATCTGCATCGCAATGTTGCCTTCATATCCAAGACTTCAGACAGCCCAGACCAGACAGACATCACACTAATATGCTGATAGCTTACTTCGATCAACTAGACGTTTCCATGACAGTCTAAGATCACAGACAAGACAGACAGTCAGACAGACCCCAGACAGACAGACAGACAGACAGACAGACACAGACGACAGACCAGACCAGACAGACACAGACAGACAGACAGACAGACAGACAGACAGACAGACAGACAGACAGACAGACAGAAATAAAACAAACAAACAAACTTTATTTTCAAAGGGTAACAAATTGGGTACGCAGCCCCGTCTTACATTCGGCCCTTCCAATCACTCGTCAGTTCATCAATAGACATGATACATTCCAGACAGTTGAAACATAAAAACTGCGTAAATGTTATGAGACACATCCCCCACACCCACATACACCCAGACATACATATATGCCCCATCACCCATCCCCACCCTACCCCCTACCCCACATATCCACCCACACACACACCATCCCCCACCAATCCCACACAACCATCCCAACCCACTTCCACACCCAACACCCAAACCAATCCTACACACGCACACACACACTCCCGCCAATCCAATAATCCCGCATCTACCCACACACATCCCGCAACCACCCACAATACCCAACTTACACACACAATCTCTCCCCAAACACCCACACATCTCGGATCCACACACACACCCCACCCATCCCTTAACATACATTCATTCACACACTCACACATCCTCCACCCACCCACCCACACCCCCTCTCCAATCACTCATCCCCCAACCACACAACTTAACTACACATCCCACCACAGGAACACACATCCCCCACCCATACACTCACATCTCAATCCACACTCACATCTCCCAGCCATACGCACATCCCCAACAAACACATCCCTATCCACCCACACACATCTCCCACGCATATAGATTGTCAGAACGAACGAACAAACGAACGAACAAACTTTATTTTAAAAGGGTAACAAATTGGGCACGCAGGCCCGTCTTACATTCGGCCCTTTCAATCACTCATCTTTCATTCATCAAATGTGCATGTTACATTAACATAGGGGAAAAAAGCATTCTCAAATGGAGTTTGTAAGCATAAACAATGCATATTACGCATGATACATTCACATGAGAAAAAAAAAAAAAACACATTATCAAATGAAAGTTGTAACCATAAACAGTGCATATTGCAATGTTGTGAGACATATCCCCCATCCATCCTCATATCCCGCAGCCACCAACACACCCCACACATACCAAACCTCCCCCACCCACCCACACATACCTCCACGCACTCACACAGAACCAGGCAAACATACATGCCGCCACCCACCCATTGATCCCCCACCAACACACATTTCCCCACCCACACATACATCCTCACACACTAAGAAGAAGAAGAAGAAGAAGAAGAAGAAGAAGAAGAAGAAGAAGAAGAAGAAGAAGAAGAAGAAGAAGAAGAAGAAGAAGAAGAAGAAGAAGAAGAAGAAGAAGAAGAAGAAGAAGAAGAAGAAGAAGAAGAAGAAGAAGAAGAAGAAGAAGAAGAAGAAGAAGAAGAAGAAGAAGAAGAGAAGAAGAAGAAGAAGAAGAAGAAGAAGAAGAAGAAGAAGAGAAGAAGAAGAAGAAGAAGAAGAAGAAGAAGAGGAGGAGGAGGAGGAGAAGAAGAAGAAGAAGAAGAAGAAGAAGAAGAAGAAGAAGAAGAAGAAGAAGAAGAAGAAGAAGAAGAAGAAGAAGAAGAAGAAGAAGAAGAAGAAGAAGAAGAAGAAGAAGAAGAAACCACACACACATACCCCCGCCAACCCACACATCCCGAACCTATCCACACACATATCTCGCACTCTCACAATTTTCCCCACCCACCCACACACACATCAAGCAACCTACACCCACTCACCCACCCAATATTAGCCACCTCTCAACTACACATCCCCACCGATACACACATCCCCACCCATAAATACATCTCCCCACCTACCCACACATATCCCCCACCCATAAACACCCAAAAACACACACCTCCCACTCACACAAACCCCGCCACCTACATATACCCCACCCACACACATCCGCCGCTCACACACATCTTCTCACAACTACACACCTCCCCCACCCATACACTCATCTCTCACACACATCCACCCACTCACGTGCTCATCCATCAACCACTCACACCCACACATCACCCACGCGCCTATCAACACATACATCTCTCATCTGCCCTCTCACCCACACACACACCCCAACCACCCAGCAAACACACATCCCCCATCCTCGAATACACCCTTCAATCACCTGCTCATCCCACACCTCCCCCACCTCATACACATCTCCCCTCCCACACAAAACTCCACCCATAAACACATTCCCCCCCCACACACACACACACATCCCCCACATACATTCCCCATATACATCCCCGCCCACACATCTCCCTACCCACTCACACATCCTCCACCTACAAACATCCTCACCACCCACACATACATCCTCCACCCACTCACATAGAGTGATAGATAGGTGATAGGTACATAGTTAGATAGAAAGACAGACAGACAGACAGACAGACTGACAGACAGACAGACAGACAGACAGACAGACAGACGGACGGACGGACGGACGGACGGACAGACAGACAGACAGACAGACAGATAGATAGATAGATAGATAGATAGATAGATAGATAGATGGATAGATAGATAGATAGATAGATAGATAGATAACACCATTTCCTATTGTAATCAGTGAAGCGTATCATAGCCGAACCCCTGCAATGTTACCCTGGTTGACGGCCATATCGGCGTGCGCTGCCAGTGTATCAAGCACAGAAATAACTTCGCGCGCCTTGCTCGCTCGTGACAACCAGCATTTCCGTGGTCACGTTGGCACTCGGCGCGTGCAGCAGACAACATACGTAATCACGCTTACCAGATACGAGTTTATTATTTATGCTTTCTCTAACTGGGACTTATCATATCAATGCCCGTGTATATTGCACTGTTTAACAAAATGGTGAATGAAATGGACTGGTGTATTTTTTTGCAAAATCATTTTGTTCCTTGAAACGGAATATAGCAATAGAATGTTGGCATGCACAATTAAGTAAAATCATAGTTGGTGAGCGAACTTTGAAATTGATAGGTTATACTGATAATATATTTGCATATCCTAATTACAGGACATAGCTGTTAACGCCAGCATCTTACCGCTGTTGTTGTTGTCTTAGCAAGATTTCGCTCAGTAGTTTACTATTGATTTCTGAGCGACCGGCTCAAATACCCCCGTAGTAACAAACGCTACCGAAACTCGCGCCGCTATGTTATCCTATGTGGACATGCGGGAATGCGGAGAAAGTCATAACACCTTCGCCAGGGAGACCAGCATATATATATATATATATATATATATATATATATATATATATATATATATATATATATATATATATATATAGGCTTGTCCATGGGACACATTTTTCAGTCCCATTCCCATCCCATCCCACGGTCATTTTGACTGTCCCATCCCATGGGATTCCCATGGGATTCCCATGATAATACTAATATGGAATACAGTTCAAATAAAATTATGAAATTTATGAAAGTTTAGGGTTAGTGTCTACTAAATAGGACTACATGTACAAAGAGACATGTAAAACAACAGAATTTATTAATTTTAATATTCAAGAGTATTTTATTAAAACAAAGTTTAATCTAAATATGACAATTCAGTGTCATTCTGACACTCTCATTCTGTTTCTGAGTCACTCTGCTCATTCAGCACATTATCAATTTCCTGCTGATCGACTGTTTCTAATAATTCAGTTAATCCAGGTAATCCCTGAACCATTTCCACAATTTTCATCTTACATGCAAATCTGATATACACAGAGTTTATAACGAGAGCTGGTAACATCCGTTTTCGTAACTTACTCAACAACAATCCAGCTGCACTAAATAAGCGCTCTACTGCCGCTGAGGACACTGGTATGGCCAAGACAATTTTCGCACTTGCTGTTAGCAGTGGAAACTTATGTTCATTTTCCAATAATTTAATGGTTGTGAAGTTGGTTGCCGTAATTTTTGAAACATGGTGACTTCAAGGCATTTGTTTCTGGGGTCATCAAACTTAAGTGTTTTGTTTGGTGGAGGATAAAAAAAATAAGTCATAATCACTTTTCGGCTTATGTTCTACAACTCCTGCTACTTCACATTCAGCAGATGATTCAGAAGAAAGATTTAAATCTTTGATGAATGAACAATAGACTTAGAAAAAGCGATCCAATCATTGGCCCATTTATTGGTGTTTACATTGCCTTTCTTCTCAGTAACAACTGACTTGACCATGTCTTCTATTTTGGCTTTGATGGCAACTTCAGTAAGGAATGCTGCAGTAAATGCCAAAGAACTGCCGCAATATGGCCAAAGTTTTTCTCCAATAATTTTCTGAAAGTTCTGACAATATTTCTTCACCATGCTGCTGGAAGTTTCTTCGTCAATATCAACCATAACTTTGTACAACTAATAGACTAGGAGGAAGTATAACAGCAAAATTAAATGAGATGTAGTACCATCAATTTCTAGTTTGTCAAAAATAAAGATTTGAATTTCTCATGTATGTACAGCATTCCTTTAATCTGAAAAATATTCGGAATGTGGTTTAAGAATTCTTCATCATCTTCAATAAAGTAATGCGAGTTATTTTTTAATGGGCATGAAACTTTGGTAATATGATCGCTTGCGCGCATTTATTAATTTATCCGGTGTCCCGCCACGAGATAAAGAATTGATAAAAGTATATAAAGAAAAAGAAAAAAACACGTGTGTGTGTATATATATAAATGTATGTATAAAGCACAGGAGAAAAGGACTCGTTTATATGCCTTGGGGAGTAGTGGGTTTATGGTGGTAGTCCTATAGCCGCGGTAACGTTGCGACTAGACATTCGCCTGCAGTTCTGGTGGTCTTGGGTTTGATCGAATTTTAAAAATTGACCCCTGGGCGTCCAAGTCTTCCCAGCCTATAAATGGTACCAGGAATGTCTTAAGGAGTAAAGGCAGCTGGTGTCCTGACATGAATGAAACGAATAAAGTAAAGGAGATATGTAAGTGACAAAACAAAAACAGAGCAGGAGATAGAGGGGGGTTGGGGAGGGGGTGAGGAGAGAGAGGAGGGAGAGGAGGAGTATGTCAAAGAGAAACGGAGGCAGACAGACAGACAAACAGACAGACTGACTGGAACAAAATAAAGACGTACCACCAGCAAATAACTAGCATTGTAAAACTAGGAAAGAACTGAGTTAGCTCTCTGCTAATTGCGAACGCTAAGATAAAACTATTTTAACCTTCTCTCTTAGCCTTAGCTTACAGCGACTACTTAGAACGCCTCACAATGGAATGAAACTAAACGTATTTGCTTGCGCCTTGGGGAGCTTGTATATCATATAATATGTCCCCAGTTTTAAACGCAACTAATTGATTAGTAGCAACCGAAAGTAAAGGACCTCATCTCCATAACATGGTGAAATAACATGTAATATTCTCTTGATCAGTCCGCAGTGGTTGCCTCGCTGGCTGGAATTAAACCCTCTGGAAAACTGAGCTAATACTGTGAGTCCAGTGCGTTGAGGTACTGGCCGCATGAGCCCTGAATATGGCTAGTATCTATCGTAGACAGACTGATGTTGGTACCGAAGTATCAGCTTCATGGGAACTGTGCTAGAGAACCGTCCGCGGCCTCTCCAAGTCAGTCAGTCAGTCAGTCAGTCAGTTAGTCAGTGAGTCAGTCAGTCAGTCAGTCAGTCAGTCAGTAAAGAAAACGTTTACTCTTTATGGCATTGCCATATTTTTATAGACATAATGGCACTCGATGGGCGATATGATCTGTATCTATCCAGGTGCCGTTACTTCTCAAGATATCTACATGTTAGCAATGTCCCTGCTTAGGTTGTGGTGAGTGTACTTGTTTAATAGTTGTTTGTTCGCTTGTTTGACAATAGTAAGTCGCTTGCTTTATTATAGTTAGTTTGCTTGTGTACTAGTAGTTAGTTCGCGTGTGTAATAATAGTTAATTCGCATGTGTAATAGTAGTTACTTCGCGTGTGTAATAGTAGTTAGTTCGCTTGTTAAACTCAATTCGCCTGTGTTAAGTTTAGTTTAATCGACTGATAAACATCACGGCACACGGGTGTAACCCGTAAGTGCTCCTTTCTCTTCCTAACTCAAGCCTCAGTCCGGAGAATCTCAGCTCAGTGCACGAACTCCGTAGCACCGGCGAGGATCCTGAAATACTTTGGGTAGATTTTTAACTCGAAATATTGCCCGGGCAACGCCGTTAGGTTACTCTTTTTCGATTTCCAAATGCCAAGGGATTCTTTACGTGCGCAAAAATACATACGGGCGTCCGATCTCACTACCCAGAGACCAGGGGAAATTTTATTGCTAGAAGTCCACGTGAAAAAATCCCAGCCCTCACCAGGGCCTTAACCCAGGACCTCCAGCGCTCGTGGCGGCCACCATACCTCATAATAGTTAGTTCGCTTGTTAATAGTACTTAGTTCGTGTGTTTAATAGTAGTTAGTTCCCTTGTTAATAGTAGTTATTTCTCCTGTGTAATAGTAGGTAAACTACTGAGCGTAATCTTGCCAAGAAATCAACATACAGCTGAAAGATGCTGATGTTGACAGCGATGTCCTGTAAAGGATATGCAAAACATTTTTAATAGTAGTTAGTTCGCTTGTTTAATAATAGTTCCAGATGTAGAGGTGTTACCTTTCCTCTGGAGTGAACTAGGCAGGCCGAGAGAGGGATCATGCTGCATGGGCAACACATGATCTCTATATTTTAGCCCAGGCTTTGTGCTATGGAGAGGCAAGAACTCCATCCCTTACAAACTATCGTCTGTCAAGACGGCAAGGTGCCAATGAATTAATAATAGTTGGTTTGTTTGTGTACTAGTAGTTAGGTCGCCTGTGTAATAGTCGTTAGTTCGCTTACGTACTAGTAGTTAGTTCTCTTGCTTAACAATAGTTAGTTTGCGTATGTAATAGTAGTTAGTTCGCTTGCTTAAAAGTAGTTGTTTCGCGTGTGTAATAGTAGTTAGTTTGCCTGTGTAATACTAATAGTAGTTAGTTTGTTTGCTAATGGTAGTCAGTTCGTGTGTATAATAGTAATTAGTTCGCTTGTGTAATAGTAATTAGTTCGTTTGTGTAATAGTAGTTAGTTAGCTTGTTAATAGTAGTTAGTTCGCTTGTGTAATAGTAATTAGTTCGCTTGTTAATAGTAGTTTGTTCGCTTGTGTAATAGTAGTAGTTAGCTTGTTAATAGTAGTTAGTTCGCTTGTGTAATAGTAATTAGTTCGCTTGTGTAATAGTAATTAGTTCGCTTGTGTAATAGTAATTAGTTCGCTTGTGTAATAGTAATTAGTTCGTTTGTGTAATAGTAGTTAGTTAGCTTGTTAATAGTAGTTAGTTCGCTTGTGTAATAGTAATTAGTTCGCTTGTGTAATAGTAATTAGTTCGTTTGTGTAATAGTAGTTAGTTAGCTTGTTAATAGTAGTTAGTTCGCTTGTGTAATAGTAATTAGTTCGCTTGTGTAATAGTAATTAGTTAGCTTGTTAATAGTAGTTAGTTCGCTTGTGTAATAGTAATTAGTTCGCTTGTTAATAGTAGTTAGTTCGCGTGTGTAATAGTAATTAGTTCGCGTGTGTAATAGTAATTAGTTCGCTTGTGTAATAGTAGTTAGTTAGCTTGTTAATAGTAGTTAGTTCGCTTGTGTAATAGTAATTAGTTCGCTTGTGTAATAGTAATTAGTTCGCTTGTTAATAGTAGTTAGTTCGCTTGTGTAATAGTAATTAGTTCGCTTGTGTAATAGTAGTTAGTTAGCTTGTTAATAGTAGTTAGTTCGCTTGTGTAATAGTAATTAGTTCGCGTGTGTAATAGTAGTTAGTTCGCTTGTTAATAGTAGTTAGTTTGTTTGCTAATGGTAGTCAGTTCGTGTGTATAATAGTAATTAGTTCGCTTGTGTAATATTAATTAGTTCGCTTGTGTAATAGTAGTTAGTTAGCTTGTTAATAGTAGTTAGTTCGCTTGTGTAATAGTAATTAGTTCGCTTGTGTAATAGTAATTAGTTCGCTTGTGTTATAGTAATTAGTTCGCTTGTGTAATAGTAATTAGTTCGTTTGTGTAATAGTAGTTAGTTAGCTTGTTAATAGTAGTTAGTTCGCTTGTGTAATAGTAATTAGTTCGCTTGTTAATAGTAGTTAGTTCGCTTGTGTAATAGTAGTAGTTAGCTTGTTAATAGTAGTTAGTTCGCTTGTGTAATAGTAATTAGTTCGCTTGTGTAATAGTAATTAGTTCGCTTGTGTAATAGTAATTAGTTCGCTTGTGTAATAGTAATTAGTTCGTTTGTGTAATAGTAGTTAGTTAGCTTGTTAATAGTAGTTAGTTCGCTTGTGTAATAGTAATTAGTTCGCTTGTGTAATAGTAATTAGTTCGTTTGTGTAATAGTAGTTAGTTAGCTTGTTAATAGTAATTAGTTCGCTTGTGTAATAGTAATTAGTTCGCTTGTGTAATAGTAATTAGTTAGCTTGTTAATAGTAGTTAGTTCGCTTGTGTAATAGTAATTAGTTCGCTTGTTAATAGTAGTTAGTTCGCTTGTGTAATAGTAATTAGTTCGCTTGTGTAATAGTAATTAGTTCGCTTGTGTAATAGTAGTTAGTTAGCTTGTTAATAGTAGTTAGTTCGCTTGTGTAATAGTAATTAGTTCGCTTGTGTAATAGTAATTAGTTCGCTTGTTAATAGTAGTTAGTTCGCTTGTGTAATAGTAATTAGTTCGCTTGTGTAATAGTAGTTAGTTAGCTTGTTAATAGTAGTTAGTTCGGTTGTGTAATAGTAATTAGTTCGCGTGTGTAATAGTAGTTAGTTCGCTTGTTAATAGTAGTTAGTTCGTGTGTGTTATAGTAGTTAGTTTGCTTGTAGCTTGTTAACATAGTAATTAGTATGCTTTTTTATGCAGTTGTTACTGTCCATGTTTACGTGGTAGCTCTACGCTGGTTTACGTAATAATTATTACGCTTGTTTATATAGTAGTTAATGCGCTTGCTCAAATAGTAATTAATGCCCTTGTTTACCGACTATTAAGTATGTGCGTTTACATAGTGTGTAATAATCGTGGTGACATAGTGTTTAGTGGGCTTGTTTACAAACTGGTCAAGATGCTTGTTTACATAATGTTTAGTAGGCTTATTCACATACATATTCATATTAAAGTTACGCTTGTTTACATAGTGTTTATTACGCTTGTGTACATAGTGTTGAGTACGCTTGTTTACATAGTGTTTAGTAAGCTTATTTACATAGTGTTTTGGTAAGCTTATTTACATAGTGTTTAGTACATTTGTTTACATATTGTTTAGTACACTTATTTACATAGTGTTTAGTACGCTTGTTTATCGTGTTTAGTACACTTGCTTACATAGTGTTTAGTACACTTGCTTACATAGTGTTTAGTACACTTGCTTACACAGGGATTAGTACACTTGCTTACATAGTGTTTATTACATTTATTTACATAGTGTTTAGTACACCTGCTTACATAGTGTTTAGTACACCTGCTTACATAGTGTTTAGTACACTTTTTTGCATAGTTTTTAGTACACCTATTTACATAGTGTTTAGTACACTTGCTTACATAGTGTTCAGTACACTTGTTTGCATAGTGATTAGTACACTTGCTTACATAGTGTTTAGTACACATGCTTACAAAGTGTTTAGTACGCGTGTTTACATAGTGATTAGTACACTTACTTACATAGTGTTTAGTACACTTGCTTACAAAGTGTTTAGTACGCTTGTTTACATAGTGATTAGTACACTTACTTACATAGTGTTTAGTACACTTGCTTACATAGTGTTTAGTACATATGCTTACATAGTGTTTAATACACTTGCTTACATAGTGTTTAGTACAAATGCTTACATAGTGTTTAGTACATATGCTCACATAGTGTTCATTACACTTGCTTACATAGTGCATAGTACACTTGCTTTCATAGTGTTTAGTACACTTGCTTACATAGTTTTTAGTCCACTTGTTTACATAGTGTTTAGTACACTTGCTTTCATGATGTTTAGTACACTTATTGACATAGTGTTTAGTAGACTTTCACACAGATGTATGTATGTCTGATTAGTGTAGTAGGTTATGTGAGAAAGATTCGTGAAATAATTTTTAAATTAACCCACTCGCGTACTTCTATCTAGTGTTGATAGATGATATCGAGACATAGGAGATAAGAACAGTGTTATAAATGGTACAATTTTCAATGTGGATTATTGAGACTACACACAGACTACATAGATAAGAACGGACATCTTACGTTACTTATCATATTAGATCACATTATACTTAATTGAAACTTGTAAAATAGCACATCCACTGTTAATTCGGAAATCCCAAATGATATGGTTGGGATCTTATCAATGATAACACACAGATGTAATGTGCCGATTCGAGTTTAAATAAATAGGCGGACAGTGAATTAAAGCAAGTATTGTTTCGGTTCTATGTTAGTGTTATGCATAATATGGGTTACTGTATCAAATACAGCAAAGAGCTTGACTAGCGTAAATGACTCAACACCGTGGAATTGATTCGGTAGGGTACAAGTGCGATTTTAATTGAAATGTGATACTCGAATTATCCCCCAAATTGGTTATATATAACGCTAGGGGATTTTCAGCTTATTGTACAAACTTCGCATCACCGACTAAGAGGAGCAGTATTATGACAACAATAGCAGCAGCAACAACAACAATAGCAGCAGCAACAGCAGCAGGAACAATAACCGCAGAAAATACAGCAGCAGCAACGAGAATAACGGCAGCAACAAATACAAATTGATTACAACGCAGTAATTCAGTTTAATGAGCTCACAAGTGATAGGAACTACTGTTTTCATCTTCTTGTCAAAGTCAAGGTGAATGAAGCCTTGACTACTTTCCTTGAGTGACCTTAGGAACCTTGGCACACACCCACACAGACACTGATTACTCAGAACATGCGACCAGCCTCTGGGACAAATGGAAATCTGGATTACACCGGTTGGATTATGCTTTGCCACTGATACTTCAGTCCTCATGGATGTGTCTTTTCTAGTGAAGCAGTTTTTGCTTTTTCTCCAAACTGCCTGCCTTCTCCTTGGAGGTAGGTATGCGCTCAGTTATGTCCCTATCAGTCTTGGTTATCGTGATTATTCTGTGTTTAATATATAATGTATGTAATAATTCTGCAATAACGGTAGTATGAGTTTAGCTCTAACATTATCATCATCATCATCATCAGCATCATCATCATCATTATCATTATCAGCAGCATTATTTACCTTGCCAACTGGCGTAGGGGATAATGCTTCACCACATTGTTATCTCCAACTGCAGGGCTAGTCCCTCTGCTGATACCCTTTCGTGACATGACACAAGAATGGTAAGTATTGTCTCTTGCTGTCTTTCTCTGTCTCTTTCAACACATATTTTCAGTTGTCTCATTTTGTTCTAAATATTGTGTTCTTAAAATGTGACCCTAAAAAAGTGATGCCCGATTTTTTCTGTTCTTTGTTGTTGTATTTCCGTTCACTCGCTTTGAATTCAAGCATAGTCCATACACGTTCTAATACTCCCAGTGCACCGGGCTGATTTTCGCATGTGGATTAGCTTTCCCTATTACCAGTGTCCCCCACCATCAGGAAAACCCATTCAGACTTCTGAGGTACTTTTAATTTTCACCCTCAACTCAACGACGAGAAGTCAACATCTTAGCCCAAATGACCGGTGTATAGATCGAACCCGCTGCCTCGGCATCAGCACACCGAAAGTTTAAGAGCAACCGTTGTTATCCATTCGGCCATGCTGACCTAGTCATATACATGAGGCGCAATGTTTACCGACTTACCTATCGGAGTCAAGTTAGCACCCAGCCATACCTTTATACATATTCGAATCACGTTTGTATCAAGCCACGTATTCACAATTTGCATTCAAACAGTGACATATTACTGTCCCTGACTAAACCAGTCACATTATTGTGCCTAGATCGTGTTCTGTCACTTATTCTAGTCACTCCTTAATCCAGTTATCTCTTTATCGAGCCATACATTCGAGTCACACCCGGGTCAGTCACACAAACAACTCTTGGGAATATCTATCCAATTGCCCACAGGTCAGAATCGCGTGGTAAAAGATCTGTAAAAAAATGTTTGCATATCCTTTACAGGAGATTGCTGTCAACATCAACATCTTTCAGCTGATCGTTGATGTCTTGGCAAGATTACGCTCAGTAGTTTGACATTGCTTTCTGAGCGGCCGGCTGACATATCCGTAAGTTACCGACTCGATTTGAACCACTGCTGATTCTCACCGTCGTCACGTTACTTACGAGAGTATACGAGATTATGGAGAAAAGTCTCTAACCTCTAGGCCAGGAAGCCGGCCAAACCAGGAAGCCAGCTGTAGGTGACACAAAATGCTAACGCTGTTTATGTCCTCGTAGTATGGACCAACTGTGGGTGTGTGATATGTGAAGTGTTAGCACCATCACGCCGTGCAGGCCTAAGTCACGGAGGAATAGGTAACCAAGCTTTCCTTCTCTTAGCGAACGTCAAGAGATGATATCGTATTCTCGTCGGACCAAGCTCAAGAAATTGTCGACGTAACGTCCAGACAGGTACACTAACGGTCCGTTACGCTATTTACGTACATGCTAATACCATGTCACACTATTTACTGTGTATGAACATGTTCTCAGGCTAAGACACGAAGACCACATACCACAAACAGAAACTTACACTTCCTGCGTACAAGGACATGCACATGCATGGACTACTCTTGAGTTTAAAGCGAGCGAACGAAACAATAAAAAACCGCACACATTCAAAACATATGCGACTCATAATGCAATTAATAGATAAGGTCGTGATTTCAATATTTCATCACTGAGACTCCTTTGATAAGCTTTCTGAAAGGCGTGTTCCAAACGCCTTAGAGATCTGGTAACGCAGCTTATTTACAAAACATGCAAAATGGCATAAGTTGTGGAACAGGAAGGGATTTCAATTATACCGCGCTCCACGGGCGTGGCATAAAAATCCTCCTGATGTTCCAATCTTCACGTAGAGTAACCGTAGTAACTGAGAATCTACAAATACATACAGAAGACAAATATCGCTGACATTCTATTCGATTACACTATCGTAGGATGTAGGAACTTATTTAATGTGAAGTTTCTCGATGAAACACAGCTGCGGGATGTTTTGGAAGCAAACCGCCTTGCCTTGGTTTCCATATAATGTTATGAATACTGGTCGTTCAGAAAGCAGTGGTAAAATACTGAACATAAAGTTGCCAACAAATCACAAACAGCGTTTGTGAAGATTTTCATGTTTGTTTGTGAAGATTCTTATGTCCGTTTGTGTAGATGTTCGTGTCTGTTAGTGAAGATGTGCCTGTCTGTTTGTGAAGATGTTCATGTCTGTTTTCTGTTTGTGAAGATATTGATGACTTTTTTTTAAAGATGTTCGTGTCTGTTTGAATCAGGCAATCAATCGGTCATAGAAATAGTGCAGTCACTTCACAATATGACTCATAAATCAATCGCCGTTATGTTTTCACGTAGCATATATATTTCCATTCATCTCTGTCTCTGTCTCTGTCTCTGTCTCTGTCTCTGTCTCTCTCTGTCTCTCTCTCTCTCTCTCTCTCTCTCTCTCTCTCTCTCTCTCTCTCTCTCTCTCTGACAGTTCACTTGTCCAAGCTAAAAGTTACCGTTTTGCTAGTTATTGTTTTCAGTCAAATAAGATGGGTAGAATTTCAGACAGACCTGAACGCCTAATTCTTAACCCTTTGAATATAAAGTTAGTTCTTTCGTCTCTCTCTCTCTCTCTCTCTCTCATCTCTCTCTCTCTCTCTCTCTCTCTCTCTCTCTCTCTCTCCCCTCTCTCTCTCTCTCTCTCTCTGTCCATCCCCCTCTCTCCTTCACTCTTTCTTTCACTCTCACACAATATCTCTATCACTCCGCTCTCACTCTCTCCAATATCGATTGCCTATTATACTTACAGCCGGTCTCTCTGGCCGAGGGGTTACAACACTTTCTCCGTAATCCCGTTTATCACGCAGAGTCTCATAGCGGGGCGAGAGCTGGGAGCGGTTCGATCCCCGCTGGTGACTTGCGGGATAACTGACCCGGCCGCCCAGAAAGCAATGGCAAACTACTGAGCGTAATCTTGCCAAGAAATCAACATACAGCTGAAAGATGCTGATGTTGACAGCGATGTCCTGTAAAGGATATGCAAAACATTTACATTATCCTTACAATCACCCATTCAGTCCGCCTGCACCGATCAAATGTGACCCACCGCATAGTATGAGAACCACTATGCTAGCACTTTCCCCGAAATAGGCTCTCGCTGGTTTCTCGTTTTACGATGCAAAACCGCTCAAGAAGCTAAACGACCCTTAGCTAATCTCCCCACGTGCTCCCGACGCCATTAAACTGGACCCCAGAATGTCTTCTTGCATTCCAGATCTGAGAATTCCGATTTTACAACCTGTTACCAGTGTTACAATTGATGATTGTTACAGTAACTAATCGGCTCACAGCTTTATAGCAACCTTTGTCTAGACGTATTACTTCTTAACTGAATTTATATTTCAACCCCTACACCGGTTTGTTGGACTTAAATGTTGTTGACTTCACGTCATTGGTTGGGGCGATAAATTACAAGTGCCAGAGAAGTCACCTTGGCTGGCCGCCTGATGGCGAAGGACACTGGTAATGGGGAATGCTAATCAGTCCATTGCAGTAGAAATAATAGCACGTGTATGAACTACGCTTGAGTTCATAGTCATGAACGCAAAAAAAGAAAAAACAAACAAACATTCTCACAGTTTCGCTCGTTGTTTTGTACCATTACTATACACGTGTTTAGTCCCTTCATAATTATTGTTAGTTTAGTTACTATTCACCGCCAATTCACTTGTATGAGTAAATACATAGAGGTACTGTTTGTATCTGTTTGTTTGTTTGTTTGTATGTTTGTGTTTTGGTCAGTTTTTGTTTTCCACCGAGTATATGTATAAAGTTATTGCATTTCAGGTATACAATTATTGTTTTCTGTCAGTTCACATGTCCGAGGGAACTGTGTAAAGATATATATCTCTATTTGGTCACCACTACCTATATAATGATACTCCTCCATGCAACAGTCTCGATCGATTCATTCAACCAGTCAACAGTAACATCCAATCTGCCTGTGCTTCTTCCCGCACTGATCTTTCACATTATCACGATGTTTTCCAGTAATTCTCTTTTCATCACACAACCAAAGAATTGTGTTTACCTCTTTCTTATAGTCGTATATACTGTTTTTGTTTCAAGGCCCTTGCCAGGTAATCGTTGATAGCTACTCCGGTAGACTAAGTATAATGAAGCATATTTTCAAAGCAGTTTTCTGCTATGGGTATTCTTCTTCGTTCATCCGGAGTTTTTTTTCTTTTCGGATGTGATTGCGTTGTGCCTGTTTACAGCAGAGCTGCGTTCTTGCGCCGTTAGGCCGACACATCCGACTTCTGCGGTGCTATGGGTATGTGACGTGAAGCTTGGACAATGAGCAGTCAAGCTGAAAAACATTCTGATGGCTGTAGAAATGTGGTTTCTGAGGAGAATGCAAAAATATCATGGACAGACAGAAAAACCAATGACAAAGTCCTACAAGAAACATGAAAATCGTATACTGATTAGAGAAATTAGACGTAGACAGTCAACATTGTTTGGACATGTTATGAGAAGAAATAAATTGGAGAACTTGGTGACAACTGGCAAGATCGAGGGGAAGAGAAGAAGGGGAAGACAGAGAAATAAATACCTGGATGGCTTGGCTACGTGGCATGGTCGAGACAAGAACTCTGAGCTGGTCCACGACTCTGATGTTCGAGTGAAATTTCGAATCATGACCGCTTATCGGCGTTGCACATAAAGGATAGATGGATGCGATAGGGTCATGACATTTGATAGGCCTGAAAGCAGGGAGGAATAGGTTACTCACTTACTCACTTAAAAGGCGACGAACCTTCCTCAGACTGTGCTCATGGCATCATTAATGAAAGAACCATCAGCAAACGAGAAGTATCGGTAAGCTTTACTAGAACATGATCACAAGTGACAACATGGACGTTGCGGCCAAAGCCTTCGTCAGCACACACACAACTAACACACATCAATACAAAAATACGGACCACAATAACAAAGTTAGTTGCATATCCTTTACAGGACGTTGCAGTCAACACTAGCATTTTTTTGCTGATTTTATGTCTTGGCAAGTTTAAATTCAGTAGTTTGCCATTGATTTCTGAACGACCGGCAACCATACAATTTCGTTTTAAAAAACAAACAACGCAACGCGATCTGATACCTAATCGCACGCGGCTTTGTTTCTAACTCGGGTATGTGGGATTTCGAACCGCGTTCGTAACGCCTTCGCCACGGAGCAGACGTTGAGAATATATATATATTCTGAAATTGAGTGTCTACTCTGTTACTACCTCTACCTGTAATTGTGATTTAACCCGCGTACTGTGGTGTGTTGCGGAACACGTCATAACTTTCTCGGTCATTCGCTAATTGTAATGTACAGGGAAGCCCCGCTATACTTCTCTTCGGTTAACGTCGTTTCGCTATAACGTCGTTGTCACAATAGGACATAACTTCACTTTACGTCGCTACGTTCCGCCATAACGTCGTCACCTGTATCGCTATGCTGCGTTAACGTCGCCATTTTACATTTTGTGCAGTGCGTTTTTCCAGGGTTTTATCGTGTAATCACCCATAATTGTGAGTAATTGCTAATATTGTGTCTGGTTGTAAGAGAACCAGGAAAAGTGTTACTCTTGAGGTGAAGTTAGATATGTCACATCGTTTTGAGTCTGGCGATCGGGCTGTTGATATCGGTAAAGTCCATGGTTTACCTCCAACCACGGTAAGGACAATTCGTGCAGGTGCTGACAAAATCAAAGAGCTGCTAAAAACGTAACCCCTTTTAGTGCTCCCAAGATCACTCGTACCAAACATGGAAGCACTAATGGCCGTCTGGATTGAAGATCAGAACCAACGGAATATGCCTGTGAGCAAGATGGCTATCCAATAGAAAGCAAAGTCTCTCTATGAAGATCTAGCTAAGAAAGCGGGCGAGTAGTCGTGCTGAAGATAGTTTTGAAGCGAGTCGTGGTTTTAATGCATCTATGCCCCAATAATTCTACCACTCGCCCTCCAACCCACCTCTATTTAAACAATAAATATCAACAACCATCAAAATAAACATTACATAATACACTGTATTTTATTTAATTCTATGGGAAATAGTGTTTCGCTATACGTCGTTTCACTTAAAGTCGTGTTTTCCAAGAACGTACCCCGACGTTAACCGGGGCCTCCTGTATTGTAAACTATTTTAATTTGCTAATCATGGCAGACGATCAAGCGGCAAAGGGCACAAGGTTTCAGAACTCCAGCATTCATTGGAATGCGCTGATTGAGAGTTTATGTCCCAATGTGGGAATAGAAGACAAAATTAGAAGAAAGTATTGGAAACGCAGTCCCCCATTTTACATTTAGCCTTTTGTTTCGACGATCACACGCAACATAAACTTTAGCAAAGTAATTGGGATTATAGCAAGATGAGCTGAGTATAGTCATGAATCGACATCAGAGCACTCTGGACATTCCCATACGTGCTCAGTCCTCATCTACAACAGCGAGAGAAGAGCAGCTAGATTGGAGCCAGCGAAACAAATGGGAAAATAACACCATGAGATGGACAAATCGCTAAACGATCCTGGTCTTGGCATTCCCACCGGCTACTATTACCTGACTAGAGCGATTGATACAAGCTAGTTGGTGACCCCTTGAAGTATCAGACAAATGTTAGACTGAATAAGAATAAGACAAACATCGAATTATACAGAATGTCGCACACCTACCTAGTTACACGCAATCGTGCCGACTTGTACACAAAGATACCCAGTTCTGCTTAAACTGAACTCAGACAGTTTAGTAGTGAGTTACTCCTCTGGGTGCAATTTACCTAATAGAATCGACGTATATTTAATCTCCTCCTGCTGCTCCCCCCTATACGATTCCTTCTTCTACTTCTTCTATTCTCATCATCATCATCATCATCATCATCATCATCATCATCATCATCATCATCATCATCATCATCATCATCATCATCATCACCACCATCATCATCATCATCATCATCCTCATCATCATCATCATCATCTTCTTCTTCTTCTTCTTCTTCTTCTTCTTCTTCTTTTATTCTGTTGCTGTCAATCCTCCCTTCCAACAATGAAACTACACACGTCAAAAGCTGCTATCATTTGCAACCACTATCATGTCACCGCTAAATGATGCAAATAACCTTTAGGTCTCTATATACATTTATTATTTATGAATTCCAGAGGAAGGACTGTCTAGTTTACTATTTACATGTTTTGTCTGTGTGTGCCCTGTCCATCTCCTACATCTGATTGACTAAAATGTGTTGAGCTGTCACCATAAACTACACATTGGTGGTTTTAGAGGACAATTTTAGTGCATTTATTCATGTGCATTGCACACAAGGAAAGCGAAACAATACAATCAATAAAATACTGATTTGCAACTTGAAATCTACCAATATCTATTTACACTAAAATACTACAGTCTAGTGCTCTTACAGAATAACACTATATAGGTAAGTTTGATTACATCTGTTGTTGGTCTCACGATTTCTGAGTTGAAAGTCGGTCAATGAAAAATGTACGTTTTTATCCACACATACATACACACACACAAAAACGCAGAAATGTGAAATCAACTAATAAAATACACGCACAAAAAGAAGCAGCACCTGTTGCTAACTAATAATGATGTAAAGACTCTGAAAGTAAATAAATATAAAAATGAAATAAGCATGAGAGAAAATTACACTTGTGAGCAGACATTAAAGCAAATCTATCGGCATGATTACGTGCGCGCATGCACGCACACACACACACACACACACACACACACACACACACACACACACACACACACACGTATATATATATATAAACAAGAGCATGCAATAATGCCTGTCTACTACCTACCTAAACTACTGAGCGTAATCTTGCCAAGAAATCAACAGACAGCTGAAAGATGCTGCTGTTGACAGCGATGTCCTGTAAAGGATATGCGAAACAAAAAAAAAACAAAAAAAAAAACTACCTACCTACCCATTTACTTACCTACCTTTCTACCTGCTTACCTATCCATCTGTCAAACTTCATACACAACATAATGCCTACCTACTACCTATCTACCTAAATTCTTCCTGCATACCTACCTGCACATTTATCTATCTACCTACCTGCCTGCTTACTTATCTGCCTACCTACCTGACTCATATACCTGCACATCTGATTATTTACATATTTACTTACTATCTACCTAACTGCATATTTACCTACCCAGCTAACTGCCTACTTACGTACCTCCTTCCTTTCTACTTCTCCACCTACCTACCTACCTACCTACATACTTACCTACCTACCTACCTACCTACCTACCTACCTAATTGTCTACTTATCTACCTATCTGCTTATCTATCTGTCTACGCACGTGCCCATATGTGTGGCACGTTACACCCAACTTGGGTATTTATGATGCCCATGTTAAACATTGCCTCAGCGAGTCATGTATTATTGATTATTTTTCATGCGTTTTGACGCTTATTGTTCTTTTGTTGTCAAGGAATTGCTTCATAAGAGATGTTGAATGAAAGAATGTATGAGAGGAAATAGAGAATAAGGGCAGAATGCCAGACGGGCCTGCGTACCCAATTCTTAACCCTTTGAAAACAAAGATTTTCGTTCGTTCGTTCGTTCGCACCCACCTACTTCCTTACTACCTACCTATCTAACTGCCGACTTATCTAACAACCTATCTGCCTACTTACCTACACACCAATCTCATTGCCCATCTACCTACACTCTGCTTACCTGCCTACCTACCTACCTACCTATGTAAGACGGGCCTGCGTGCCCATTTGTAACCCTTTTAAAGTAAAGTTGAATTGATTGAATTGAATTGATTGATTGATTGATTGATTGATTGATTTAGGATCGACACCACAGCATTCGGGCATTCCAATAAGCGCTCCGTCCCCATCCACAGCAGTCAGGAAGAGTTTCCAACACAATAGTACCAGTAGCAATCTAATTATATGTCCGTCTCGCCTTTCCTCTGAGCATTGAGCGTCGGCCAGATCCCTCGTCACTCCTCGTGTCTCATTCTTGCCAGACCCATGGTAATCCATTTGCTCCTCCGAGGTGTACACCGCGCTCCCACAAGGCCGCAACCACGTCTGCCTTGTCATGTATCAATACTCCACCAAGTTTTGCCGAGCCAGCCAAACTGTCTGCCTGTTCATTCCCCAGCACACTGGCATGCTCCGGAGAAAAGATCCAGGCGATGCTTGTCACCCGTGACCTCCGAAGCGAAGCAAGCCACTCCGCACGAAGCCTGCCCGTCCTCACTCTCGTCAGCATGCTTTCTGAGTCAGTTACAATCACGATGTGTGTGTGTGTCGAATTCTCCATCCAGCGGAGAGCCGCAGTGACTGTCTCCACCTCCATCCTTAAGCTGGATGTTGTGGTATCACATGCCAGGCTCTCCTGCACTAAACGTCGACCATTAGCTTTGGCTATGAACCCCCAGCCACTTCTCTCACCTCTTGACACCGAACCATCTGTGTAGATAATCACATCACCCGAGTGAGCATTGTCCTGAATTAGTTGCTGGATTTCCACTTCCGTGGCCCCTGCTGGCCACTCCCTGTACTCCCGGCTTAATGTGATTATAACTCTGCACAAGTCTGACTGCTCCGCTAGCACTCTGACCCACTCCTCTCCTCGCCTAATGTTCTCCAAGGAGCACACCTGTCTGATCGTATCCTCCGCCTGAGCCACCTATGATTATTTCCCTCTTATCAGTCGCTGACCCTTAACTGCGTCCAGCGCCTCATGCAGTGGGTGGTCTGTGTCTGCAGCTACTCGGAGGTATGCCCTCGCCTGCATCACCTTGAGCCTACCAGCAACAGTCGGCAGACCAAGGATGTAACGCATACACACTACTGGGGTGTCTCTGGTGCATCCCAGAATGACCCACATAGCTTCGTTCTGTATGCGCTCTAACTTCACCAGCTGACTCTCTGAGACAGTGAGCACTCCTAATCCATTATCAATTACTGAGAGGATCAAGTGCTGGTATAGTGTGAAAATAATTCTCTGCTCTGTTTTCATTGCAGCCATAGTTTTAAATTGAATTAAATTGAATCTATCTACCTTCCTATCTGCCTGCGAGCCCAATTCTTAACCCTTTGAAAATAAAGATTTTCGTTCGTTCTACCTACCTACTAATAGCCTTTTTTTTTTACCTACATACCTACGCCCGTACCTACCAACATATACACACACACTCACCCACGAAATTCAGCGACGTTCGCCATAATGATAATCCTAATATTAAGTTTATTTATCAGTACCCATTGAAGACTGCTGGCTATTAAAGACGATAATACAAAGAAAGTTGAAATATATTGGTCAGACGAAAGTTTGGAGAGAACAATAATGGAGGCATATATGCCTGGTTGGAATAGTGGATGAGGAAAGCCAAAGAGAAGATGGGGGAAGGATGTGGCGGATGATCTCCAGATGGGTGTATCGGACACGGAACATCTTGCTTATGATCGAGAGGTTTTCCGGAATGTTGTTATGGGAGCGGGGCTCTGCAAAGGACATGCTACTGAATGAATGAATGAATGAATGAATGAATGAATGAATGAATAAATGAATGAATGAATGAATGAATGAATGAATGAATGAATGAATGAATGAATGAATGAATGATCAGTACCTACACAAGAAGAGAATACAAGGCAGAACATTGCCTAGAATGTTTTCCTGTAGGGCCGATCGTCATATGTTCGAATCCCATTTTTGAAACGATGTTTTTTAACAAGGCTCCCAGGCCGACTTAGCCTACTGGACGTAACGTAGAAATTAAAAGCGGTCATTGTGATAGTGGTTACGTCATTCGTTCTGTAACGACTGGTCTATGAGCATAGTCGGTTGGCACCTAATACTTCATACTCATCAAGACGTGTACAAACGATGTTTACTTTTGCTAAGAATTGGTAGCGGTTCTCTCCGCGTCGGTAACTTACGGGGTATGTGTGTGAGCCGGTCGCTCAGAAAGCAATGGCAAATTACTGAGCGTAATCTTGCCAAGAAATCAACAATCAGCTGAAAGATGCTAATGTTGACAACGATGTCCTGTTAAAGGATATGCGAAAAAAAAAAATCGTATAATTAGAAGAAATAAGTAAAGATTAGAGGAAACAGGGTTAGCGAAAAAAGACAGTGGGATTGGAAACTGTTGAAAGTTCAGTGGATGACTGTGTTTGGTTTAAGTACAAGTGCACTGCGATGTGTGTATATCTGTGCGTGCGCGTGTGTGTGTGTGTGTGTGTGTGTGTGTGTGTGTGTGTATTTTCGTGTTTGCATGGTGTTTTTGTGTGTTTTCCTGTTCTTTGCAGGACGTTGCCTCAATCCCAGATTGATTCTTAATCAAGTTTACCTTCAGTAGTTTACCGCTGGAGAAGTCGACGTTTAAGTTTATTCGCCAAAGAATTTCTATAGGATTCACTCCTTCACTGATGAAAAAAAAAGACATTTAACAAAACGCTGTTCCTCGTTCGTGCATGTCAAAAGTGGGGCAGCCAACTTTAAACTGTCTTTCTGACGTCATCGTGTCCAGTGTGGTAATGCATGCCTGTCAGTGAAGCAAGTGTATGAGTGGAGTAGGAAGTGTCAAAACGGTGTGACTTCTGTGACACTCTGTTCACGAGCAGATCAGGGCACCCCAGAGTCGATTTTTCTACATGAATCTAAGCACGTTAATCGACTCTGGGGGACTTGCATTGAACGCAATGGTTGATTACATCGAAAAATAATACATTTGTCCTTTACCTTTTCAGAATATATTCACCACCCCCCCCCCCCCCCCCCCCACCCCCCCCCCCCCCCCCCCCCCCCACACACACACAAAATTAAGGTTTTCATTTGAAACCCCCCTCCCTCTCCCGTACAAGGGAATTTGCATAATATGGCTGTTTGGTGTGAGCAGACCGATTCAGTAGTGAACTGTGGGAAAACCAAAGTAATGTGGTGCTCTTTGAACAACATCATCGAGAAAGAAGACCTGCTTGGTATATTTCTAAATGGGCAGGCAATTAACAGAAGAGCAACGTTAAAATGTCTGGATTTGACATTTGGTCCTAACTTGTCATCTAAGGAGCTGGCGCGTTAGTGTAATCGCTAGGAGATTACGCTGATAATGCCATGATCGCGGTCAGGCGAGGTATCGACGTCACCTGTGTTAGCCGTCCACTAAGTCAGGGACAGGCTGGTTATCTATTCCCCCCGTGCTTTCAGCCTCACAAAAAGTGATGGTATTAACATTCCACAGACACATCCCATGTCTCTGCTTCCAGATTTATATTTGATTGTTTGTGTCTTTCTTTTTATCTTTCGTTCTTTTTTTTTTTTTGTATGTGTGTCATCTAAGTACCATGTGCGAATTTGGATATATATATATAAAACACTTACCCATCCTAAAGTGATACTAAGAATGTCATGGGTTATACATGAAGCACATTAGTCTAACTGTGTGTTCTACCGCACAGACAAATACTGGGTTATACATGAAGCACATTAGTCTAACCGTGTGTTCTACCGCACAGACAAATACTGGGTTATACATTAAGCACATTAGTCTAACTGTGTGTTCTTCAAGCAGCACATTAAAATACTGGGTTATACATGAAGCACATTAGGTTAACAGTGTGTTGTACAGCACAGGCTCCCCTCGACGATATTTACTGCCTTGGCACGGCAAACAACTCAACCACCAAGTGTTATTATCAGGTAATCTGCTGTGACCCAAACATCTTTGAAATTCTTACCTCTCCTCAGTCCTAAAGGAACATCTTGAAAACCCGATTGTTTTAGGATCAGAATGCACATTAGGTAAATGCCGAAGCCGATGCTTACTGCCAGCAAACGTAGACACCGTTTGGATCTGTCAGATGTGTTATTAAATTTACTGCTGTAAGCCATTTAGATGGAACATGAGAAGCAGGGCTGTCATCTTCACAAAACACGTGCCTGAGGACATTAACGTCAGCAAAAGAAATCATGCAACTCCTCACATCTCTACGGTGAGAGCTGGCGTAGTTAAACTATGTCCTGAAACAATGAGAGGCTTATTATTTTATATGAATGTACTAACCTGGCAGAATGAGGGGCTTAGAATCATATATGAATACAACATCATGGAAAAATTAGAAGCTTCTAATCATATATGAATGCATTATTCTGGAACACTGAGGAGCTTCTAATCATATATTAATGGAATATCATGGAACAATGACGGGCTTCTAATCATATATAAAAACGTTATCCTGGAACAATGAAGGGCTTAGAATTATATATGAATAGAATGTTATGGAATAATGAGGGTCTTGGAATCATAAACGAATGCAATATAATGAAACAATGAGGGATATATGTTCATATGTAAATAAAAATGGACCAATGAAAAGCTTAGAATCAAATATGAATGCATTATAATGAAACAATGAGGGGCGTATAATCATATGTGCGTGGAGTTGAGTTTAGTTGAACTAAGAAGCGACATCATTGGACTCAGGACATTCCTATATGCGCTCCGTCCCCTCGTTCAACAGCCAGCGAAGAGTCATACTACTAATTGTTCCCACCGCTATCTGATTGAAAGTTCTCATGGTCTTCCTTCTTAGTTTTGAGATTGAATCCCTATCGATTCACGACATTCTCATTCTTTCCACATACGGGTTCTCAGTTTGTTCCCTTGCCTCTCCACCTAGTCCCACAGACGAACGACCACATCTGCCTTTCCATAGGTAATCTACCACCAAGAGATGCATTCACAGTCAACGTGAATGGAATATAATGGAACAATTCTGGGCCTAGAATTATATATGAATGCATTATCCTGGAATAATGCGGTGCTTCTAATCATAAATGCATACAATATAGTGGAATAATGATGGTCTCAATATCATATATAAATGCAGTTTAATGGAACAATGTTGGATTAGAACCATATATGAATTCTTTGTCCTGGAACAATGAGGGGCTTCTAATCATACATGAATGCAACATAGTGGACTAATGAGGGTCCAATAGTGGACTAATTGTGAATGCAATATATTGGAACATTGAGGGCTAAGATTCATATATGAATGCAATTGAATGGAACAATGAGGGGCTTAGAATAATATATGAATGCAATATCATAATGAACGAACGAACGAACGAACGAACTTTATTTTCAAAGGGTAACAATTTGGGCACGCAGGCCCGTCTTACATTGGAACAATGAGGTTCTTAGTATCATAAATTAATCCAATATCATGGAACAATGAGGAGCTTAGAATCATATATGAATACAGGTTTGCAACTTTTATCACGAGGGTATAATTAAAACCGCAGTCACCGGAACGTTGTAAAGTTTCATTAATAATATTGAGACATGTAATGTTACTGGTAACTTGCGCTGTGGTTACAGGGATATTGAGACGTGAAGTCTCGTAATTGCCCGTCTTACTGAGTCGAGGTTAGACACAAGCTGCAGGCGATTAGGAAACAGACCGCTTAGCATGTATATCGATGGTATGAGGCGTAGGTAATTCAGAAAGCAATGACAAACTGCAAATAACAGTGCAAGGTAAATCTTTCTTTTAATGTTGCATATCCCTTGCAGGACGTTGCAGTCAACACCAGCATTTTTCAGCTGCTATTGATGTACTAGGCAAATTTTACGTTCAGTAGATTCAAAATATTCCAAGCTACCATTGGTCATTGTTTAAATATAACGCAATACATAGCGAACGACTAAATAGACTTCATGTCCCTAAACCTAGGATAGACTTATATAAAACAAGCTTAGCATACTCTGCCGCTCAGTTGTGGAACAATCTTCCACAAGAAATCAAAGACACCACCAATCATTATACATACATTCGCAACCTGTTTGTCTTTTCTAGCCCACAGTTATTACTGAACCTCCATCTATCCCTCATTTATTGTTGAACCTCATTATATCCTACAATTATTGACGAACCTCTTTCAGCTCCACAGTTATTATTAAATCTCCTTCTATACCGCAGTTATTGCTAAACTGTCTTTCTATCCCACAGTTATTACTAAACCTCTTTCTATCCCACAATTATTACTACACCAACTTCTATCCTACAGTTATTACTGAACCTTCATGTGTCCGGAAAGGTTAACCCGGTCAACAAATGCCCGCAGAAGTTGGATGTGTCGGCCTAACGGTTCAAGAACGCAGCTCTGCTATAAACAGGCACAACGCAATCACGTCCGAAAAAAATCTCCGGAAGAACGCTGCAGAACCTTCATGTATCCCACAGTTATTGCTGAATCTCTTTCTATCCTACAATTATTGACGAGCCTCTTTCTATCCTACATTTATTATTGAGCCTCCTTCTATCCCACAGTTATTTCTGATCATCCTTCTATCCTACAGTTATTACTGAACTAACTGTTATACCACAGTTATAACTAACCCAACTTCTATCCTACAGTTTTACCGAACCTCCTTCTATCCTACAGCTATTACTGAATTTCCTCCTATCCTACAATTATTACTGAGCCTCATTCTATCCTACAGTTATTACTGAACCTTTTTCTATCCCACAGTTATTACTGAGCCTCATTCTATCCTACAGTTTTACCGAACCTCCTTCTATCCTACAGCTATTACTGAATTTCCTCCTATCCTACAATTATTACTGAGCCTCATTCTATCCTACAGTTATTACTGAACCTTTTTCTATCCCACAGTTATTACTGAGCCTCATTCTATCCTACAGTTTTACCGAACCTCCTTCTATCCTACAGCTATTACTGAATTTCCTCCTATCCTACAATTATTACTGAGCCTCATTCTATCCTACAGTTATTACTGAACCTTTTTCTATCCCACAGTTATTACCGAACCTCCTTCTATCCTACAGCTATTACTGAATTTCCTCCTATCCTACAATTATTACTGAGCCTCATTCTATCCTACAGTTATTACTGAACCTTTTTCTATCCCACAGTTATTACTGAGCCTCATTCTATCCTACAGTTTTACCGAACCTCCTTCTATCCTACAGCTATTACTGAATTTCCTCCTATCCTACAATTATTACTGAGCCTCATTCTATCCTACAGTTATTACTGAACCTTTTTCTATCCCACAGTTATTACTGAGCCTCATTCTATCCTACAGTTATTACTGAACCTTTTTCTATCCCACAGTTATTACCGAACCTCCTTCTATCCTACAGCTATTACTGAATTTCCTCCTATCCTACAATTATTACTGAGCCTCATTCTATCCTACAGTTATTACTGAACCTTTTTCTATCCCACAGTTATTACTGAACCTCCTTCTATCCTACAGTTATTACTGAACCGCCTTCTATCTTACAGCTATTACTGAAACTCCTTCTCTACCACAGTTATTACCGAACAGCCTTCTATCCTACAGCTATTACCAGGCTTGGCCATGGAAATCCCCTGGGGGAAAATAGGGGATTTTCTGAATAGTGTAGGGATGGTATGGGACGGGATGGGACAGGCATAAATTACCATTGGATGGGACAGAAAAACATGTCCCTTGGACAAGCCTGCCAGGCTTGGCCATGGGAATGTTATTCCCATGGGAAAGTCCCATGGGACGGGATGGGATGGGACTTGCATAAATTACCACGCAATGTAAATTATGTCCCATGGACAACCCTGGCTATTACTGAACCTCCTTCTATGCTGCAGCTATTACTGAACCCCCTTCTATCCAACAGCTATTACTGAAACTCCTTCTCTCCCACAGTTATTGCTGAACCGCTTTCAGCGATTACTGATCCTCCTTCTGTTCCAGACAGTTGTTATTGTAACCCACTTTCACTCATACAATGCAACAGAAACAATGGCATGGTGTGTTCATGAATACAATGGCGGAATGCCGATGACGAGGCACTGATAATGCGACCATGAGACATTCAGAAATCACAAGACAAATATCTAGATCAACTGTTCAAGAACTTGAGATTATTTACATGTTTGTCCAGTGTTGTATATCTACTGTTTTGTTTTTCTGCCACGTTAAAAGACATAACACTGTTATAAAAGCCATAGGAGGGTAAGGTTGAAGGCAAGCGAGCAAGAGATAGACAAAAATACAATTATGAAGATAATATCAACAGATGTACGAACAGAAATCTGACGGAATGTACAATCAAGCCGAGAGACATTCAATGTTGGAGATACTTTGTAGCCAACTTTCAATGTGGAGGCGGCACTAGATTCATTAATTATTATGGTATATGTAATAGTTACTAAGTGGTATATACTGTGGAACAAGATAGACCCTAGTATACTTGGATCTTTAAAGTGCCATGTTGTCTGAATTAACACTGCAGTGTGATCAAGTAGCTTGATGAAATGTGTTTGAAAACGGGTTTGGAAGGGAAGGGATTAACTTCATCGCATCAACTTTTATCCCCTGTGGCAAGTATTCTTTCCACTGGGCGACCTGTCGAAAGCGCCGCACAAAGCACGAACTCAGTAGTTCCAGCAACGACCCCCAGGAGCGAGAGGCAGGGGGCGTTACGACTTCGCCACGAAGACTCCCGTGATGAGATGAATTAAGTTATTGATTGAACTAGAAAAGCCATCTCAGACTGGCGGAGCAAACGTCCGCTTGTGTCCGTGTGTAGGAAGTATAGAAAATCTATCTTGTGTTCTCACCACGGACAGATTAACTTTAGAAAACTGGTACTCTTGTTTTTCTATCGGTTTTAAACAGTGCTGAAATATGAGAATTAAATTTTAAACTTCTATCAATGTTGAGACTCAATCCAGCTGCACTTTCCTCTCATGGGGAAGAGAGGCAGAACCAGACCAAGAGATTTTATACTGGATAGACTGAGACGGAGGCATGGAGGAATATCATCAGCATAGTTGATTCAGAACACCTAGGACCGAGATCTGTGGAGAGCCATGAACGCCTACGCCGGCTGGCAGGACACTTGATGATGATGATGATGATGATGATGATGATGATGATGATGATGATGATGATGATGATGATGATGATGATGATGATGATGATGCCACTTACCTCTGGTAGTTTCCACGTAGAATTGAAAGGTTCTCTGTGAGTTTAAAGTGTGAAGAATGTGCCTGGTTATAATTAACTTAAGGTATAAGGACTTTTCTGGAATAACAACACAACACAAACAATGATTATATGAAAGGAAAAGATGACACCAACATATTTAACCACGTAAATAAACTGAAATACCTAGGGGCTGTTATAACTTTAGATGGAATATGTTACAAACAGAATAGTCAAGCAAATGCTGCTTGTCAGAAAATGTGATGTAAATTATGCAATAAGACATTATCAGAGAATGTAAGAAAGAGAGTACTGAGATGGTATAAACAAATGAAAATCTTAAAAGTGCGCTATAAATTACAATAACCATGCCATTATCTTGTAAACTGTCAATATTGCTGTTAAGGATGTCAAGAGTATTTGGCACGTGACATCACGGTGCAAGCGAAGACGGTGACGTCATAAGGACAGTTTAAATATGGCAGCCCCACTTTTGACTTGCACCAGAGAGGAGCAGCGTTCTGTTATTCGCGAGTCTCCTTGGCGAATTGGTCAAGCCGTATGCCTAGCGCTCTGAAGGTTGTGGGTTCGATTCCGGGGTACATCTTTTGGTTCTCGAGAGTGCATTTTTCTCGGAGACTCCTGGGCGTCGTCGCTGGAGCTACGTAGTTCGTGCTTTGTGTGACGCTTTCGGCAGGCACCCTACGGAAAGAGACCGAGCCATATGGGATACAACTCGGTGCAATGAAGTCGATCCTCTCGACTTTTAAGGCTTTCAAGGTTTCTGTTATTCGTTATTTTAGTTTTTAATTTATTTGTTTTATCATTGAAGGGGTGAAACCTGTAGAAATTCATAGGCGAATGAAGGTCCTGTATGGTGATGCATGCCAGTCAGTACAGCAAGTGCATTAGTGGAGCAGAAAGTTGCGACCAGCAATGAAATCGAATCCACGAGGACTTCTGGGTAAAGCTGTCTTTTTGCAACACAACAATACTTGACCCCATACTTCCCGTGCAATGGTAGAAACCATCGAAGACCTTCACTTTCAGTGTGTACCGCATCCTCCGTACTCGCCAGACCAAGCCCTGCGTGAATTCCACATGTTTGGACAACATATACCGAAATAAAAAACATGTAAGGTATTCATTTGAATTCCTCCCTCCCCCTAGTAAACCTGTTTTGTTGCAGTGAATTGTAAAACATTAAGGAACAAATTAGGAACAGCTTGGAAGAAACAGTGATAAGAATGATGCACAGAGTACCCTGGACTGCCAGGGTAACCAACAGCGTTTGTCATGAGAAAGCTAATGAAAGTAGAACAGTATATAAAATTAAAAGAAAGAGACACATGGCTTTCTTTGGTCATATAATAATAAGAAAGGCGTTGCAAAAACATCGTGACGGCCTGACAAATCAGTGGGAAAAGAACAGAGACAGCCCGAGAGAAATGATGCTGATTGGACCGAGTCTGTAGCATGGAGGAATTTCATCAGCAGAGTTGACCCAGAGCACCGTTGAGGGCCGAGGTCCATGTAAAGACATGAACGCTTAAATGAACGGTTACGTAATTCTTGCTGCAGAGTCAGCTCCAGCAGGTAAAAATTTCGAATACTTGTATATAATATTAATTGAAATATTTTGGTCACTTTAAACGTCATGAAAGTTTGGAGACAACAACATTGGAAGGGTATAATATGCCTGGGAAGAGACGAAGAGGAAGGCCAAAGAGAAGATGGGTGCCGGATATGGCGGATAATCTCCAGATGGGTGTATCGGCGAGGGACATCTTTACTTATGACCGAACATTTTTCCATATGGCTGTTATGGAAGCGAGGTTCTGCATAGAACATGCTACTGAATGAATGCATGCATGAATGAATGAATGAATGAATGAATGAGTGAATGAATGAATGAATGAATGAATGAATGAATGAATGAATGAATGAATGAATGAATGATCAGTACCCACATAAGAAGAGAATACAAGGCACCATATTGCCTAGAATGGTTTCCTGTCGGACCGATCGTCATGTGTTCGAATCCCTATTGAAACGATGTTTTTTTTTAACAAGGCTCCCAGGCCGACCAAACCTGCAGAAAGTAACGTAGAAATTAAAAAGCGGCCGATGAGATTGTGTTTACGTCATTCGTTCGGTATCGACAGGTCTATAATATATAGTCGGCTGGCACCTTATACTTCATACTTATCAAGACGTGTATAAACGATGTTTACTTTCGCTGTCGTCCAATTAAAAGAAATAAGTAAAGATTAGAGGAAACAGGGTTAGGCAAAACAGACAATGGGAGCGCGGAAAGCGTCGCCTAAAGCACGAACTCCGTAGCTCCAGCGACGACCCTCAGGTGCCTTCTAAAAATACACTCGTGAACCGAATGATGCGGCCCGGAATCGAACCCACAACCTTCGAAGCCCGAGGCAGACGGCTTGACTACTTCGCCACGGAGACTCCCGTATTAGTAGCAAGAGTTGGTTGGAAGATTGTGTTGCATAGTGCTTTTTCAGTAGCTATTGATATATTTGTTCTTTATTATTGGTGCCATTTTTTCAATGAGTTGGTTTGCCTAATTGTATTTACTTTCGATCTCGTCTTCTGATATGCCATTTGATGATATTATAGTTCCTAGGTACTTTAAGCTCTTTAATTGTTTCAGGGGGTGTTCTTGTAGGTGAATCATTGTTGTTGTTTTTGTATTCTTTGGTTATAGTCATTATATCTGTTTTACTTGTGCTAATTTTCACGTTATTTTTCCAACATTTCGTTTAGCCTATTCACGTGGTCGTATAATGCTGCTTCTGATTTTGCTATTATTGTTTGATAGGAGTGCAAATAGGTGTTCTTTAATGGTATAATTTGCCGATGGTTATTATTCTGTGTTCTGTTCTTCATGGGGTATTCTTGCTGTCTCCGTTTGGCTGATTTCTTTACATATGCCGTCTATATATGTTATGAATGAGAGAGGTGACAGGACACAACCTTGTCATATTTCGTATGTTATTGTGAAGGGTTCTGAGTCCCCTCCATTTGTTCTCACTATGCATTCACTGCTGTTGTATAAGCTTCTATATAAGTTTATTAGGTATGTAATCACTCCATATCGTTTAAGGATATCTTACAGTTTGTTTCTATCTACTCTATCAAATGCCTTTTCTTGGTCAATAAAATTGGCCAAATTGGGATAATTATGGCATTTCACCAGTCTCGTAGTGTCTGTTGTTCTACCCAAACATGATTGAATAGTCTATGTAGTCATGCTGTTCCAACTTCTCTTGATGTTTTAATTAGTTCTATTGGTATTTCATATTGTCCCGATGATTTATTCAATGTTTGACTGCGACGTCCTATAAATGTTTTGCAACTAACTAATTTTGTAACCATTATACTGAAACGCCATCTATTATAGTATTTAATAAAACAAACAATTTATTTTTAATCCTGGGAACAAACAACAGAAACAAACACATGTACGTTCCTGACTTGGATCCTAGTCTACCCGAACAGAATGATCAACTTCAGGGGAGACGGATCAACATAATATGACATACAGGAAGACAAGTATCTATAATATAAGTATGATAAATTACAACTGACCCATGTTTCAGTAGTCAATACCTTTATCACGACCAAAATAAACGGATATGAGTTAATTAAAATGAAATTAAAATACAATACATGTACATACAAACTATATGAATATTTACACACATGAAGATGAAGAACAAGTTCGTGGCTACATTGAGAAAGATAACAGGACAACGAAAAACATAAGAGAAAATATGTTTACGTGTATCAATGGAAAACAATAGAGGACCTCGTGTGGAGCTTTCAGGTGGTCCAATATTTACAGTACTAGTCGGTGATAGTGATTCTTTTCATATAAAACGCTCGCTCGCTTTGAACTCAAGCGTAGTCCATACACATGCTATTAATTTTAATAAACAGTATGACATAACTCAAAGTTATGCTGCTTTACTGAACACAATTAGGGAAAAATGACTTTGTGTTATTGTATATTGTTTACATTTCCATCCCTTTACAGTTCTGTTAATTGTATTACTTCTAGTGCACTGTACTGATTTTTTCGTGTTGTTCAGCTGTCCATACTGGCAATGTCCCTCGCCATCAGGCTAACCCCTTCCGACTTCTGATGTACTTGTAATTTACGACCCCAAGTCAAAGACGAGAAATCAACATTTTAATCCAGCCGACTTATGTATGGATTGATCCCGCAACCTCAGAATTAGCGCATAGGAAGTTTAAGTGTGTTTTCATCTATACGGGCCATGCTGACGTCTCAGATAGCTTGTATCTTCTTCTTCTTCGTTCATCCGGAGTTTTTTTTCGGATGTGATTGCGTTGTGCCTGTTTACAGCAGAGCTGCGTTCTTGCGCCGTTAGGCCGACACATCCGACTTCTGCGGAGATAGCTTGTATTATACCACTTGTTTTCTGTTTGTAAATAAAACTGATGTTAGTTAGATCCTATATTAAATCTCTCTCTCTCTCTCTCTCTCTCTCTCTCTCTCTCTCTCTCTACTCTCTCTCTCTCTTTCTCTCTACTCTCTCTCTCTTTCTCTCTCTCTCTTTCTCTCTACTCTCTCCCTCTCTCGTTCTCTCCCTCTCTTTCATTCTGTTTCTTCCTTTCTTTCTATCTAGTTTGCTAAATACAACAGTCAAATGATTTTTCTAAAGTATTTAAACAAGGTTACAAATATATTACAGAAAGAAAGTAAGTAAGTAAGTAAGTAAGTAAGCAAGCAAGCAAGGAAGCAAGCAAGCAAGAAAGAAAGAAAGAAAGAAAGAAAGAAAGACAGACAGACAGAAAGAAAGAAAGAAAGAAAGAAAGAAAGAAAGAAAGAAAGAAAAAAGGAAAGAAAGAAAGAAAGAAAAAAAGAAAGAAAGAAAGAAAGAAACAAACAAACAAACAGAAACACAGACAGACAGAAACACAGATAGATAGAAACACAGACAAACAGAAACAGAGACAGCACTAGGTGAAAAATAGTGACATGGCAAATGAGAATACCCATTGACTAGATTGAGAACAAGGTTAATTATCTTGGCTGGCCAGACGTCATAAACAACTTCCCGGAATGAATGGGTGATAAATGTGGGTTACCAGTTCATATATTCAGAATCTGGCATTGCTAAATTCGTGATTCCTCATCGGTTAAACCAACCGTCCAAAAAACGCATTCTTACTTGTACAAGACACATAACACCGACACTGTATGAATCAATATCTACTTAGAAATACTAAAAAGAGCATAAAAAGAAAATACAAATCTGCGATACTTTCTAATACAAAAACAGCTCTATAGTTATGTAGTAAATAGTGCTGGAAAATCACTTTCAGAAGCCGGAATACTCATTGATAGACTGCACGATCTAGGTTCTAGTGAGTATTTAGTATAAAAAGCACCACATATCCGACAGAATTTCGTTAACAAGGTCTGATCCAAATGTCATTATTGTCGAAACAAACGACTCCGCGAATGAGATTAAACTCAGGTTTTCTCTGCGTGTTATTAGTTTTATTTCCATAGAACGCCATCTTTGTTGCCAAATGTGGGAATGTAATTATACACAAGGAGCGATGACGAAATGCAGGCTGTGTGTAATTCGCGAATGGAAGAAATTATCTGTACAAAATATAGTGACTTCAAGGGCAGTTATTATTTCTTAGTGCAATCAGCATATGTAATATTGGCTACAACCTATAAGCGTATCTACTTGGAAACTTCTCTGTCTGTCTGTCTGTCTGTCTGTCTGTCTGTCTGTCTGTCTGTCTGTCTGTCTGTCTGTCTGTCTGTCTGTCTGTCTGTCTGTCTGTCTGTCTGTCTGTCTGTCTGTCTGTCTGTCTGTCTGCCTGCCTGCCTGCCTGCCTGCCTGCCTGCATTAGCACTGCGAGCGATATCAAGACAAGTCACCTGAACAAGTCAAAAAGCCTGATGCGGGGGAAATGGCACGTTGCAAGAACACCAAACGACACGCGGTATCCAAGATGTGCAGCGTGGGAGCCGACAAGACCGTCAAGAAGACGAACGTGGAGAACCTGCCTGCGAGCTGCAGCAAACAACAAGAACCTCAAGCAAACTCTAACGAAGCCACCACGAGGAAGGACGACGACAACCCACCACAAACAAGAACCAAACCTACTGAGGAGCAGAGAGAGGAGAAAGACACCAGAGTCGGAACACCGACTTACCGACAAACAAGTGGGCTGTCAAGCGTATCCAAGTGGACCTATCAGGCGAAGAAATCCTAAAGCAGCAACGACAAGAGAATCTTCACATCCGGTTCATGAAGGCGGAGCGACTCCTCACCTACTCCAAGATACCTACAAGCTTGTCAGTGGTGACGACGGAGGGCACCGAAATACCGACCACAGTATCAATCAACAAGAAAATACAACATCCAGAGAGATTCATCCCAAGAGCCAATCAATGTTCCAGATACCAGAGGGCCGGCCACAGCAGAGCAGCATGTCGAAGTAAGACGAAAATCTGCCGGTACTGCGCCGATCACCACGCCTTCAAGGAGTGTCCGCAGGCCAAGCTCGGACTTCCGAGCACCCAACAACAAACGAAAGTGCGCCAACTGCCTGGGCAAACATGGAGCAAGATACTGGCGGAAATAAAGGAGATCCAGCAAAACATCAAGCAAGACGTGGAACATATGACCGTGTTGAAGCAGGAAAACGAAGAAGTGCTAAGCACCATAAAAGCGGAGAGAGAGCGGCTAAAAGCTGAAATGAAATTAATTCAAAACAAACCAACAGAAGCCATGCAAGAGACCACAGATAAGCCTCAAGAAACCCAACAAAAAAACCTAGCCAGAACCGCAAGATAAAACCAGCAGCCGAACCACGACGCCCGAAAGACCAAGGGGAAACCAACATCCCGCCAGACAGCCGAAGAAAGACAAGATGAGGACCCTGACGACAGCATGAAGTGGCTTACAAAGGAACCTACCTTGGAGGAATTGGAGAAGTGCATAGAAGCAGAAAAGAAACGGGCAAGGCAAGAGGAACTCAGGCACGAGGAATACATAAGGAGACAGGAAGCAAAAGGAAAGAAGGTGAAGAAACTCAGGGAGAAATCGATAGACTACTCGGAGATACTCTTATGACTACGATGCCGAATTCGAAGTACTATATAGATTGACGGAGAGGCCGTCCCTATGGCTGACCACAGATGAAGCAATCGAAAGACAGCAAGAACTCAAACGCGAAAGTGAAAAAGGCGCAAGGAGGAAAATCGCATTGAAAAGCTTCTACAGGCAATACACACAAAAGGAGACAAGAATTCTAAATAAAAAGTCCTTATAAGGACTACAACCAGACGAGCCAGGAGCCAACACCACCAAAGAAAACAACAAGAGGAGACGGGCACAATGGATAGCCGCCGACCCCCCCCCCCCCCCCCTAGCTGACGTCACAGAAACAAACGCTTATGTAACCGGTCCGAGGGAGGACTCACTCGTAAGAGCGCACAAGACAAGAAACAGGGCTAAAAACCCACAAAAACCACGGCTTCCAACAATAACCACCGCTGAGGAAGCAAGTTAGACGAGACCGAATTTTGAAATTTTTATTTTTTTGAAAATTGGAATTGAAATTGGAACTATCTGTCTGTCGGTCGCCGGTCGGTCGATTTATCTGTCTGTCTGTTTTGTTATAATATCTTATGTTATTAATATCGCCATTGAGTACTCTCCTGGTTGCTCAATCCTCCAATCCAGCAGTCATCTCAAGGTATCTCTAGTCACTGTTCCCTTGAAGAGTTGCAATGTCTCCTTCTTGCTCTCAAAGACGGCATGGACGTGCTTGGCCAGGCTTCATTCCCAAATCGAACAAGCTCAGAGACTTGTCGGTATAGGCCAGTTGGGTCCGCACTGCATTCACTTTATGGACATTGCCCGTGCTTCTTCCCGCGTGCATTGGTGTATTGTTGACCAGCTTGTCCGAGCTTTTATTGCCCTTTAAGCTGGCATGTCCGGGTGCGTATTACCGGGTAAGTGGCGTCAGGCGTCACCTTTGAATAGTAGCTACACATTCGGCAAGGAGACTGTGGTTTGCGATTGTCAGTTTTATCATAAGGGAGTCTCCGTGGCCAAGCCGCCTGACTCGGGCTTCGAAGGTTGTGAGTTCGATTCCAGGCCGAGCTCTCCGGTTCAAGAGTGAATTTTTTTGGAGACTCTTGGGAGTCGTCGCTGGAGCTATGGAGTTAGTGCTTTTTGCGATGCTTTCCGCGCCATATGGGATAAAACCCGGTGCAATAAAGTCGACCCTGTCGACTTTTAAGAGACTTTATGTATTATCATAAACATCAGTTGGGGAACCCTTTAAGGCTACAAAGATAGTTCATAAATAAACATATGTGCATGTTTTGGCTGTCTATAGCTTTCAATGTTTATGTTGTCTACCGCATCCTCTAGTCTCTCCAATACTTTTATTGTCAACTTCTAAACGTGTCAAACAATACATGTGTATTTATTAATGAGCAATTCCCTGTAACGTGTTCATGGAGTCTGATATGATGATCACGTGGTGACTTCTCCTCGCGAATGCTGTGGAAACGGCGGTGATCTCCGTCAACTTGCTTGTTGTAGTTGACCTATTTCCCCATCCGTTGTGCTGTGAATGCTCACACTGACCTTGACCAGCGCGTCACGGACCGGTCTGTATAGATGATGATGTCGTCGACTAGTAAATGCTGCTGTATCAATGCCTGTACATCAATTGACGACCCACCTGCTTACCCGCCTGCATGCTTACCTGCCTATCTACCTGCATGCCTACCTCTCTACTACCTATTAGCATAGTTATCTGCCTGTGTAACCGCCTTTCTCTATATCACTGCACCAGTCTATCAATACATCTGTCTGTCTGCCTACACATTTATTATATGATCTTTTTTCCACCCAACAATATATTTACCTGTCTGTATGCATCCTTCTTTCCCAGTATACACATCTTTACGCCAGTTTACATGTGCACGCCTGTAAAACCATATTTTCCCACACACGATCACTTCCTCATATCTGTTATCTTGTGTATTTTGTTATGTCCTTTACCGGCCGGCTTCACTTTATAAAACACATTCAAAACATGGTATGACTACTACACATTCTCCCCATAAACCAGGAGCATTAACCCCATTTCCCTGAGATAATAAACAACTCCGCGGGGAATATATCACATTTACCACCATTGCTTCTTCGAAACGATTCACCCGTTTCTACCTCAGCTTGTTTCAATAACTTTACGGAATACGCCGTACCCTCCGATAATGAGATTAATTAACTCAGACTGCTCATTAAAGACATTCCAATACGATATATATTAAGGTGATCCTTTCATACCCCCCTGTTGTTTATTGATAAGATTCAAGTATCTCGTTTATGTCCTAAAGTCGTGTTTCGGTCATGATTTATGCGTCTGGACTGTTCTTTATTTTACCTCCGAGTGCCCTTTGAGAAACTAAAGTCGTTTAATCAGAACTTTCTGTGAAATCGATAGCAGAATATGTGCTCTGTCTGTTTCTGAAATCACAGATTAATGTAGTTCCAGGAATTCTCGATGGCGCCGAGATGGCACAGTGGCTAGTACGCTTGCCTGCCTGCCCCAGTGGTCAAGGGTTTGAATACCCATACAGGAATTATCGTTCCCTGGATTCATCTGCGGACCCCCGGTCGACTAAAATTAGTACCAGGAAATGTCATCGGAAACAAAGTGCGCCGGTGTAATATTGACTGCATCATCCACCCAATGTCGGCTGATTAATAGAAATAAAATATGGAATTGGCACAATATACCTATTACCACCTTATGTAAAGGGGTGATTTACTTTACGTTTACTTACCATGTACTCAATACTTTTTTGGGGGGATGAATGATGGGTCTTTACTTACCATTTAAGAATAATTTTCAGTGACATGGTTATCTGGAAATGTTCTGTAAAGTAGAGGCGACCTGCATGATCTTGAAAGTATCACCCATCGAGTACTGATTGGTATATAAATATGGGTGTAGCAACATCAACCCAATAAGTCTCATAGCTCGAGAGGTAACCCGTTACCTATATTACATGTAGTTGACGGGTCAGAACACCCACCTAAAGTATTGTCGGTTGTGTCATCGATTCTATGCAATGCTGGGGAATTGTTTTATTAACTGACTCAGTGCTAAACAAAAATTAAATTTTAGCCAAACATGGTGCACAATACAATGAACAAGTATTAACATGTGAATTGCCGTGCACCGAGCGTAGAAATTGCGAAAGATAACATGAAACAAAACAAATAACACCATGAGCCTAATATGGCATATATCGTCCTTCCGTCCAAATGGAGGTGACATGCTTCTGCACTGAATCTGTTAAAACGCTATGTTACTCACTATGTGGAGATGTCTGGAGTAAGTGGTCTTGATGACTCAGAACAGACACACACGCACGCGCACACACACACACACACACACTCACACACACACACACCAGCAACAGTACGGATGGCGTGACGAACACAAACAGTACACGTAACGAGCTGGACCAACCAACAATTATGCAGTAGTGTGTGTGCCTCGTGTGTTTGTCTTCCCTGAAGTCTTCAGAGACTCAATCCACATCCTGGACTGACTTTGATTCAGAGCCGTGCTTCTATGGGGGAGAGTCGGTCACTTACAATGGGCGCAGCAAATTTCCAATAATTTCTAGGATTATAACTGGAGAGGAATAGAATCGTTCCCTCACAAATGTCTGTCATAGCCGAGTGTAGGTGACACTTCACGTCTCTACTTATCTGTCATTTAAAGACGATTACTTCATCTATTATAGGGAAAGATGTGGAGAGACCGTTCACTTTACCTACAAAGTGTTGAGTTGAGTTGAGTTGAGTTGAGTTGAGTTGAGTTGAGTTGAGTTAAGTTGAGTTGAGTTAAGCAGATTTCCGGTTTCAAGATGGCGACGGACGGTGGTGTTGTTTTGTGTTCGTTAACTTTTTCGCGTAGGGGATGGATTTATTCATCTCTTGCGTGTAATTGGTGTGCCAGGATGTAAAACCAGGAGTTTCTACTCAAGATCTGCGCGGGTGCTACGGAGTTCGTGCATCGAGGGAAGCCATCCTTGAGTGAATTTTCAGCAGCGTGTGTGGTTCTCAGCAGTCTGTGTTTACGTTTTTTCAACATGGCGGAAGAACGTGTGTTTTCCGAGCGATCAGCAGTCAACATAACGAAGCGGCGTGGTAACCGCGCAGGGACAAAGAAGCAAGGTAAGCGCGGTGGTTTGAGACGTTTTAGACTCAAGTGTCACCGTCTAGGACTCAGGAATATCCGTATTCTATATTGGAACTGTGCCAGTGTAAAACAACGGAGCTCTATTTTAGAAACCCTAGTTTACAGGAACGACATTGTAGCACTCCAGGAGACGAGACTGGGCGATCAGCTACTCCGAATTGCCGGCTTCAAATGTTTCTACAACAGACGACATCTGGGAACGGCGATTCTCGTTCGCGACAGCATGGTGGCGTCAGAGCTAGACATGTCCAGTTGGGACAGTGACGATATACAAATACAGGCGTTGAGAGTTCATTCCAGTATACCATTCGTGTTGGTTAATGTTTATGCCCGCAATGCGAGTATCGACGCCCAGAAGTGGCAGTGCTTAAGTGGCATATTAGGCCACGAGAGAGATGTTATTTTCTGTGGTGACTTCAACGCTAAAGGCAGATCATGGGGAAACACTTCCTCCAATACACAAGGGGAGGAGCTCGAGACTGCACTGGAAACCATCGACCTGGTTTGTATCAACAGTGGCTGTGTCACCAGGACAGCAAGCCGTCCAGGCGATGAGGACAGTGCTATTGATCTGGCGCTAGTTTCACCTTCACTCACTACAGTGTGTAGATGGGGTGTCCTAGGACACCACGGCAGCGACCACCACCCTTGCAGCATATTGGTGGAGAAAGGCAGAACCAGGCAGCACAAGCTAAAGGTAAAGACGTTCCAGTATGACAGTACAGGGCAAGATGTGGTGAGTAAAATAAGACGTGACAAGCGCAGAACATTTCAGGGCAGGAAAGAAAGCTGGGAGCAGCCACCGTGGTGGAGTTTCGAGGTGGAGAAGGCTTGGGTGGATAAGCGTAGTGCTGTAAGGAGATGGCAAAATGCCAAGAAGAACAGAGCTGGTCATCCTAGTCCCTGCTTGCACTTAGAAAGAGAGATGCACACAAAAGTAAGCTATTTCAAAAAACTGGTCAAGGTGGTTAAAAGCGAAAAATGGGCAGAGGTGTGTCAAAGAGTAAGCACAGATAAGTCACTGAAATTGTTCTGGCGACTACATAAAAGCATGAGTGGTGTAGTCAAGAATAAGAGCATTTCAGACTTCCAAGGTGCTGACCTCACCTGGCAGAGGACTGACGAGGACAAGGGCAAAGCCCTCTTTGAACGCTACCTTGAGCAGGGCAACCAGACAGACATGGGAGGCCGAAATCTGGCCAAGGAGGTCACCTCAGACAGATGCAAGGCCCAGAACACTTCGGATGAAGACACAGTGACAGTGAAAGAAATCAAGGCTGTGCTTCGACGATCAAAAAACAGTGCTCCAGGTCCTGATGGCATAAGATACGACGACATAAATAGGTGTACCGACAATGAGCTAGAGAAACTAGCAGACATGTACAACAACAGTATAGGGAGTGCTAGCATCAAGGAGGAATGGTTACACAGCTATCTGATTCCCTTGCCGAAGCCTGACAAAACCACAAAAAAATTCAGGGATATCGAATTATAACCATGCAGAATACAATAGGCAAGCTGCTGGAGAAAGTAATTGCCAGGAAAATATCAAGCCAACTAGAGAGGCAAGGTGTTTTCCCACCTACCCTGGGTAGGTACCGTCCAAAAAGAGAAACCTGGACCAATGCAGCAGTCTTTGCCCATGATGTCTATGAAGGTTTCCACTCAGGCACTGAAACCGTTGCTGCAGCGATTGATCTTGAGGACGCATACAACAGAGTACCACTGGATTTTTTAATGTTTCAGCTTCTTAAACTAAACGTAAGTCCATTCCTCCTTAGTTGGATCGCTGCAGCCCTCTACCAACGGAAAGTAGTTTTTAGATGTGGCAGTTGGACTTCGGAACCAACAACAATATATCCTGGCCTACCACAGGGATCACCATTATCTCCGGTACTGTTCAACGCCTACACAGTGAGAATCACCAGTGAGCAGATCACTGGACCTGGCAGGACATTGTCGTATGCCGATGATGTTTTAGTGTATCGTCAGGGTAAGGATAGAGAGGAGGTTGCTGTGGAACTACAAACTGAACTCAATCGCATAAGTACTTGGTGTGATGAAGCTGGGGCAATGGTCAACCCAACAAAGGCAACAGTGACTTGGTTCTCGTTGAATAATCATATTGTCAACAATCCAACACCAACTGTAATGCTGTGTTCAGAGACGGTGGAAAGAACGCAGGCAATGAATTACCTGGTGATACGGTTTGATCGAAGCCTTGCTTATAATGTGCACATAGACCAGGTGATAACAAAGGCCAAGCGGGGTTTGGCAGCGATGCGGGTGATGGCGGCAGCAAACTGTGAGCAGCGCCATCTATGTCTTCTGTACGAGGGGCTGGTCATGTCTGTTTTGGAGTATGCAATGGCAATCCTGACTCTCAGCCATAAGCAGATAGAAAGGATGGAAAGGATACAGAATGAAGCTATGCGCATTATTCTTGGATGTACAAGAGATACAGCATGCAGGGCAATGCGCTACCTTCTTGATTTTCCAACCATTGAAGAGAGAATACAAGTTTGCAGGGCACGCGCCTACCTCAGAATTAACGCAAACACACAACATCCACTGCATAGTGAAATTAGGAAGGTGAAGGGCAGCAGGTTAAAAAGAGGACGGTCGTGGATAGGTCAAGCCGAAGACATTCTTCAACAGGTGTGTTCACTTGAGGACTTAGAACCTGGCGAGGAGTGGGTGCAAGTGCCAACAGACTTCTGCACATCCTTTTCAGTTAGCATCCAACTAGATAGAAAATGCAGACAAGAAAATCCGGCTGCTGTTGAGGCTGAAGTACAAGCGTTGATTTTCGAGAATTCGCTAGACGGTGACGCGGTCATCTACACAGATGGGTCGGTCGTCCGACATGTGAGAAGCTCATGGGCCTTTACAGCTCGGGCCGGAGGGAGAATTGTGAAGGAGGACTCTGGTGCTTTCACTGAAACCACAAGTAGCCTGACCATGGAAGTCATGGCAGTAAGTAAAGCAATAACATGGCTCGAGACACAGACATTCACTAGGGCTTGTTTCCTTAGCGACTCAATGAACATGATCAAGAGGATAGAGGAGGGGTCGATCCGAAGAGAATGGTTGCTGCCTCTGAAGCGGTCTCGGCTGGCAAAGATTAGTTTCATCTTCGTGCCAGGTCATGCGGGAGTACAAGGAAATGAGCGGGCTGACAAGCTCGCAGGTGAGGCTACTGTGGAGGGCGGACGCGCCATGGACCAGGCTGACATTCTGAATGCTCTACGAGAAGTGAGACTTTTGCAAGAACCAAGTGATGAATGTGAATCTACAACAATGGCCAGACTGCGAGAGCAGCAAATTAAAAGAGGGGTGGCCAAACAAGAACACTACGCAGGAAGCCAAAGAAGATTGATAAACCAACACAGAACTGGCGTCGTTAGCCGCTACACGCTGCGGGATTTGCTGAGGAGGGGATCCGAGCACTTATGGACTGAATGGTTCGATGTGCAACGAGGATGATCTGTCGACTAACTAACTAACTAACTAAGTTTAGTTGAGTTGAGTTGAGTTGAGTTAAGTTGAGTTAAGTTGAGTTAAGAACCGACATCATTGCACTTGAGGCATTCCCATACATATTTAGTCCTCATCTTGAACAGCGAAGAGTTCCAGTACTAATGGTGCCCGTTGCAATTTGATTATAAGGTAACAACAACGTAAATTAAATACAAGGTAACACTACGTGGTGAAGGAGTTACAGACGCAGTTCGTAATCCCGCTCACCCGCGTTATAAACACAACTGCATGCAATTTGGCAGCAGACAGCCTTGCGTTTGTTTTCTCTGAAAATGGTGTGTGTCGGTCGTTCAGAAAGCAATGGCAAACTACTGAACGTAAACTTGCCAAGAAAGCACGAACAGCCAAAAAAATGCTGGGATTGACTCCGACGTTCTGTAACGGATATGCAACTAACTTTTTTTAACGACAACGTCAAACAAACTCGTCTTGAGGAGTAATGGGTACATGGTGCTAGTCCCATCATTGTATGGGCCACCCGGCGCTTCACGGGTCATGTGATCAATATCCAGCCCACCACCATGACAATGCAGACCACTTCCTGGTACCCTTTAATGGTCAACACGTAATCCCTCCACTCATCACGTGCCATGCAGATAAGCATGCGCGGTCATGTTTCGCTATCTCACTCGATCACCAGAGTCGTGGATCAGCTCCGTGTTTCTGTCTCGACCATGTCACGTGGCCAAGCCATCCAGGTATTTACTTCTCGGTCTTCCCCTTGGTGTCTTCCCTTCGATCTTGCCAGTTGTCACCAAGTTCTCCCATTCATTTTTCTCATAACATGCCCAGAAAATGGTGACTGCCTACGTCTAATGTCTCTAATCAGTTTACAATCTTCGTTTGTATCTTGAAGGACCTATTCATTGGATTTTATGTCTATCCATGGTAGACTTTGCTTTGTCGTCAGAAACCACATTTCCCCAGCCATCAGATGTTTCTCGGCTTGTCTGCTCATTGTCCACGCTTCACATCCATATAAAAGTACAAATTCTATGCAACACTTCAACACTCTTTTTGTGTGGATGGGTAGATGATATGTGGGTGAGTGAGTGTGTGTAGGTTAGGAGATGGTGGGGGATGTAGTATGGGTGGGCTCGGGATCTGTGAGTTGGCTGGGAGAGATGGGTGATTACGTGGGTGGGTGCAGAATTTGTGTTTGGGTAGGTGCGGGATATGTGAGATGGCGTGCAGATGTGTGTGTGCGTGGGGGATGTGTGGTTGAGGGATGTGTGTTTGACTGGGTGATTGGAGGTGTGTGAGTGGAGGAGGATATGTGGGTGGGTGCGTGTTGGTGGGTAATGGGACGGGTGGAGGATACGTGAGTGGGTGGGGAGATGTGTGTGAATGGGGGATGTGTGAGTTGGGAAATGTATCTATGCTTAGGGTGTGGGTTGATGGGATGTGTGGTTGGTGGTGGGTGTGGGTGGGGATATGTGTAGGTGTGGGGATGCGGTGGATGGGTGGGGGAATGTATGTGTGCCTGAGGTGTGTATGTGTGTGTGTGTGTGTGGTTGGGTGGGGGATGTATGGGTGAATGGGGGATGTGTGGGTGGGTGGTGGATGTGTCTCATAACATGGTAATATGCATTGTTTATGTTCGGCACGGCACGGCACTTGCCGATGTTATTAACGTCCTCAAAGATATGGCGAGAACAGAGGACTTTGACGTCAGTGAATCCACATCACTGTCCAGGATGAAAGACCTGGGAGTAAGAATCGGCACGGCCAGACGCGAGACGTTAATCGAGAAAACAAGGCGCCTCGTCAACCAACACAGAACTGGCACTATTAGCCACCGGACACTGATGCATATGCTGGAGGAGGATCTGAGCACCTATGGACATGTCCGGAGTGCAATGAAGATACCCCAACTGATAACTGATAACTGATAACTGATTGTTTATGTTCACAAAATTCATTTGACAATGTTTTTCCTATGCGCTATGGATGAACGAAAGATGAGTGATTGGAACGGCCGAATGTAAGACGGGCCTGCGTGCCCAATTTGTTACCCTTTGAAAATAAAGTCCGTTCGTTCGTTCGTTCGTTCCTTTTCACGTTTCAGTTGATATCTTTTTATTGGTCAGTTTGTTTTTCTCCTTGCAAAAGGCTACCTTCGCAATGGCAATTCTTGTTCTAATTTCCTCAAGGCATCTCCCATCAGATGTTATGACTTTTCCGAGATAATTGTACCTATTCACTTGTTGAAGAATGTGCCCATTTACTTGTATATTACATTGTGGTATTTCTTTCTTCCCAGTGACGACTAACAAGCCCTGGTCAGCTTATAATCCGTCTGCATGGGAAATAGAAAACTGGCAAGGCAGGTATAATCAAATCTCGCCCCATCGTTTTTTGTTTTTTTTATTAGCATATCCTTTTACAGGACATCGCTGTCAACAGCAGCATCTTTCAGCTGTCTGTTGATTTCTTGGCAAGATTACGCTCAGTAGGTTGCCATTGCTTTCTGAGCGGCCGGCTCAGTTATCCCGCAAGTCACCAGCGGGGAACGAACCGCTCCCAGTTCTCGCCCGCTACGAGACTCTGCGTGATAAACGGGATTACGGAGAAAGTGGTGTAACCCCTTGGCCAGAGAGACCAGCCGTCCAATCGTTACAACGAATAATTCTAAATTTGTATTGCGTTTGATGCTTACATGTTGTTGGCAGGTTCAAATCTGTTGGGCACTTCCGTGTGAATATTCCACTGATGAAGACTAGTTGTGTCGAGACCACAATACTGGCACATCCCAAATCTCAAGAGTTCAAACTGTTGATTGTGTTGCTCCCAGGGGGAGTCACATGATTATAACCCTGTCAGTTTTACCGTGAAGCGTGAACGGTGTTGGTTTTATATGGAACCAATAGGTACCGAGTGTTAAACAACTAGGATGTTTGTGATGTGTTGAAGCGCCAGTCACTGAGTCATCAATAACTGTGACATGGCATGGTCTATCAATTGAGCCCAAGGTTTGTGGAGAGTTAACTCCGTTTTTACAATCTATCGTAGATCAAGATGGCAATGTGCCTTCAAGTCACCGACATCTCAGTAACTGAATTTGTGATTATGATCAGAAACTGTGTTTTTTGTGATATAATAAAACGCTTGTTACTGAATGCTTAGATGACTTAAACGCTTCTCATTGAATGCTTAGCAACTGAAAATAGTGATACACTGTAAAGCTAGTCACACAATGCTCAGCAACTGAAAATAGTGATACACTGTAAAGCTATTCACACAATGCTCAGCAACTGAAAATAGTGATACACTGTAAAGCTAGTCACACAATGCTCAGCAACTGAAAATAGTGATACACTGTAAAGCTAGTCACACAATGCTCAGCAACTGAAAATAGTGATACACTGTAAAGCTAGTCACACAATGCTCAGCAACTGAAAATAGTGATACACTGTAAAGCTATTCACACAATGCTCAGCAACTGAAAATAGTGATACACTGTAAAGCTAGTCACACAATGCTCAGCAACTGAAAATAGTGATACACTGTAAAGCTAGTCACACAATGCTCAGCAACTGAAAATAGTGATACACTGTAAAGCTAGTCACACAATGCTCAGCAACTGAAAATAGTGATACACTGTAAAGCTAGTCACACAATGCTCAGCAACTGAAAATAATGATACACTGTAAAGCTAGTCACACAATGCTCAGCAACTGAAAATAGTGATACACTGTAAAGCTAGTCACACAATGCTCAGCAACTGAAAATAGTGATACGCTGTAAAGCTAGTCACACAATGCTCAGCAACTGAAAATAGTGATACGCTGTAAAGCTAGTCACACAATGCTCAGCAACTGAAAATAATGATACACTGTAAAGCTAGTCACACAATGCTCAGGAACTGAATATAATGATCTATTACAACGCTAGTCGCTATGCAGAAAAAAAAGTCACTGAAATCTTAGTAACTGAATATAATGATATGAGTGGCACCTTGCAGTCTTGACAGACCAAAGTGTGTGAGTTGGAATGTGGCCAATATTCCATCACAATGCCTGGGCAGAGCTTCAGAGAATCATGTGGCGCCCAAACGACATGTCCCCTCTCTCGGCCTAATCTTGTGTATTCCAGAGGAATGGGTAACCAATACGTCTGGCACAAGGTAGGCTGCAGACGCTGGCGGCTCAGCGTCAATCCTCCGAGACCTCACCACCACGAGCCGGTGGCGAGTTATGGCCAGACCCTGAAACCCATGGGGCCCGGCTTAGAGTTATATAATGATATACTTAAACACTAATCACAGAATGCTCGTACTTAAACGCTAGTCCCAGACTGCTCAGTAACTGAATACAATGATGTAGTAATACGTTGATTACTGAATGCTCAGCAACTGTCCCAACAGACGGTGCAGTAGCGTGTGCGTCATGTGTTTCCCAATCCTGATGTCCTCAGAGACTCAATTCGTATCCTGGAGTCACTTTGATTCAGAGCAGTTCGACTATGGGGGAGATTCAGACACTTACCATGGGCGCAAAGGAATGTCCAGTAATTTTCAGGGTTATAACTGGAGAGGAAAATAATTGTTCCTCACAAATATGTGTCTTAGCGGAGTGTGAACTGAGCATTCAGTGACTAGCGTTTTAATATATCATTATATCCAGTTAATGAGCTTTCAAGGACTAGCGTTTTAATATATTATTATTAAAGATGGCCGCCCCGGTAACTGAATATAATGATCTATTACAACGCTGGTCACTGCGTGCTCAGCAACTCTGATCTCTGAGAGCTCAGCAACTCTGATTTTCTGAGAGCTCAGCATCTGTGATGTCAGTTATATTGGAAACGCTAGTTGCGTAGTTCTCTTCCTGTGTAATTTTTTTGTGATATAGAAGTGCTTAAGAAAATGTTCTCGCTGTGTTGGGGGGAGAGTCATCAACCTAAAAGATAGCATAAGTCAAGAATATTTAGCCGTTGATCATAAAGGTGGAAACAGATGACAGTGAAAGTTGCCTGGAATAAATATTACCTGACAGTTTTCAGGATAAGCTGAGGGTGATTACAAACACATTTGCTTGCTTATCAGATAAGCTCTTGGGTGGTGAGGTCGAATGCCTAGCCATCGAGGCGACAAGCGAGGGCAACATGCGGTTTCCTCGTGCAGGTTGTTAAAAGTTAACTGCAAGTCCTTTACAGGATGTGGCAATACACTGCAGCATTTTTGAGCGGTTTTTGATTTAGTGGGCAATTTTTACCTTCAGTAATTTGCCATTGCTTTATGAATAACAGATGCTCATACTAGTGTAATCTAAGCAAAGTCGTTTTTGTTTCGAAATCTTCTACGGCTGATTTAGAAACCCCCACTCAGTATCCAGGGAAGTGTAAAAAGTGTTCAATGTCCCAAAGCCACAACACCAGCTCATGCACATTATACATGCTGAAAATCCAAGGGATAGTTGAAGAAATGTAGACCTACAGACAACTGTTATGGCGTTATCTGGAAATGTTAAAGTTTATTTACGAAAGTATGTTTATAGTTTGTATGAGGAAAACGGGAGATCTCACGCGCAGGTTGTTTACATCAACCATACCTCAGCAATAGAAAATTGTAAAGTGTAGGCCGTATAAAACATCGCCCTAGTAAAATCTCGAAATTATTACAGTTAAGTATGACAATATGTGTACATTTTGTGTAGATTCTGGTACTCATAAAACCGAGTTATCGGAAATGTCGTGGGTTTCGAGCAATGTGGTGAAACACGAACGAACTTTATTTTCTAAGGGTTAAGAATTGGGCACGTAGGCCCGTCTGACATTCTGTCCTTCTTATCACTCTGCTCTCATATTTTATTTCATTCATACATCACTTATGAAGCTAATATGAGACAACAACAGAACAATATGCATTGTCTTAATTAGCCAGGTCTATCTTTCATCCAAACTTTAAACTACGGAAAATGGACAGAATTAGCTGCCAGCATTTCACATAACACCGTGGGACTCAGAAATGTGTATTAATCCATCTAGATCAGAAAACAAAAGCACATCTTCACAAGAACAACGGTATCGAACATGCGGTCACTTGATGCCGCGTCACTATGGGATCCGGAAAAGATATGACAAAGACATTTAACGAAAAGAAAAACATTGACAGATACAACTGTTTCGATCTAAGTCTTTATCTGTGGGACAATAATGACACAACAATAACACGCAGATAGCACAAAGGAATAATTATCCAATCAGAGGTAATCCAGTCGGTAAGACTGAAATCGAAAGAAAATAGTGTTTTGTTCTTACCTAATCAATCAATCAATAATGTGCCATGCCGGAAAGCGTGGGCGGTCATGCCTCGCTATTTCACTCGATCATATTGTAAGTATTCGTAATTTGTTGAAAAATCTTTGTTTCATTCATGGATCCAAATAAACGGTAAGAGAAGCAGCGTCTGCAGCTGGAACAATACACCATGAAAACAATTAGTATGACTTCCGCCAAACATAACAGGACATTTTATTTTTCCGCTCGCTCACTTTGAAATCAAGCGTAGGCCAAACTAGTGCTACTATTTGTAATGCACTGGACTGATTTATGTGTGTGGATTAGCTTTCTCTATTAATAGTTTCCCTCGCCATCAAGCGAACCCACTTCGACTTCTGACATACTTGTAATTTACGTACTCAAGTCAAAAGAGTCCAAACCCAATCGTGGGAGTGAACACACGACCTCGGCATCAGCATACAGCATGTTTAAGGTGTAGCTTTCTTATCCATTCAGCCATGCTGACCTTCGACTTGTTTGTTTGAAATTGCACAGATTTAGCTGGTGGAAGAGAGCCCCTAAAATCTAACGAGAAGCTGCCATGCCTAGATTGTAAGAATTGCCATACTCAAAGTCGAGCCATCCCACTACATCAAACAAGAATTACGCACGCATTACAGTAAGCCGTAATCTGATTGGAGAAATTAGACGCAGACACACATTTTGGACACGTTATGAGAAGAAATATACTAGAGAACTTGGTAACAACTAGCAATATTGAGGGGAAAAGAAGAAAGGGAAGGCAGAGAGAAGTAAAAATGTAAATGGCTTGACCACATGGCATGGTCGAGACAAGAAGACAGAGCTGATTCACGACTTTGGTAATCGTGTGAGATCTCGAAACATGACCGCCCACGCTTATCGACATGGCACGTGATAGTGATTACAATAAGCCAACCTCCCCATGTCCCTAACCATCTGAATATACAACAACTGCCACCTTATTACCAAACAGCTGACATCTCAGAACGCAGCTGAACGAAGTTCCCCGCATAGACAAGACAAACTATGTATCCCGTCAACACATGAGGAATAACGCAAGGCACAACGTGGAGAAGACGAAAGCTATACCGAGGCAACAAGACAGGTATGTGGTGTTACTGACGCAGTTGGAATCAGAGAAGGAAACAGAACGTGCCAGACACTGGTATCCATCACCGCGTCACGGCTCTCGAGACATGCTTATGTGTGCTCCATCTCTTCAGTACATGTCGACTAGCATGTATACTTACAGCTCCAGTGGTCAGTTTGATGCGCAGGTCCCTGCTTTGTTCTCTACCACGATGCTTGCTTCCTGCAGCGCCGAATTGCTTTCCGGATGTCATCAGCTGTAGCCGGATGCAGTACTAGATTTGTATGTCCTCGTGAAACACCCGGCCATGTATAGACAGCGTCAAGTCTCCCTGACTCAGCCTGAATATTCATCCTGGAGGTGCAATGGAGGACAGCCAATCGGCTATTTAATTTCCCAGTACACCAGTATGGTCATGACAGTAAAGATTCCTCAGATCTTGCAGATGTGATAAATGTGTGCGTGGGCGACATCGCGAATGCATGTATGTGTGTGTGCCTGTGTGTGTGTGTGTGTTTGAGCGTATGAGAGTGTGTGTGTGTGTGTGTTTGAGTGTGTGTGAGTATGTGTGTGAGTATGTGTGTGTGTATGTGTGTGTATGCGCGTGTGTGTGTGTGAACCATTCATGCCGGGAATATCTGGATTCAACCTCGCGGAGCATTGACTACGTGTCATATGATGACTGCCTTATTGAATGTTGTCTCAGACGGCCATCTGAGACCGCCTCCACCTCTATTCGTATCCTGAATGTGGGATTTGAAAATACTGGATTCAGTTCTACGAAGTCCATATCCCTCCATCTATCTGTGAAATCTCGCCACGATGTATCCACTGGCTGCACTATTCCATCTGTATGTACTATAACATCACCACCCCTAGCGTTATCCGCTCTCTGCAACCTTGTTTACAATTCTGCTCTCATATTTTACACATTCCTATATATTCTAACAAAGGTATCAAGGAATTAATTATATTTTGCCTTGTCTTCCGGTGCGTAAATGTAGTTCTCGATCCTATGTAGTTCTTCAACCGGTATCACTCATTTGGTTATATTCTCCGCCCTCGTAATCATTTACATTATCCTGTTGAGCTGTTATCCCTTGTTGTTGTTGTTGTTGTTGTTGTTGTTATTGTTGTTGTTGCTTTTGTTGTTTTTGTTGTTGTTAATGTTGTTGATGTTGTTGTTGTTGTTGTTGTTGTTGTTGTTGTTGTTGTTGTTGTTGTTGTTCTTCTTCTTCTTCTTCTTCTTCTTCTTCTTCTTCTTCTTCTTCTTCTTCTTCTTCTTCTTCTTCTTCTTCTTCTTCTTCTGTCTGTCTGTCTGTCTGTCTGTCTGTCTGTCTGTCTGTCTGTCTGTCTGTCTGTCTGTCTGTCTGTCTGTCTGTCTGTCTGTCTTTCTTTCTTTCTTTCTTTCTTTCTTTGTACATACATGTTTTGTGCCGATGGAATATAAACGAGCCCAACGTGTGCGGATCCCCTTAGTCTTTCGCGCTGATCTCAAATGGCTACATGTTCCATCTTCCACGAACGAACCAACAAATCAACGAACTAACAAACGTTATTTTCACAGGTTTAAGAATTGGGCACGAAGGCCCCTCTAACATTCTGCCTTTCTTATCTCTATCTCTTGTATACATTCCACTGCTAGATTCGGAGGAGACAAATACTATGGACGGACAAAGAACAAATAAGATAGGCTTTTAAGTGTTAAAAAAGTAAGGTCTTTTTTACACCTCAATGAAGCGTATTGTGTATATGGTGGCAGTCCATAGTTTTATAGATCGACTGGCTCTTGATGGGTAATGTGGTCAAATATAGATGCAGCAATAGGTTATTATCCTTTTACGTCACCCAAATTAAATTACCTAAAAGTAATCAGGCTAAATGTCTTCATTACACTTGCCTTTCCCCTCGACCTACCAGACCTGAGAGACCCTAACAGTAGCCTTGCTGTCTCCAATGTCAGTCGTGGAACCATAAACACTCTAATCCACTCTTCCGCTGTTCGGCTGACATACTCGAGAAAGTCACATATAAAACTATAATTTTCTTCTCATGAATCCTGAAAGTTGATGAAACAATTTGATCCACAAAAAGGCAACATTCAACACTATTTCACGTCCGTCCGTTGAGTTTCACTTTGTACCAAAAAGAAGATCCGACAATTTACGATAAGTCACCCTTCAGCTTACATTTGGTAATAGTGGCTACTATCCCTCGGTGGTCTGATAGAAAATGACAGAGGTTATCTAGTGACCGGCGTGCAGAAAGATTGATTATACAGTAGAAAATAATTCAGAATGTGATCTCTCTTCGGAGATTAATTCTAGAAAGTGACATCCCTGTGTGAAGTGCGCAGGCAGAGTTCCTGTCTCTCTTATTTTTGGGTTAACAGTGTCAAATGTGATCAGTGTTTCTGCTAATGGCAATAAGTAGTGGCTGCTTTTTGTTTCCTTGTATAAAACAGAATCCACAGGAGAATGTTGGACGTCTGCCCAGTTTCATCTAATGGATACCAACGGCGATGGCTGTGAAGTTAAAGACGACTGACATAAAACTGGTCATATTTCCGCTTTTGTCATTTGGTTTGGAATAGGGCTGCGGAAGTTAACGATTAATTAATGGATTAATCGTTAATTTTTATTAACGATTAATTTTTATTAACGATTAATCGCAAACTCTTCTCTCTTAACTTATACATATGAACCGGAAATCTAAAAGTAACAACATCGCAGCGGAGAAATGTAAACAAATGTCCGGACGTTTACATTAAAATTTTGGTTTTAAAGTATTGACTGATGGAAATATTGAAAGGTTTATTGCGTTCATTGTGATCAATCGTTTGCCTACCATGGTTCTAACACCTCGCTTACTTACCACCTTCAAAACAAACATCCACTACAGTATCAGAAACTTCAGCTGAGACGGTCCATTGCAGCTTTGTCACCTACTTTGAAGCAGGCTACTTTGAGTCACTTTTGTCGTTCGTCTGATCGTCCAGTGAGTGCTGTATGAGTAAATGCTGTATGAGTAACGCAAGTACATGATATTCAAGTATCACTTGCAAACTGGATTGCTAACAGTGGCAGACCAATATCAATAGTAGATGACGACGGCCTTCAACAAGTATTACGCACACTATTGCAAAATGCTGAATATAAGCTACCTTCCCGCCGCACTATTGACAAACTGTTGACTGCTAAGTATAACAGCAAGATTCAAATTTTAAAGAAAATGTTAAAAACGCAAAGGGAATTGCGCTAACATCTGATTTTTGGACATCTCTAGGTAACGAAAGCTATTGTGGAATTACTGGCCATTGGATTGCCGACGACTGGAAATTGAAAAATGTTGTTCTTGAATGCGTGAATGTTGTTGAACGTCATTATTCTGACAGTGTTGCCGAGTTATATAAACAGTTTGCAATAGACTGGGATATAACGAACATAATTCAGGCTCTAGTTACTGACAATGCAAGAAATATGGTTTCAGCTGTTGATAAAACCGGTTTTGCACATATTCCTTGTTTGGCTCATAGCTTACAACTGAGCATATTACATGGATTTAAAGCCGCTGATACCGAAACATTGTTTGGGAAATGTCGAAAAATTGTCGGACATTTTAAACATAGTGCTGCAAACACAACCGAGTTGCAAAATTGTACTGAGTCACCATTGTGTAAGCTGCAGCAAGATGTACCAACAAGATGGAACAGTATTTTTATTATGCTACAGAGTCTTCTACAGGCCAGAGAAGCATTAGCTGTCTACATGTCAGATGAAAAGATGCAATACAAAGGTCCAAAACTGTCAGATTCGGATTGGGAGAAGATTTCGAAATATGTCAAAGTTTTGGACTTATTCTGTCAGACCACGGTCCTGCTTGGCGGTCAAGATTATGTTTCATGTAGCTGTGTATTGCCACTGCTATCATCGTTGACAAAGCATATGACTGTACACGATGATGATCCGGGCTACATAGCTAAATTTAAGGCAGCATGTATTAATGACTTCAGTGAACGTGTAGCTAATATGACAAGTATTGAAATACTACAGATTGCAACAGCACTTGATCCACGCTACAAATACCTGAAGTGTTTGTCAAAAGATGCAAAAGAACGAACTTGGTCACGTATTGAACAACAAATAGCAGTTGATGTTCATGATGAGCAGATGGAGACTGCTGCAACGAATGATACTGACATTGACAATGAAACTATATGTGAACCAAATGAAAAGCGTATTAAGCTAATGGAGTCTTCAGACACGAAAGATCATGTCGACAACTCTTCTGATGAATTGCTACGTTATAAAAAGGAGAAGAAAGATGCTGAACCGGTTGACCCTCTACAATGGTAGGAAACTTAATGAACATCGATATTCAAAATTGGTATGCCTTGCAAAGACCATTCTGTGCATACCGGCTACCTCAGTCCCATGTGAACAATTGTTCAGCACTGCTGTTTATATTGTTAATAAGACGCGCTCGTCACTTGAACCAAATATTATTAACATACTCGTCTGTTTGCATATTTGGTTATTAGATGACATATTAACAAGACAATCCAGTGTTATTTCCATTTTTGACAAATACGACTATAATGTGAGTTATGCGACTATAAAGGTTTTTCTTTAATGGAAATTAACTATCATTTAATCGTTAATTAATCGTTCGCAGTCGTAGTTTGGAACAGTAAGTGACACTGAATAATGAAGACACAAACAGCACACTGCACAAGTTATTACCTGTCACATTTCTCTCTACCTCTTTCTGTTATATATTACATATAAAGTTCAACTTATACTAAAGTACCGTAATAATTCATTTCGACAGAAATAAACAAAACAGCTTCACATATTTAAATGTCTTAATTAACAAGGGGCCGGCTTCGTGGCTTAGAGGTTAGCGACTTCGTGGCTTAGAGGTTAGCGACTTCGTGGCTTAGAGGTTAGCGACTTTTCTCCGTAATCTCGTATACTCTCGTAGGTAACGTGATGACGGTGAGAATCAGCAGTGGTTCGAATCGCATCGGTAACTTACGGGGTATGTCAGCCAGCCGCTCAAAAAGCAATGGCAAACTACTGAGCATAATCTTGCCAAGAAATCAACATACAGCTGAAAGATGCTGCTGTTGACAGCGATGTCCTGTAAAGGATATGCAAAAAAAAAAAAAAAAAAATTAATAATGGAAATTACTGAACGTAAACTTGCCAAGAGATCACAGCAGCAAAAAAAAAAAAAAATGCTGCTTTTGACTGTGACATCCAGTAAAGGATATTCAACTAACTTTAACTTTTTAATTAAAAAGGGGCATAATTAATATATTAAAGAGTGTAAGTCTTTTGCAGATCTTTGCAATCAACCCCGACCCTATGTAAATTGCCTAGGCCGCCTTACGTTCAGTAGTTTACCAATGCTTTCTGAACGTGACATCAACTTTGAAGTCCAAACTGGCGTGTGTAGGAAACGATCCCAGCACCTCGTCATCAGCGTACCGGAAGTTTAAGAGCTAGAGCGCTCTCATTACTTCGGCCCCGTCGAAGTCTGTAAATAGGTTGTCATGTCTTGTTTGCACATACACACCTCAGCTGTGTCGGTGAAGTATGTGGTGTTGTCAGTAGTAGGGTCTGGTGGCCGCAGGTTGTGCCACACGTCAACAATATCGACTCGGTAATGCTTTGTGAGATGTCCATTCCATTCTACCATTACCTACCCCGTTCAACCACAGAAGAGAAGTTATTTTAGGGCCCATCGCCGGACTCTAACAATCTTGTGACCGAGTCAGCTACACATAGGACATTGATGTGAAGGTGACTGGTGTTCAAACAGGGCAATGGTTTATAAGTCGACCCAGTTGAGAGATGTTATCGTACTATTGAATGGGACCTCGAAGGTGTTTGTCTGTGGCTGTTCTGTTTTTGCTGTGGCTGTTCTGTTCCTGGAAAAGGCAATGTGATCAGTTAATGTATTTATTGTGTTTATAGTATTTTCGATGTAAATATCAAATCAGTTTATTCGCATGTGTTGCATTCGCATTATTTTTGCTATTGCATTTGTTCTAAGCTGTCAAATTATTCTTTCCTATTGTACTCATAGCTGAATTATGTAAACATTCGTTTTTATACTTTTATACTACTTGAAACAACGCAGTTATTTAGAATTAGACTTGACGCAGTTATACCCCCTCCCCCCCCCCTCTCTCTCTCTCTCTCTCTCTCTCTCTCTCTCTCTCTCTCTCTCTCTCTCTCTCTTCGCTATTGTGGGTGTGTGTGTTTGCTAGTTTGTATGTTATTTAGTATCCCTCCCTTTGTGAGGGAGTATGTGTGCTAGTTTATATGTTCTCAATAGACCTATCAAATCCTATCGTTCCTAGTGTTGAAGTTTTCATTGAATTCTCCTTGATATTATTTTATTCTTGACTCGCCTGCATACGGATTGGGTCACGGGCCTTTTGACAATCTCCAAAGAAATAAATCAGAAATATTGAATGCAAATTTTACGATAAAGTGTTTAGGATCTCGTGGACAGGTAAAAAGCAAGCTGTTTGCATCTACACGATCTGAACATCCCAGAAAACTGACTCATAACCAGCACCGCGTCCTAGCAACTTAATTACCGCTAAACGTGGCAGTTTTGTGGGAAGAGCAGTGATGGGAGGCATGTTTCTGGAAGCTGACATATCGCTAAACGTGGCAGTTTTGTGGTAAGAGAAGTGATGGGAGGCATGTTTCTGGAAGCTGACATACCGCTAAACGTGGCAGTTTTGTGGTAAGAGAAGTGATGGGAGGCATGTTTCTGGAAGCTGACATACCGCTAAACGAGGCAGTTTTGTGGGACGAGAAGTCATGGGAGGCATGTTTCTGGAAGCTGACATACCGCTAAACGAGGCAGTTTTGTGGGACGAGAAGTCATGGGAGGCATGTTTCTAGAAGAATTTGTAGGGATCAACCAGCACGTATATGTTGCCGGGGTCCATACGGGGGAGCAAAGAATAGTAACCCTGTTGCCTACCATGTACGTCGTAAGAGGCGTCTAAGGAGGCTATGGTTCCGTCGCCCTGCTACTGAGTGAGTGCGTGGCGCGACACAATGAGCTGTGAATTTCGCGTGGAATGCTTTTACATCTGTTCGCAGTTTGTAGCGTGAACTGCATGTTTGGAACGATGGCGACCGGATGTTGCTGGATTGACTGGTTTGGCTTTTCGGTTCACGAGTGCATTTTTCACGCGACTCCTGGGAGTCGTCGCTGGAGCTACGGAGTTCGTGCTTTGTGCGGCGCTTTCGGCTGGTCACCATGCGGAAAGAGATCGAGCCATATGGGATAAAATCCGGGTCAATGAAGTCTTTCTGGTGACTGCCGTTTCCATCGACAATAAACTGTATTTCTCGTGGAGGACTTTTGTGTTGGCATTCTGGCTGCGGCATTATGCACAGTGTACCTGTGCGGGCTGTTGGCTTGCCGATACTTCTGTCTATTCCATTGTTCACATAGGGCAGTGAGGATCATTTTGTGTGATATTCATTGGCACAGGAACGGAGCATAATGGGGACGACCCGTTGACGTGAAGTTGGAACCGCGACTAACTAACTAACTAACTAACAGCACGAAGATGGACACAGGATATTGCAGACAAAGTGAACATACGTGTGCAAAGGATGGAGAACCGGCAGCAGATCATGAGTATCTTCATTGGGCTCTAAGTGAGAGTGACGTGCGAAGTACCTGCGTCTTGATGTTGTTGGCCCAACAGTTAAATTTTACTCTTTGCCTTTGTTGTATTATTTTAGGAATGTTTCGTGTGGAATGGCTGTCGTCGCTTCAGAGGCACAGATTGTGAGAATTGTATGGATATTTTGCTCTGGCCATGCGGGGGTGCGGGGGAATGAACAGGCTGATAGGCTAGTAGGGAATACACCTCTCGGTGGTAGATTGTCTATGGCCAAGGAGGAAGTGGTCGTGCGCTTGTGGGACCAGGTGGAGAAGGCGGAGGAACAGATTGAGAACCAATATGTGGAAAGAATGAGATTACGGGGGATCGACAGGGATTCTGGAAGAATCTCAAAACTGAGAGGGAAGACCAGGAGAATTATTAATCAGATAGCAGTGGGAACGATTAGTAGCATGACTCTTCGCTGGCTGTTGAACGAGGGGACGGAACACGTAAGGGAATGTCCTGAGTGCAGTGATGTCGGTTCTTAACTCAACTCAACTCAACTGTATTATTGGCAGAATTATGAAATACCTCTTTTTGTTATGTTTGTTGTTGAGTTAATTATCAAAATCGTATTGCTGTATTCGTCTATGTAGTTTATTGCGCTCATCGTTGAATATGTTTGCATAGAGAAATGTTAACGCTCTATTTATAACAGAAACACAGGTAATGGTAAATTAATACCAGCTGCTGGCGTAATATGTAGGTTGGGGTGAAATTGTTGTTGCATCACGTGAAGTGGATCATACAGCTATAAGGCTGAGGTGTTCTGCTCCTGTGATCTTCAGCTTTTTCAATCCTCAACTCAGAACCGAGTCAAGTACCTACTGACACCAAGACAGACCGCAGACAAAGTTTTTCCGTTTTTAGCTGATTCAGTGCAAAGCAAACAGTCAGATGTTCCAAACACTGTAGAAGATCAAATGAACTAGTATTATATTTTAAACCGTTCACTGTGCGTTAAAATTGCGGAGGATACAACGTAACAAACCAAATAACACGATAGCCAAAGTAAGCGATATATAGCATTTCTTTCCAAATGGGAGGTCACATTTGGCGATATATTATCCTTGGGTACTGAATCAGTTACGATCATTCGCACTAACAGAAAGCAAGTCCCTGAAATAATGAGCCGGTACCAGCCGTCTCCGTGGCGTTAGATTTTCGGACGCGATTCATGATGCCGCTTACCCGCGTTCGAAACATAGCTACGACCGATTTGGCAACAGACCGTGTCGCGCTAGTTTTAACGTGTTGGTATGGGAGTCGGTCGTTCAGAAAGCAATGGCAAACTACTGAACGTAGATATTTGCCAAGACAACAACAACGGCAGTAAAAATGCTGGTGTTGACAGCAACGTCCTGTAAAGGGTATGCAACTTTATTTTAAACAAAAAACAGCAATTTGCCAGCGTTACCGACCTACTCTCGTGCTTCCCAGGCCATATTCCTCGCACTACCATAAACATTCTAATGAACCTGTACCAGTAAATCACCAGCGCTACCGACCTTCTACTCTCGAGCTCACCAGGCCACATTCCTCGCACTACCATAAACACTCTAACATCGTGGCATATCTACACGTGGCGTACGTGTTATCGAAGTTGATAGCGTACTGCGCTGTTAATATCATGAGCGCGGGCGGACGCGATTTCAACGCCTAGGCTCGTTACTTGCCAAAGTGAGGAAAAGATTGGTGACGTATTCCTCCTTATTTTGAGGCCTACAACAAATGAGATGGCGTTATAAAATCACAGACACATAGCAGGAAATTGGTTCTATACAAATGGTTGTATTATTATCTGCAAGTGTCATCTCTGCATTACCGTATGGAATTGTTCCCCTCTAAGATATATCATCAAAGAAAGTCTGGTAGGAATGAAAGATGGTCATAAAAATGAGAGTTCTCCATTTACTATATACTGGCCCGAGTTCCATGACCTTCAGAGATTTGGCTATGTTTTAACCAAGATAGCTGTTGTTATACTCCCAGTGCTCCGATGCAGGTGTAGAGAGTTAATTCCCTATACTGGTCAGCTGGATTGTCTTCAGAAAGCAATGGGAAATACTGAAAGTTTAATTACCTAGATATCAGCCTGCTTTGATCGCAGAGTCCTGCAAAGAATATGCAACATTTGTATTTATCTAAAGAGGCCAACATCCTAGGGAAGGTGGGGATAGGGGTATTTTATGGTGGCTCTTGTCTGCCCATGTTCACATAGCCGAGTTTTGGTTCGTGTATAGAGTTAGCAGCCCCATACAACTAACTTTGCTGCCTTTACTGACCCCACCCAAGGTGGTCCCCTGTGGTATAATATTACATTAATTCATTAAATAGCATGTCCTTTGCAGAACCACGCTCCCATAACAATCTTCCGGTAAACTGTTCCGGTCAGAAGTAAGATGCCCGCGTCCGATACACCCATCTGGAGATCATGTGCCACATATATTGTATTCTCTTAACTAAACTCTATATTTAGAAGCAATTTGTCATCTACCATCAGATGGGTGTGCTAGTAGTAGGTCAGGCTCCTACCTAAAGAAATACGACGTAATTCGAGCTGCTGGTGATCTTGTAAGAAAGCGAATCATGTTCGTATCCTCATGACACATGAACATGATATACACGTGAAACTATGTGTCGTTCGTATTCTTCCTGGAAGCTTCTAGAATATTTACTCGGATAAACTATTTCAGGAGTTATCTTTATTTTTTGGTAAATGATCAATTTCACTGCACACGGCTTTCTCCCATTCTCAAGGAGAATCTGAACACAGTGGATGAGATGGGTAGCGCTGGCGAGGAATCTCTGTGTATATTTCAGAATCAGTCTTCTCTGTGTTGATTTGTTCAATTGTAATTTCGTCTATGCAGTGGTCCACTAGACCTACTATGTTCACTTTCCAAAGAGCATCATTCACTGATTTTCAGACTTGTTGGTCTTTATCCGAGACTGATAGGTACTCAATACACCACCTCTGAATCAGGTCTGTGTAGCCAGACATAATTTTTTGTACAACTTTAAACATTCTACACAGGGAATCGAACCGCGTCTACTCTCGTCAAAGGTGGACATGGGCACCTCCAATACTTCACCCGATTCAAGGACACAGGAAGAGAATTGAATCGAAGGTAGCATTATGAGTTTGAATGCCTTGTCGGAGCTTTTGGGTGTTCAATCCACTATCCCACGATAAGACGCGAAAATTACAAAACTTAATTCAACGTTTACACAGTGAATCGAACCATACGTTAAAGGCGGGCATGATAACCCTAAGCTACTTCACCACCTTCAAGTACAGACACGGAGAGCGGTGAATCTAGTCAAGGGCAGACTGGCAAAGGAGTGATCTCACAAAGGGTTACTTCACCACCTTCAAGTACAGACACGGAGAGTGGTGAATCTAGTCAATGACAGACTGGCAAAGGAGTGATCTCACAAAGGGGTTAAAAAGAGGGTCAAATTCATTCATTATCATCATGTGCCATGCCGATTGATTGATTGATTGGTTGATTGATTGAGTTAGAAACCGACACCACAGCATTCGGGACATTCCCATAAGCGCTCCGTCTCCATCCTCAGCAGCCAGCGAAGAGTTCCAACACTAATAGTTCCAGAAGCAATCTGATTATATGTCCGTCTCGCCTTACCTCCGAGCGCCGAGCGTCGGCCAGATCCCCTCGTCACACCTCGCTGTCTAATTCTTACCAGACTATGGTGATCCATCTGCTCCTCCGAGGTGTACACGTGCTCCCACAAGGCCGCAACCACGTCTGCCGATAAGCGTGAACAGTTACTTTTCGCCATTTCACACGATCACCAGAGTCGTGGATCTGCTCTGTGTTCTTGTCTCGACCACGTGGCCAAGCCATCCAGATATTTAGTTTTCTGCCTTTCCCTTGCTATTTTCCCGTAATCTTGCCAATTGTCACCAAGTTCTCCAGTTTATTTCTTATCATAACGCGTCCAAAAAATTCTGACGGTCTACGTCTAATTTATCTAATCTGATTACGGTTCTCATTTGTGTCTTGTAGGACTTGATCATTGGTTGTTCTGGCCGTCCATGGTATTCTTTGCATTTTCCTCAGAAACCAAATTTCCACAGCCATACCTATTTTTCAGCGTGTCGTTTCATTGTCCACGCTTCACATTCATACAAAATTACAGGTACCGTATAGCACTTCAACACTCTTTTTCTCGTTGAAAATGACCATCATTTAATTGGTCACTATGTTTGTCATCTTGCAAAAGACTACCTTCGCAATGGCTATTCTCGTTCAGCAAGGCATCTCCCATCAGATGCTAGGACCGCTAGAAGATAAGTGTACCGATTAACTTGCTTAACAATATGCCCATTTACTTGTATATTACATTGTGGTATTTTCTTCTTCTTAGTAACAGCCATAATCTGTGTCTTCTTACAATTCAGTTCTAACCCCAGTTGTTCAATGTGTGCAACAACCACATATACTAAATGTTGCAGATCCAGTTTATTGTCCACAATCAATACTGTATCATCCGCATATCTAATGTTATTGATGTTACGTTTCCCCAGTGGTAATTCCTAATTGAGTATCAATCTTTGGTCACTTGAGGACGTCATGAAACTTTGGAGAGAACAATATTGGAGAGATATATGCACTGGGAAGAGAGGAAGAGAAGTTGGGTGCAGAATGTTGGTGATAATCTCCAGATGGGTGTATCGGACGCGGGACATCTTGTTTATGATCAAGAGGTTTTCCGGAAATTTTGTTACGGGAGCGAGGTTCTGCAAAGGACATGCTACTAAATGAATGAATGAATGAATGAATGAATGAATGAATGAATATTTCCAGTAAATGATTTGTATAAGTCTAAGGTCTTTTCCATCAATGTGTAGATATGCAAGGTGTCTTCATCTCATCGAAAGCCTTTGTGTAGTCATTAAAGCAATGATGTAGGTCTTTATTTACTTCCATAGAATGTTCGAATTTGGTCAAATTCAAGGCTGTTGATTTCTTCAGGGTTGCACTAAATATAGATTTACATAATTAAGGAGGTGTATCTCCAGGATCGTATATTGTGTTCAGCAGTCTAGTGACCTGGTCTATTCTCTCTTCTTGTAAGGCATTGGTCAGTTTCTGTTGTGATGTTGTCCTGGACCCGGGGTCTTTTCATATGGTTAAGAAGCATTCTTATATTCCATCTTCAAAACTGATGGTTATTCTTATTATTCCGAACTATTATACTGTTCTTCTCTTGCATCATAAACCTTTCACATAATCTGACAAAAGCATGCAAAATGTATCTTTTTCTATTATGATTTTGCCATCTTTGGATTTCAGGCAACCCGTTGATGTGTGTTTTCTTTTGTTTGTGAATATCATTAATTCTGTTGTGCGTTAATTTGGTAATCCGAGTGTTGGTTTTAAATGTTCCTGCAATTTTCATCAAACCATGCTTCTTTTGCCTCTTTTCACAGTTTTATTGCATTTGGCTTATTCTATACAGATCGGTCTCTTTCCATAGACGGCCTGCCGAAAGCATCGCACAAAGTACGAACTCCGTAGCTTCAGTGACGACCCCTGGAGTCCCCACAAAACCTGCGCCCGTGAACCGAACGACCTACCCGGAATCGAGCTCACGACATCCGGAGCTCGAGTCAGACAGTGTAATCACGTCGCCACGAAGACTCTCCTCTCTGGCAATGGAGTTAATCGACAACAGCATCCACCCTGGCAGAAAGTTGTATGAAAAACGACAGCATCCGCCGTGGCAGAAAGCTGTATGAAGACGACAGTATCCACCCTGGCAGAATGCTGTATGAAGACGACAGCATCCACCCTGGCAGAAAACTCTATGAAGACGACAGCATCCACCCTGGCAGAACGCTGTATGAAGAGGACAGCACCCGCCATGGCAGAACGCGGTATGAAGACATCCTCCGCCCTGGCAGAACGCTGTATGAAGACGACAGCATCCAACCCTGGCAGAAAGTTGTATGAAGACATCATTCACCGTAGCAGAAAGCTGTATGAAGACGACATCATCCGCCGTAGCAGAAAGCTGTATGAAGACAACAGCATCCACCGTAGCAGAAAGCTGTATGAAGACAACAGCATCCACCGTAGCAGAAAGCTGTATGAAGACACAGCATCCACCGTAGCAGAAAGCTGTATGAAGACAACAGCATTTGCCGTAGCAGAAAGCTGTATGAAGACAACAGCATCCACCGTAGCAGAAAGCTGTATGAAGACAACAGCATCCACCGTAGCAGAAAGCTGTATGAAGACAACAGCATCCACCGTAGCAGAAAGCTGTATGAAGACAACAGCATCCACCGTAGCAGAAAAGCTGTATGAAGACAACAGCATCCACCGTAGCAGAAAGCTGTATGAAGACAACAGCATCCACCGTAGCAGAAAGCTGTATGAAGACAACAGCATCCACCGTAGCAGAAAGCTGTATGAAGACAACAGCATCCACCGTAGCAGAAAGCTGTATGAAGACAACAGCATCCACCGTAGCAGAAAGCTGTATGAAGACAACAGCATTTGCCGTAGCAGAAAGCTGTATGAAGACGGCAGCATGCGCCGTAACAAAAAACTGTATGAAGATGGCAGCATCGGCCGTAGCAGAAAATCGTATGAAGACAACAGCATCCGCCGTAGCAGAAAGCTGTATGAAGACAACAGCATCCACCGTAGCAGAAAGCTGTATGAAGACAACAGCATCCACCGTAGCAGAAAGCTGTATGAAGACAACAGCATCCACCGTAGCAGAAAGCTGTATGAAGACAACAGCATCCACCGTAGCAGAAAGCTGTATGAAGACAACAGCATTTGCCGTAGCAGAAAGCTGTATGAAGACGGCAGCATGCGCCGTAACAAAAAACTGTATGAAGATGGCAGCATCGGCCGTAGCAGAAAATCGTATGAAGACAACAGCATCCGCCGTAGCAGAAAGCTGTATGATGACGGCTGCAGAGCGGTAAAACTAAAACAGAATTTGGCATGAAACGAAATACACACTAACACATAACCGTGCACACACGAGAACACACAGTGACAGATTTTATTTCACTAATTACTCAGCTTGCACCGAGGCCAAGAAACAGGAATGAACACATTATGAGATAGACGACTTTGGTAATTAGTTTCACAGAACAATGGGCACCATTTCAAAGCTGCACCAATGATAAAACAATAAACATTCTTGCCATCATTTCTCTTTTGCACATTGTCGATTATGATCGCTTCACGGCTGTAAGCTTCTCTCGGTTGGGGGTCTCCTTGGCGAAATTGTCAGGCCGCCTTCTGTAGGGAGTGTGTTAATGTTTGAACTCCGTTATTCAGTTCGTCAGTGCAATTTTTTTTAACGAATGTTTGGAGGGTCGTCATCTGAATTGCGGAGTTCGTGTTCTGTGTGGCTCTTCTGGCAATGAATGAATAGCACGAAAAGCGAAAAGTAGAATCTGCAAACTTTTGTACAAGACTAAACATAACAAAATGGTGTTTTCCGGCAGACGGTTAGGCTGTCTGTGGAGAGGAACCGAGCTAAATTAGACAACTCAGTCTAGTCTATTCTCTTGCCGCGCTCTAATACCGCGTTCGAAATAGCTGCCGGCGATTTGGAAGCAGACCGCCTTGCGTTGGTTTCAATACTATTTTATAAGTCGACTTTTAAGCGACTTTTTAAAGCGACTATTTATAAGTGCCAGCCGCTTAGAAATCAATGCCAAACTTTTTATTTTGCATATCCTATTTACAGGACATCGCTGTCAACACCAGCAATGCTCTTGTTGATGTCTTGGCAAAGTTTGCCTTCAGTAGTTTGCCATGCTTTCTGAACGACCGGCTCCAATACCAACACGTTAAAACGCAGCGCGACAAGGTCAGCTGCCAAATCGGGTCGCAGCTGTGTTTCGAACGCGTGTAAGCAGGATTACGAACCGTGTCCGTAACGCCTATGCCAGGGAGACGACAATGGCAAACTACTGAACGTAAAATTTACACAGGAATCACAAACACACACAGCCAGAATCACACACTCACGCAGCCAAAAGTAGGCCGGTGTTGAATGCTATGTCACGTGCACATTATGTAACTCTGTGTAATGTGACTGGATAGTCCACACCGTAGATTATTTCATTGACAACGATTCCAGTTTGACCCAGACTTACATGTGTACTACAACAGTCTTCGTGACGTACAGGCGACTGCTGGGGATATTGACCACATGACCAATTCAGCGCTATTAAACTAAAATTATGGGATGAGAACCATATATCTGTTACGTCACTTTGTATGGAAATTGGCCCCTTACCTGATTTACTTTCGTCTGTCTGTCTGTCTCTCTGTCTGTCTGTCTGTCTGTCTGTCTGTCTGTCTGTCTGCCTGTCTGTCTGTCTGTCTGTCTGTCTGTCTGTTCCAGTGTGAGTGTATATATGTATTTATGCACTAATTGAAACGATCATGTCAGGACTACAAGCTCCTTGTATAAGAGACACGGCAGGAAAGCATGTGTTTAAATCTGAGCTATGCTGCCTGTTCCAGGGCTCGTGTTGGCATGGCATGCAGTCGCTTCTATGCTTTTTGAATGCTAGCGTGAAGCAATGAGCAAACACGACAAACCCCTGACGTACACCTGCCAGCGTGAAGTGTCGAATGTGAGATGGCCGTCTGGCAACATGATTGTCGTCGGTTTTTACTTGTTTTTTTTTTAAAATCTTTATAGTCCGTCTGTCAGTCCGCCCGTCAGTCCGTCCGTCCGACCGGCCTTCTTTCTTTCTTTCTTTCTTTCTTTCTTTCTTTCTTTCTTTCTTTCTTTCTTTCTTTTTTCTGTATTTCTTTCTTCCTTCTTCTGTATTTCTTTCTTCACCGTGATCTAGACTTTGAAACTTGAGAAATAGAGTGTATTTGTTGGAAATAAAACTTCACACTTCTGATAATTGGCTACCTCTATCGAAATCCCACCGCTGGACACGTTTGGTACGAAAACTTCACTACCATGATGGATGTGGTTTTCGCTCCCGGGAAGGAAATTTTACTACTCGGAGACTTTAATATTCACACTAACAAATCCAACATAATATGGGGAAATATAATTGCATCATACAATTTCCAACAAATAGTACAACAAGCTACAAGAGTAAAATAAAATCATCTTCAACACTTGTAGATCACATTTACTTAACTTGCTCAGACAACATCATAGAATGCACCGTAATAAATTGTGCAATGAGCTATCGCTACCCAATATGCTGCACATGGTCTAAAAAAAAGAAGAATTAAAACTGCTAAACATAAATGCATAAGTGTACAATATAGAAGTTACAACAATTTCATCAAAACGCATTTTTGCAGGGCTCCCTCAGTTCACCTCTAGACAATTTTTTTATCAACTTCCTGACTCGGATGATGCTCTGGAATTCTGGATGAAAACCTTTATTGATGTGTTTGATAGACATGTGCCAATCAAGGAAGTTCGAGTCAAACATCACGTTAAACCACCTTGGATCACCCAGGAAATACTTGAAATTATGAGAGACAGAGCTAAAGCACATAATAAGCGGGATCGCAGCATATACCTTACTCTTAGAAACAAAGATCAATATACCATACGAAGGGAAAAGAAAAATCACTTTAAGAACTTAGTCATGGATGAAACAGATAGTAATGATATATGGGAAGATAATTAACACTTTGACAAACAAGTATAACTTCTCAAATTCATTACCATCAAATCATATTACATGCGACCAAATTCAGTAACATTTTTTCAAACTGACATATACCAACTGAAGGCTTAAATACCAAATTCTCCTTGCAACTTATCTTTACTGTCATCATTTTGCGAGAATAGATGCCCCCGGGATATTCTTTCCGACATACCGGTAATGACAATCACTGAAGTATTTACTTACCTCAGTAACCTAAAAAAACATAATTCGTCTGGTTAGATGGAATCAGCAACCGGATTCTCCGTTGCGCTGCGCCAGTGTTCTATGTATCACTAACCTATGTATATAATCAGTGTCTCACCAAATTCCACTTTCCATCAGCTCCTCAATTTAGCTAAAGTGTATCCTCTTCTTAATTCTGGTTCATTGGGCAATGGTCTCCCGAACAATTACATACCCATTTCCTTACTCTCTTCACTATCTAAACCACTAGAAAAACACATCCATAAAGTAACATTACAGTATTTAGTTCGCAACAAGCTTATTGTTGACAGTCAATCAGGATTTCGACCAAAATATTCTTGCTATAAGGCCCTATCAATCATGATAAAAATCTGGCACCAGAATATAAACAAAAACAGTATGTTGGGAGTTGGTTTTATCGATTTCAGGGAAGCGTTGATATGATAGACCTGTAATTTTAATTAAAATACTAGAGATAATGAAAATTGGCCCTAATGTAGTGACTCTAATAACATCTTTTCTGTCAAACAGAAAGCAAGTAGTATCTCACAATAAAGCTTTGTCTCAAACCTTCAATATTGGAGTAACGCAAGGTGTTGTTCTTGGCCCTCTATTATCTGCCATATATATTAATGATCTACCTTTGCATCATTCGTCGTCCTGCAATCTATATTCAGACGACTGTACAGTGTATACAAACGCTGAAACTCTGTAATTTGCTGGAGTCGTCTTTGCAACAAAAATTAAATAGTGTAGATTGGTGGACCTGGGGTCTTACTCGGGCTTCGAAGATTGTGGGTTAGATTCCGGCCGCGTCATTCGGTTCACGAATGCATTTTTTCGGAGACTTCTGCGGGTCTTCGCTGGAGCTACGGAGTTCGTGCTTTGTGGGACGCTTTCCGCGCTGAGGTAAGAGGCTGAGCCATATGGGATATAAGCCCGGTGCAATTTAGGCTGTCGACTTTTAAGCGATTTTAAGTTAGGTGCAGCTTTGCGAAACGTATGTAAATTAACATCACTAGACAAAATCAATGTTATTAACAACCAGACAAATACTACAAACTCTAAACTCACACATATCACTTCAACTTCACATCGATAACATGCCAGTAAAAAGTGTAAATGAGCACAAAACATTAGACCTCATCATTGATAGAAACCTAACCTTTAATCTCCACGTTCAAGTCCTCGTCAAACAAACAGTGAACAAGTCTACCAACTCTCCAAAATTAAACATTTCCTTGATGAGGAACACAAGGAAAATATTCTATACTTTTCATATACAGACAAATTTTGAAAACTGCTCTATAATCTGGGACGGGTGTTCCAATTCAAGCACCAAGCGACTTCACTCACTCCAGAAACGGGGCATGAGTTTATTTATAGCAAACATTTATCTGACAATCATAGCCTGCTTAAATGCCTTCAGTTACTACCACTCCGCAAACGCCCGCTTTTTAAAAAGGCCAAACTAATTCACAAAATCCTTCATCGGAATGCCTCAAATTACCTTTGGTCATTGTTTAAATATAATGATAGACACAGTAAACGATTAAAAATATTACACAAGTGGTTCTCAACCTTTTTTGGCCCGTGCCCCCCTTTACCATATTTTAAGAACGTCATTCCTATCAAAAATTTGGCCCGTGCCCCCTTAACCATATTTTCAGAACGTCATCCCCCCCCCCCCTTTCATATTTCCTACCTAAAAATCCCCCCACCCCTACACAGTATACGTAAAAAATGGAAGGTAAAAATGTTAAAACAGATCTAGACATCCACATAAAACGTGATTTGTGGGTCTACTTACTTTATAAAATGAATTTTAGAAGGATGAGACTTGCATAACTGTAAAGTATGAAGGGAAAAGCAATATCAAGTAATCGGTTCTTGTATTAACGCGATCTTGAAAAGATCTTCATTCACCCCCCTCCCCCCCCCCCCCACGCCTGGAATCCCTAAAATTCCCCTTGGGGGGGGGAATTCCCCACCGGTGTGAGAACCACTGTATTACACATTCCGAAGCTAGGATTGACTTATACAAAACAAGATTAAAGTACTCTGCGGCTCAGCTGTGGACAATCTTCCACAAGAAATCAATGACATCACCAATTCCTATAAATTGTTTTCCCCCCGCGTTTCCATCCTGTTTCAGGATATTGCGGTCAACACTAGCATCTTTCAGGTGTATGTTGATTCCTAGGCTAGATTACGTTCATCAGCACGCCACGACTTTCTGAGATTCCTATACATAGAATCGACTATTCGAAGGACTGTCATCCGTCCGGATTACCTTCCCCTTAATAATAGAAATAATAATAATAATAAATAATACTAATAATAATAATAATAATAATAATATATAATAAAACCCTGGTATAACAGCCATACCTTTTTTTTTTTGGGGGGGGGGGGGGGGGGGGGGGGGGGGGGGGGTAGAACGAGTCATACCACTAAGCTAATAAGTAAGTGCTACAACCATTATTTGAATAATATACTAGGGGGGTCAGTGTAGTTAGTTGATTTTTAAATTCCCCCCATGCCTTTATAATGTCTATAATGCATGTCTTTTTTATTGTTGCTGTTCTCAAATCATAGCCTTGAATGACGTGTGTAATGAAATAATGTGTGAAAGAGAGTGATTAGACGGGCCTGTGTGCCCAATTCTCAAACCTTTGAAAATAAAGTTTGTTTGTTCGTTTGTTCGTTCTTTCTTCTTTGTTTGTTTGTGTCTGTCTGTCTGTTTATGTCTGTCTGTCCGTCCGCCGGTCGGTCGGTCGGTCGGTCGTCGGTCGGTCGGTCGGTTGGGTCGGTCGGTCGGTCGTCGTCGTCCGTCCGTCCGTCCGTCCGTCCTTCCAACTGTCTGTCTGCCTGCCTGCCTGCCTGCCCGTCCGTCTGTCTATCCCACCCTCTCTATTATCGGGTCAGATCTATCTATCTATCTATCTATCTATCTATCTATCTATCTATCTATCTATCTATCTATCTATCTATCTATCTATCTATCTATCTATCTATCTATCTATCTATCTATCTATCTATCTATCTATCTATCTATTTATCTATCTATCTATAGCCAGGGGACTTAACCTAAGATATAGCAATGCTACTAAAAGTTATGTCCCTTTATATATTTTTTCTTATGTTAAGTAATGTAATTTAATTATTAAATTTTAGCAAGTAAATAGCTGATTCTACACTAAACACTATGACAGTTGGTTTCACGGGAATGAAAAGAAGGCGTGTAGAAAATTTCATCTCAATCAGACGGACCGTTATCGAACGCATCCAATACATCCCCACCCACCCACCCACATACATACATTATATATATATATATATATATATATATATATATATATAATATATATATATATATATATATATATATATATATATTTATTCCCGCGGGCCTATTCCCGCTGGTCGCGGGGTCCGCTTAAAGTCAGGTGGAGAGTCTGACGATAGTGCACGCTTTACACAGGTCCGGACACTTGTGATCGACAGATGTGCGCGCCCTTATGGTCCGGGCTCGTACGAGGCCCTCACCTATGGGACTTGGCTGAACGTCTCTAAGCCGGGTCCCTTGGGTGTCAGGGTCTGGCCATAACTCACCACCTGCTCGTGGTGGCGAGGTCGCGGTGGTTTTGACGCTGCCGCCGCCAGCGTCTGCAGCCTACCTTGTGCCAGACGTATTGATTAACCCATTCTCTGGACAACACAAGGTTAGGCCGAGAGAGAGGTCATGTCGTTTGGGCGCCACATGATCCTCTGAAGCTCTGCCCAGACATTGTGATGGAATATTGGCCACATTCCAACTCACATACTTTGGTCTGTAAAGACTGCAAGGTGTCGACGACTGTATATATATATATATATATATATATATATATATATATATATATATATATATATATATATATATATATATATATATATATATATATATGTGTGTGTGTGTGTGTGTGGTGTGTGTGTGTGGTGTGTGTGTGTGTGTTACCCATCTATTTCCTTGTTATGGACTGGACACTTGTGTGCTTGAATACCTAGTGTATGGTTGTAATAATGCGGCTAGACCTGAAATGTGGTTATGAGGGACATTATACTAACAAGCTTGCAAGATGGCGGAATAAGGTCAAGACCCCTCTACTTTCCGGAGATTTTTTTTTTAAAGCTCCGTCGCTGTGATCTCAAGCGCAGTCCATACACTGTGCTGAACTGAATTTTGCTTGTGGATTAGCATTCCCTATTAACAGTGTCCCTCGCCATCAGGCAAACCTTCTCCGACTTCAGAACTTTCTGGAGTGTTACTGACCTCATCACTCTCTCAGTGTTGATTTCTCTATAAAAGTATGAGTTTAGTGCATTGCGCCCATGCATTCAATAACCTATGCATGCACAAAATAGAGGAATAACATGGTATGACAGAATCACTAATGTAGAGCTCACGGAAGTAACTAAACAAATTCAAGTTAATCAAGAGAAGAGGTTTAGAAGCCGGCGCTGTGTAGGGCACACACTGAGGTAAGGTGAGGTCAGTATAACTAGACGTTATCTTGCCTGAAGAAGACGAAGAAGAAGAAGAAGAAGAAGAAGAAGAAGAAGAAGAAGAAGAAGAAGAAGAAGAAGAAGAAGAAGAAGAAGAAGAAGAAGAAGAAGAAGAAGAAGAAGAAGAAGAAGAAGAAGAAAAGGAGGAGGAAAAGGAGGAGGAGGAGACAGGAGGAGGAGGAGGAGGAGAGCAGATGAAGAGAAAAAGATCAAAAAGAAGAAGTAGAACAAGAAGAGGCAAAGAGGGGAGAAGGCAGCGGAGGAGGAAAAGATGAGAAGACGAGGAAGAAAAATATCAAGAACACGAATAAGAAAAACAAAAAGATAATACTGATTATACAGCTTTCCGGCATGGCACATGATTGATTGATTGATTGAATGATGGTTACAACGACGCTGATGACTTTGATGCTAATGATAAAACTATGGTTCATGAGACAGACGAAGACAGTATAGTATTACCACTCCCGGATCATAGTTAGTGCAGACTCAGCTGCACCAAGCCCGGCTGTAGCGTGCACATTTCCTGCTAGCGTATAATTTAGTTAATTAAGCCGTGCACGCTGTTTCCACTGAAAGTATTGGGCACACACTCACATTGGCTACATACATTCGCGCCAGCAGAATGGAGACGCGTCGACTCAAACGGAGTATCTGCAGTGGTATCTGCGTCTTGGCGCACACTTAATGCGCATTGTTAATCAGGGGCTCTCAAACGGTGTTTCTGGGGGGGGGGGAGAGGGGGGTGAATCTTGGCCAACATCACAACAATTTTTGTTACACCGATTCCTTCATTCATCCAGTAGCATATCCTTTGCAGAACTCCGCTTCCATAACAACAGTCCGGAAAACTTCTCGGTCATAAGCAAAATGTCCTGTGTCTGGTTTTCGTATTATGTTTTCCATTCGCATCTACGGAACGCTATCGAGAACAAGTCACCCAAACTTCTTGAAACCTGATACGGGTGAGAAAATGGCACGACTCATGAAAAATACCAGAAGACACCCGTCATTCAAGATGAGCAGCATAGAGGACGCCAATACCCTCAAGACGACGAGAGGATAGAACCAGCCTCTGAGCTGCAGCAAAGAACCAGAACCCACAGTAACCTCAAATGAAGCTACCACGAGGAAGGGCGAAGACAACCCACCAGACAAGAGCCAAGACAGCTGAGAAGTATAGTAAGGAGAAAGACAACAGAGTCAGAAACATCGATTCACAGACGATCAGATGGATTATCAAGCGTGTCCAAGTGCAGCTGACAGATAAACAGATCCTTAAGCAGCTTCAACAGGAAAATCTCCACATCCGAATCTTGAAGGCGGATGGGCTTCTTACCCGCTCCAAGATTCCTACAACTTTAGCGGTGGTGGCAACAGAGGGTAGTGAGATACCAAGCTAAGAAACAAGAAAGTACCACAGCCTGAAATATTCATCAAGAAAGTCACTAAATTCTCAAGATGTCAGAGGGCCGGCCACAGCAGAACAACATGCCGCAGCAAGACAGAGATCTGCCGATAGTGCGCCGAACACTACGCCGTCAAGGAATCTCCGCTGGCCAAGCAGGACAAGGACTTCCTAAAGCCCAATAACAAGAGAAAGTGTGCCATCTGCCTTGGCAAACATAGAGCAAGATGCCTAGGCTGCCCAGACCTCCATAGGCATATAGACGTCTTAAAGATCACCAAAAACATAAAAACATCATACAGAGAAGCACTGCGGAGGTGCGAGACAGCCTCGGGCATATCACAAACAGAAAAGTCCCAGCTACAAGAGCAGATTGACGAGCTGAAGTGGCAAGTCAAGGCATTGCTGACACCGACACCAACCAGCGACAACGAAAAACTACTGGCTGGCCTGAAGGAAAGCCAGCACAGCATCAAGCAAGTGATGGAACGCTTGGCATTGATAAAGAAGGAGAACAAAGAAATCCTACAAACCATCAAATCAGAGAGAGAGAGAGAGAGAGAGAGAGAGAGAGAAAGAGAGAGAGAGAGAGAGAGAGAGAGAGAGAGAGAGAGAGAGAGAGAGAGAGAGAGAGAGAGAGAGAGAGAGAGAGCGAGCTGCTAAAAGGTGAAAGGGAACTAATCCAAAACAAACCACCAGAAGCCAGGAAAATGAAAGCAGAGAAGCCACATGCTCAAGCCAAACTAAAGACTAATCTGAAACCACAAGCTAAATCCAGCAGGCTAACCACGATATCCAAGCTACTCAAGGGGAAACCAGTATTCCGCCAGACACCCGAAGAAAACCCAGAGGAAGAATCCGACACATCTGAAATTGACTGGGCCACAGATGATGAGGACTACATCGAATAGAAAAAAGACTTTGACGTGAAAAATAAGCTCGAAGAAGAAAAACCGCGCAATAAAGATGAAGAAGACGAGGCAAAGCTTCTAGAGAAAATGGCTGAGTTTGCGGCACGGATGACCAACTGGCAAATCAATAAATGGTCTTTATAAGGACTACATCATATCAAAAACGACGAAACAGAAGCCAACACTGACAAAAGAAACCGCCAGAGGAGACAGACACAAAGGAGAACCCGCAGGCCAATCCCCCAGCTGACGTCACGTGCATACACTCTTCCAAATCGGATAGCTAACTAACACTCGCGTAGAAACCGAGATAAACTTAACCCGTACCATGAACCACCATAAATATAACTAACGCCACAGAGGCTAGTTGAACGAGTGGACATATTTTTTTTTTTTTTTTGGGGGGGGGGGGGGGGGTTACAACTGGAACTGGAACTGGTCCGATACACCCATCGAGAGATCATCTACCACACATCTTCTCCTGTCCTGCTCACATCTTCTCTTTGGCCTTCCACTTCATCTCTTCCATGGCATATACCCCCCCCCCCCCATGATTGTTCTTGTATAACCATATGGTTTAATATCTTTATATGCCTGGTCTGTAGTAATGGATACCTGGTGAAATTAATGAATACAGAATCAGGGAACGGTATAGAGATACAAGATAAGCGAGCCGCGGTAGCGTAGTGGCTGGACGCTCGCCTACCGTACCTACTTGCATTTTTTCGGCGACCTGAGGGTCGTCGCTGAAGCTACGGATGTCGTGCTTTGTGAGACGTTTTTCGCGCTACGGAAAGATACTGAGCCATATGGGATAAAAATCGGTGCAATTTAGTCGACGCTCTCGACTTTTAAGCGAAGTTTTAAGCGACTACCATACCTATGGGAGTCCATGGGAATATCAGCAACAACAACAACAACAGCAACAACAAACAACAACAAAACTTTATTTTGAAAGGGTTAAGAATTGGCACGCAGGCCCGTCTAACATTTTGCCCTTTTATCACTCTCTTTCATACATTATACCATTCACACATCATTCAACGCTAACTGAAAACAGCAACAATATAAAAGATATGCATTATAAAGGCATGTGGAAAATGAAAAATTAATACTACACGACTCAGTAATATTTGGGTGATCCAAAGTGGTTTGACGTGATGTTTTACTCGAACTTCCTTGATTGGCACATGTTTATCAAACACATCAATAAAGATCTTCATCCAGGATTCCAGAGCATCATCCGGGTCTGGGTCTGGAAGTTGATAAAAATTGTTTAGAGGTGAACTGAGCAAGTCCTGTAAAACTGCGTTTTGGTTGAAATTTATGTTGCTCGATATTTTGTATCGATATATGAAGCCCATAATCGGGCACTCTCACAATGTTTATACTTCACCTCGACACCGCAATGTACAAGAGGAACATGATGAGATGAGATGAGACCGTACCTATGGTCCTTGGTTCGATCCGCATCGGGGAGAATTAGAATGTTACAAATTGACCTGGTCTCACGTTTATGTGTGTTGATCAAATATAGCATGGGTACCAGAACATCTCTTGGGAAGCGAAGGCGGCCGGCGGAGTGATACCGACTACATCAGCCACCGAGTGCCGTTTGGTCTATAAAAATATGGGTCTAAGTCCAGACGCCCACCCCTCCTTAGACGTGTAGACGAGCCATTAAAGAAACGAATACCTGGGTGGGTTGGCCACATGGCATTTTCAGGACAAGACTAGAGGCCTGATCCAAGATCCTCATGATTATGGGAGATGTGAATCATGACCGCCCATGTTAATCGGCATAGCAAATTATGATGATGAGTCCAGCAGATTTGACTCTCACGGGGTTGTAGAGGCTAACTACCAGCTTTTGTGGAGTCCATTGTTTTATGTCATCTTCCGTCCTTTCCATGTGTCATATCTATCGCAATGGCATGCTCTTTCTATAATAGCTGCAGAAATGTGGTTTCTGAGGAGAATGCAAAGAATACCTTGGACAGACAGAAAAACCAATGACCAAGTACTACAGGAGACAAATGAAAATCGTAAATTGATTAGAGACATTAGACGTAGACAGTCAAAATTGTTTGGACATGTTATGAGAAGAATTGAATTGGTGAACTTGGTGACAACTGGCAAGATTGAAGGGAACAGACCAAGGGGAAGACCGAGAAGCAAATACCTGGATGGCTTGGCCACATGGCATGGTCGAGACATGAACACTGAGCTGATCCACGACTCTGATGATCGAGTGAAATTGTGAATCATGACCGCCCACGCTTTCCGGCATGGCACATGATTGATTGATAGCATTTTATTAGCAGAGTCTTGATCTCGTTTAGCGATTCTCTTGTCATTCTCATGTTGTACCCCATTATTTGTTATGTTTAGTTTTGTATACCATTCTCTGGATATTTCTACGTATATCTGTTTCAACTTATCAAACTATTTTCCGACTGTATTTCATGATCTACGAACTTCTCCAACAACTTCTCTTCCACGATTCGGGAGGTTTTGGGCATGTGGTGGAAGCCCTCTCTGTCTATAGACCAATGGGCACTGGGTGGCTGATATGTTTAACACCAGGCCGGTCTTCTTTACTTACCAGAGCTTTTCTTGGTAACCATTTTACGCTGAATCTGCCTGGGAGCAAATGCAATTCCCGGTTCGATGGGGTTTTGTACCCATGCCCATTGGGCGGGCATTTAAGTGGGCTAGCCACTGTGCTTCCGCGGTTCCCAACAGAGAACCTGAATTATACATATATAATCCCGAGAACACTTTTAAAATAGTGTCTTTTCAGTGGTCTTTTATAAACAGCAATGATGTGTCATGAAGTTTATTTCTTCTGTGTTCAAATGGTGTTAAAATGATGATTCATACAGTTTAATTCTTCTGAGTTCAAATAGTGTTCAAGTGATGTGTCACAGTTTAATTCTTCTGCGTTTAAGTGATGTTCAAAGGATGTGTCATACAGTTTAATGCTTCTGTGTTCAAATGATGTGTCAACCAGTTTACTTCTTCAGTGTTCATTAGTGTTGGAACTCTTCGCTGGCTGCTGAGGATGGGGACGGAGCGCTTATGGGAATGTCCCGAATGCTGTGATGTCGGTTCCTAAATCAATCAATCAATCAATTCAGTGTTCAAATACTGTTTTAAACAGTTTACTTCTTCTTTGTTCAAATGATGTTTCATACAGTTTACTTCATCAGTGTTCAAATGGTGTTTCATACAGTTTACTTCTTCTGTGTTCAAATGATGTTTCAAACAGTTTACTTCTTCTTTGTTCAAACGATGTGTCACACAGTTTTCTTCTTCTGTGTTCAAATAATGTTCAAATGATGTTTCACGGTTCATTTCTTCTTTGTTTAAATGATATTTCATACAGTTTTCTTCTTCTGTGTTCAAATAATGTGTCATGTCGTTAACTTCTTCTGTGTTCAAATAATGTTCACATGATTTTTCACAGTTCGCTTCTTCTTTGTTCAAATGATGTGTCATATAGTGGTATGGTCGAGACAGGAACACGGAGCTGATCCACGACTCTGGTGATCGTGTGAGATGGTGAAACATAACAGCCCACGCTTATATATGTGGCTCATGATGATTATGTAACATGTTAGACAATTAATTTTCCGCTGTCACTTCAACAAAATGAGACGTAAAGTATCCTTCTTCATTTATTATGTTCAGTTTATTTCAGACACCATTACCATGACTACACTCCTAACAGGTCCATACGTACCCAGTTCTTCTCATAATAAATCCCATTAACCTACAGTGACTAACTTTATCAATTCCGATCTCCCCGTAATAAACACCGCAACGTAGAGAGATCAACCTATATTGACTAACTCCGGCCACTCCGATCTTCTCTTAATAAACATATTAACTGTACAGAGCCCGATATTCTAGTATTAAACATATCAACGTACAACGATCAACGTACAATTATCAACGTGCATATATCAAAGTACAGCTATCAATGTACATCTATCAACGTACAACGATCAATGTACATCAACGTACATCTATCAACGTACATCTATCAACGTACAGCTATCAACGTACAGCTATCAACGTACATCTATCAACGTACAGCTATCAACGTACATCTATCAACGTACATCTATCAACGTACAACCATCAATGTACATCAACGTACATCTATCAACGTACAGCTATCAACGTACATCTATCAACGTACAGCTATCAACGTACAGCTATCAACGTACAGCTATCAACGTACAGCTATCAACGTACAACTATCAACGTACATCTATCAACGTACAGCTATCAACGTACATCTATCAACGTACAACTATCAACGTACAGCTATCAACGTACAGCTATCAACGTACAACTATCAACGTACAGCTATCAACGTATAGCTATCAACGTACAGCTATCAACGTACAGCTATCAACGTACAACTATCAACGTACAGCTATTAACGTACAGCTATCAACATACAGCTATCAACGTACAGCTATCAACGTACAACTATCAACGTACAGCTATCAACGTACATCTATCAACATACAGCTATCAACGTACAGCTATCAACGTACATCTATCAACATACAGCTATCAACGTACAGCTATCAACGTACATCTATCAACATACAGCTATAGTAGAGGTAAAAGGGGGATTTGAGGCCACCATCAAAATACCACCACCTATGGCAACGGTGTAGCGCGGTTGTAAGAGAGGGCACCCCCCCCCCCCCCAGGTCTACGTAGAGTCTGCTTAGCGGTTGTTTAGTGGCGATATAGACGACTCTATATAGACTAAACAACCGTTAAGTAGACTCTACGTAGACTCTACGTAGACTGGGGGAGGGGGAATACCCACTCTTACACCCGCGCTACACTGCTGCCATGGGTGGTGGTATGTTGGTTGTGGCCTCAATTTCCCTTTTACATGTATTGCTCTCAAAGTACAGCTATCAAAATACATCTATCAAAGTACAACGATCAACCTACAGCTATTAACATACTTGTACATTGATCAACGCACAGCTGTCAATGTACAGCTATCAAAGTACATCTATTAAAGTACATCTATCAAAGTGCATCTTTCAAAGTACATCTATCAGAGTACATCTAGTAAAGTACATCTATCAAAGTACATCTATCAGAGTACATCTATTAAAGTACATCTATCAAAGTATAACTATCAACCTACAGCTATCAACGGACGCGTACAACTAGCAATGCACATCTATCATTGTTCAGCGATCAAGATACAGCAATTAACGTACAGACATCAAGTAATAAACACGAAAACTTACTGACACCTAGCAAAATTGATGGGAACAATGTCAGGAAAAGGCAGAGAGATAAGTACTCGGACGACTTGGAAGCATGGTATATTTAGGACAAAAACACAGATCTGATGCACTACTGTGATCATCGTTTGAGATGGCCAACACTGACCGCCGACGTTTATCGGCAATTCCCATGACGATATTATCTCTGTATCTTAAATTGGATGCCTCTTATTTCTATAACGTGTTCATTGGATGTTATTGCCATCTGATAGGACAGGAAAGACTCATTTATGCTTTTCTTTCTATAAGCCCATAGCTTTCTTTGCAATTTATTCCCAAACCATATCTTGCTTATCAATAGCTTTTTCTCTGTGTTTCCACTTATCGTGAAAGATCTATATGCCTACGCTTTTACAGAGTTATATGTCACATTAACATTTTCTCATATGATTAATTTTGTGTTCTTAAAGAACAGCATCTGGTTCGCAACTGTGACTCTTTATGAGAATAAAACATAAATATGTTTTTAAAACGTGCCTTGTTGTTGGACAGAATATTGTGGATATTTCAGCCACAAAGAAAACCAACGCTGATAGGTTGGCAACTAAAGGTGATAAAAGATTACTTAACAAAACCATAACGAAATAACAAAACAAAATAACAACAACAACAATAACAAAACACACACACACATGTATGGGGAATATCAACAAAAGAAGTGGAATGGAGACTCGAGCCACATTTGCGAAAACACTGGACAAGAGAAGCAGAGGATGACAATTGTACCTGGAGAGCTTAAACATCTGAGCAATAACAAGTAATAATATTACCAATGTCAAAAAATCAAAATGTAAGATTACACAGAGGTTTGGTGTATCGTCATTGCCAATGATGATGATGATGATAATAATAATAATAATGAAGAAGAAGAAGAAGAAGAAGAAGAAGAAGAAGAAGAAGAAGAAGATGATGATGATGATGATGATGATGATGATGATGATGATGATGATGATGATGATTAGCTGATGGCGATGGTAATGATGATGAGGATAATGATAATAATAGTGATGACGACGATGATAATAATCATGATGATAATGATATCGACGACAACGATGGCGATACAGCAGAATAGAACCATACCAATTTGTTATATATCCTCGCATTAAATGACAACAATACGCTTATTCCCCGTGGTCTCCACATTTTCCTGTTATAGATCATACCCCACCAACATCTGTCATCATTTCCCTAGCAATCTTCAGTCACATTCCCAAACACACTAACCATTCCTTGCACATCCATCTTTCCCCTCCGATTACTCACTGACATACATATTTTCCTTCTACTTCATGTTTGCTCCTTCATTAACCTATTCCGTATGCGGATAGTTCGCAGGCTATCCAGACCTACTTTAGATAAGACAGCTAACACCCACCATTGCTACTAAAATTCCCATATGTCTAGCTGGATTACTAATCATCTCAGACACTTCAGAATTCCACAGGGAGACTTCTTCGGCCAGCTGAGCAGTCTTGCCATTGGTGTTCTTGAAAGGGGACAAGTAATTTATGAGATTAGGGGAAACAGACTTGCTCTTACGCAACCGGTTAAGTCTAATGTAACGAAGTAATATTGTTACGTCGAGTATTGATAATACATGTATATGTCACGTAGTTTAATACAAAAAAGATAAGGACTTTATTACACGCTTAGAGATACTTTGTGCCTTTGGTGCTGAACGCATATTTATATAGCCCAATAGGCATTGGGTGAGTGACGTGGTCTGTAGCATGCCGAACGCCTTTACTTCCAAAGATATTTCCTGGTACACATTGTAGGCTGGGTCGATCTCACAGCCCAGGTCAAAATGCGTACATTCATTAATTCAGTGGCATGTCCCTTGCAGAAACTCGCTCCTATAACAACCTCCCGGAAAACTTCTCGGTCATAAGCAAGATGTCTCGCATCCTATACATTCATCTGGAGATCATCCGCCACATCCTGCACTCATCTTCTCTTTGGCTTTCCGCTTCCTCCCTTCCCAGGCATAAACCTCTCCATGATTGTTCTCTCCAAGCTTTCATGGCGTCTTAAGTGACCAAAACAATATGTGTGTGTGTGTGTGCGCGCGCGCGTGTGTGTGTGTGTGAGTGTGTGTGTGTGTGTGTGAGTGTGTATGCGTGTGTGTATGCGTGTGCGTGTGCGTGTACGCGTGTGTGTGTGCGTGTGTGTGTGTGTGTGTTTGTGTGTGGTACATACATATATGCTCAGGAAGCTTCGGTAGAGCAGTGGCTAGACACTCGCCTGTAGACATGGTGGCCCTGGATTCGACCAACGGCTTGGCGTCCCAGCCTAAAATGGATACCAAAATGGAAGTAAATGCGGCCTACATGATACTGATCACATCACCCACCGAATGCGGATTGGTCTATTTAAATGGGACTCGCACCATATGCTCTAGCGCTTTAAAGAGTATAAACGTGACAGGTACTTACTGGCGTATATTCGGAGTTCGTACTAGGTGACTGCAAGTATACGAGCTTACTTATTTACTAGGGGTCGACCATGCCTCATACAGAGAGGTTTAAGACAGATTTTATGATTGTCTGAGGATTGCCCGGGAAGGAAATGTGACCAGGCAGGGAACCGACCACCCAACATCATATGTCGTGGTCAAGAATATATGACAGCCTAACATGACAATTCCAACGCCACAACGAAACAAGATATACGTGAAAGCCTAACATGACACATCCCAACGCCACAACGACACAAGAAAATGTGAAAGCTTAACACGACACATCCCAACGCCAATATCTGCAATGGAACCGCTTTTTGACATCTTAAACTACCATCATTATCATGTGTCCTGCCAAATTGCTTAGATGTCCATATCTCTCCACAAATCTCGATCATTGGTTTTTTGGATCAACTTTGCTGAGGATATGTCTCCAAGCCACCGTCTCAGTCCGTCTAGCAGCATATTCCAAATCTAACGCTCTTACAAGTATTTTTTGCATATCCTTTACAGGACATCGCTGTCAACACCAGCATCTTTCAGCTGTATGTTGATTTCTTGGCAAGATTACGCTCAGTAGTTTGCCATTGCTTTCTGAGCGGCCGGCTCACATACCCCGTAAGTTACCGATATGATTCGAATCACTGCTGATTCTCACAGTCATTACGTTACCCACGAGAGTATACAAGATTACGGAGAAAAGTCGTAACCTCTAAGCCACGAAGCCGGCCTTACAAGTATAGTTAATGTTAATTAATATGGTAACGCTATCTCAATTTACGGAGGCATAATCAGTATGAAAATATACTGAAAATAACTGCGTTGAGTGAGAAGGACTCGTAGTCGTTTTCAAGTGTCATTAATAATATTTCTTTAAATGAGTAAGAGGACACGCTAAGCTTATGGTGGGTAAATGAGCTGGTCACGTCTGCACTATCATTTCTGTAGCAGTCATACTGTAGTATGTGTGCTTGGTTTACACCCGGTGCAATAAAGTCGACCTTACTTTTTCAACCCCTCTTTTAAGATTACATCTTCTCTGTATCCATGTCAAGTATACCATATCTTCTCAAGTTAATTCCACACTGTCCTCTCAAGTTAATTCCACAGTTTCTGCTTAAGTAAATTATACACTGTCCACTCAAGTAAATTACACACTGTCTGCTCAAGTAAATTACACACTGTCTGCTCAAGTAAATTATATACTGTCCACTAAAGTAAATTACACGCTGTCTGCTTGAAAGTAAATTACACTTTGTCTGCTCAAGTAAATTATATATTGTCTTCTCAAATAAATTATACTCTGTCTGCTCTCAAGTAAATTATACAATGTCTTGTCTAAAGTGCTTTAAACTCGAAGTTTGAGAATCCTTGCTTACTGTCAGTTGGGCAGTCATGATTATGTTAAACGTTCATGGAACTGGAGAGGATACAGCCACCGGACATTAGATCGTTGAAGTGAGTTTTTCATGGCTGTTTATTTTTGTCTCGTCTCTCTCAATCTACATGTGCCTTCGCATGCATTTATTCATAGAAAATCACATGATTGCGAATAACTAAACCGAATGAAATGGAAAGATGCTTCTTCAGTAACTTGAGCTAGAGAATGATGCTACCTTCTTGATTTTCCAACCATTGAAGAGAGAATACAAGTTTGCAGGGCACGCGCCTACCTCAGAGTTAACGCAAACACACGACTTCCACTGCACAGTGAAATTATGAAGGTGAAGGGCAGCAGGTTAAAAAGAGGACGGTCGTGGATGGGTCAAGCCGAAGACATTCTTCAACAGGTGTGTTCACTTGAGGACTTAGAACCTGGCGAGGAGTGGGTGCAAGTGCGAACATATTTCTGCACATCCTTTTCAGTTTGCATCCAACTAGATAGAAAATGCAGACAAGAAAATCCGGCTGCTGTGGAGGCTGAAGTACAAGCGTTGATTTTCGAGAATTCGCTAGACGGTGATGCGGTCATCTACACAGATGGGTCGGTTGTCCGACATGTGAGAAGCTCATGGGCCTTTACAGCTCGGGCCGGAGGGAGAATTGTGAAGGAGGACTCTGGTGCTTTCACTGAAACCACAAGTAGCCTGACTATGGAAGTCATGGCAGTAAGTAAAGCAATAACATGGCTCGAGACACAGACATTCACTAGGGCATGTTTCCTTAGCGACTCAATGAACATGATCAAGAGGATAGAGGAAGGGTCGATCCGAAGAGAATGGTTGCTGCCTGTGGAGCGGTCTCGGCTGACAGATTTAGTTTCATCTTCGTGCCAGGGCATGCGGGAGTCCAAGGAAATGAGCGGGCTGACAAGCTCGCAGGTGAGGCTACTGTGGAGGGCGGACGCGCCATGGACCAGGCTGACATTCTGAATGCTCTACGAGAAGTAAGACTCTTGCATGAACCAAGTGATGACTGTGAATCTACAACCATGGCCAGACTGCGAAAACAGCAAATTAAAAGAGGTGTGGCCAAACAAGAACACTACTCAGGAAGCCAAAGAAGATTGATAAACCAACACAGAACTGGCGTCGTTAGCCGCTACACGCTGCGGGATTTGCTGAGGAGGGGATCCGAGCACTTATGGACTGAATGGTTCGATGTGCAATGAGAATGATCTGTCGACTAACTAACTAACTAACTAACAGAGAAGGATGCTGTTATACACCATTCCTCAATAAAACACTACGTTTATTATATGTATAAAATATATACTGGACATATGTCATATGAACATATAATTAAAGGATTATGATCGTCATCATTCAATTGTTTGTCCTGTGCGAAACTATGCCCTGATAACATTGTTTCGAAAATGCTTTCTATCATACACCACATTCCCTGTCACTGCTAATGCCACGTGTGCATGTTTAATTTGTTTTTTAAACAAATGTATCACGAAACAGTTTCCTGCTATTGTTCTGTAATGTAATGTGAAATCCCCCATCACATGTTATCAAAACTTTCCCTCTTTTGACAAGTGCAGGCGGGATGTGCGGTACTTATGACATTATCAGCTGAGTTCTCTATCCATTTCGCGAGCACGCCCGCTAGATGTAAACTATCACAAATTAACACCACATTGGACTAACAACCAACTAACAACTAACAATGGTTGCCTGGAAGAGGCTAATGAAAGTAGAAAAGTATATAGGCCTAAGGAGGTAAGCATAGACGAATGGATAAGAACACACGCTCTTAAACACCCGGTGTGATGATTCCGAGGTAGCGGGTGCAACCACAAGGCTGGTCAGTTGGATTAAAATGCTGACTTCTCGTCCTTGACATGGGGACGTAAATTACAAGTACCTCACACGTCGGAGTTGGTTCGCGTGATGGCGAAAGACGCTGGTAATAATGAAAACTTATCCACATGCAACAATCAGTTGCATGCACTAGAAGAAATCGCTCGTGTATGGACTACGCTTGAGTTGAAAGCGAACGAACGGGAAAAAATATAGAAACTTAAATGAAAGAGAAAAAAAAAAAAACATTCTTTCGCCATTTGGTGAGAAGCGAGGGATTGAAAAACATCGTGACGACGGGAAAAGCTGGAAAAGAGGCAGGGGCAACCAAGAGAGATGTAGCTGGATGGACTGAGACGGTGGCATGGAGGAATATCATCAGCAGAATTGATCCAGAACACCAAAGACCGAGAGTCATGGAGTCTAAGCCATGTGGTAAGGCATATGGTCATGATGATATTGACTCCATGTATGTTGTCGTCTTCCTCTTCTCCACTTCGTGGCTTTATCACCCAGCATGTTGTCTTTATAATCAGTCTTCTTGAAAGTTTAGATTTTCTTGGACGGATCGGTTCTATTTTTCCATCAAATAACGTTTAATCATCTTCTGTAGCACTTCTGTTCCTAGGCCCATGGGTGATTTGTTAAATGTTCCAGTTGGAACCACTTTGTTGCCGCGGGAAATACGCAAGCTCTCAATTCTATGACTTCTGTTGCTAAGCGTGTTCCAGTCCAATCAATCAAACAATCATGTGCCATGCCGGAAAGTGTGGGCGGTCATGGCTCGCCATTTCACTCGATCATTAGAGTCATGGATCAGCTCGGTGTTCCTGTCACGTCCGTACCATGTGGCCAAGCCATCCAGGTATTTTCCTCTCGGTCTTCCTCTTGGTCTGTTCCCTTCGATCTTGCTAGTTTTCACTAAGTTCTCCAATCCATTTCTTCTCATAACATGTCCAAAAATTTTGACTGTCTACGTCTAATTTCTCTAATCAATTTACGATTTTCATTTGTCTCCTGTAGTACTTGCTCGTTGGTTTTTCTATCTATCCATGGTATTCTTTGCATTTTCCTCAGAAACCACATTTCTGCAGCCATCAGATGTTTTTCAGCTTGACTGCACATTGTCCAATAGATAGGGTTTAATTGTTTTCTATTTTGCAGAGTAATATTTATTCTTGTCCTGTTTGTCATCGCCGTTCCACCGCAGGTCAGCAGTGAACGTAGATATCCTCAACTTCTCAGTCAGTTGTACTTTCATGTTGACTCTTGCTCAGAAGGGATTGGCAAACTACTGAGCGTAAAATTGTCTAGAACATCAACCTGGAGTTGATCGCAACGTCCTGCAAAGGACATACAATGGATTAATCACTAAAACACGAAAAGTAGACGGGAGGCTTTACCAGAATACGATTACAAGTAGCAAAATGGACGTTGTGGCTAAAGCCTTCATCAGCATAGATAAAACAAACACATACACAGTTTCAACTACGTGAAAAAACTACATGAAAAAAAAACTACATCAAAATATAAATATACAAGTTACTTATGTGTATCCTTGTTGTGGACTGGACACGTCTTTCATGGGATCCCCATGTATGGTTGAAACAAAGTGAATGAGGCGGATGTGCGGTTTAAAAAAAAAAGGGGTGGGGGGGGGGGGGTCAAGGGCTAAAGCAAAAGGCATTAATTGTTTCCCTTAGTGTCATTAATTGTGTCGTTGTTGTACCGATGTGTAGTGCTCCACGATACAAAGATGTGTGTAAGCGGGACATGATTGATACAGGCATTGATAATGCACATTGGGAGTAAGTCGCCGATGAACGTGTTGCATGGAGGGCAAATATCAGAAATGGAATAAAGACAAAGGAGAAAATTATTGCAGATAAGTCACACACCAAGCATGTCAGACGTAAGATGATGCATGATGATGAAAATGACCAAGTGTTTACAAGCATCCACTGTGGGCGAACATTTGCAGCGTGAATTGGTCTTAACAGTCACATTCGCCACCGCCATGGGTTGTAGTTATTAAGCCTGTTTGAAGCACAATGTACCAAACTATGGCCTGTCAAGACGGAAAGGTGCCAATAATAAGGTGTCTCTTGCACTGTGTGCATCAGTCTCTCAATTCCCTTTCTGTGTCGCTGATAGTAAAACTATGTGGTCAGCGTATCCAAGATCTGCATTTCTATTTCTCCGATTATAAATGATCATACTGTTCCTGGGCAATATTGTATAGACACATTCTTCATTTTTCAGTACATAAGTTAAATAGATAAACGGACAAAATGTAGCCATGTCTGACTCTTATTGTCTACCTGCATTATATCAAACTGTTCTGTTGTATCATCACTTATCCTCAGGGCTGACTTGTGCTCAATGTATAGTGTTTATATTGTCTGCAATTTATCTTTGTCAATGGAGATAATAAAAAGAGTTCTTAAGATCTATATTGCCGGCTTCCTGGCCTAGAGGTTAGCGACTTTTCTCCGTAATCTCGTATACTCTCGTAAGTAACGTGACGACGGTGAGAATCAGCAGTGGTTCGAATCGCGTCGTTAACTTACTGGGTATGTGAGCCGGCCGCTCAGAAAGCAATGGCAAACTACTGAGCGTAATCTTGTCAAGAAATCAACAATCAGTTGAAAGATGCTGGTGTTGACAGCGATGTCCTGTAAAGGATATGCAAACATTTATTTAAGAACGAACGAACAAACGAACGAACGAACGGACTTTATGCTATATTGAGCCAATCCTGATGTACGGATGCGAATTATGGACACTTATCAGAGAAGCAAAGAATTGTGTGGAAGTTGCGGAGATGTGGTTTTATGAAGCATGACGAGAATACCGTGGAAGAATAGACAGGGGAATGAATATATGTTGTAGGAAATTAACTCAGAAAGAGAACTGCTTGCTCTCAACAGAAAAAAGACAGTCTACATGTTTTGAGCATGTCATGAGAAGGCGATAGCTGGAGTATGGTGTCAAACATGGAAATATTGGAGGGGAGGAGGAGCAGGGGGGAACCAAGAGAGAAGAAGCTAGGCAGTCTGACATCATGGCAGGGAGGAACATCGGTATCCGACATGATAGGCAGTACGTGAGACAGAATTCTGTGAAATGACATGATCATCGGCGCTACACGGCATGGACTATAAGGAGATAACAGTTTATATGGTCGAATTATAGCATAATATTAGTAATTACACAGTCAGGATACTAATGACGGGTAAAAAGGGAGTATAACATAAGTGTTATATATGCTGTTATGTACCCACGTGCTGTTGAGCGGATTTGTTGTCCAGGTATCACACTCGTATGTTGCGACAGGATGAGTGGCCACTCCTAGGATTCCGAATGTTGTTGCTCTACATGAGAACTTAACTGCTCTGATAATTTCATGAGGACGGTCGGATGAGGGTTCGACACCTGGGCTCGTCATCTGCTAAGTGACGAAAGATTGATTGCCTATTCCTTTGTGTATTCAGGCCTTCTAAATGTGTCAGCCCTACAGCATCACTGATCCATAACAGGGAACCTCCCCCCCCCTCCCACCCAATGAGAGCTGTTATAAATACGCTGTTACTAATATGAATTTCGTACTCGTGGGTGGGTGGGTGGGTGGGTCACTGCGTTCGACATTGGGCATCGTTCTATTCTCCCAGCTTGTTTTATGATATATCCCTTAGCCTTGTGACAATATTCATTGTAGTAAATAGAATTCACTCGTCTTGCAGTAATGATGTATGCACATTTCAAGAAGATGAGGAGAAGAAAGACAGATTGCTAAACGAACCCTCTTTCCCGGTTCTAAAACCTTTGAAAATAAAGTCCATTCGCTGGATCTCTATCAGGTCTTATTAGTTGTGTATTAGTTCCATTTAATGTCTATTAAAATCATTTTACCTGATACATTAATTGATCATGGGGTTTTCTGGTGTATACTTATTTATATTTAATGTGTTATCGGTCTTGATGACGAGTCAGTGTAGCTATGACCTAATTACCTGTCCTGAGGGGGACAAACAGAGTGAGTAAATTAACACCCCCCACTACAACTTCTAGGTTTCGAGTCAGCCTAATATGTCACTGTATCTGTAAAAACATAAACTTAGTGCAGGCCATATTTAGTATTCATGACCCCTCTAGTGTCGAGAAAAGTCAAAACTGTCATTTAACTGTCCAGTAAAGTAACTAACGTAAATGACACTTCTATGCCTTAAGACAAATGGCCCATGTGGTGCTGGAGCTATATGTGTCTAGATAAGTTAACACTCGGTGTTCGATGTGGTCAACATTAGACCGGCTTCTCAAGTCATGTCCTGGTAACCGTTTAGGACTGGGTTGACCTTGGAGCCAAAGTTAAATTTAAACATTCCAATCATGGTCGCCGGGTTGGCAGATCAGAGTCTAGTCACTGTGCTACCACGGCTCCCCAGTATACGCCGTTAGTGGGTTATCCTGTACAGGATGTCGCAATTAACCCCAGCATTGTTTAGCTGCTTGTGATGACAGATGGCAGTAAATCATTTATTGTATTGAGCCTGAGGAATCAAGTTCGCTTGTCTAGTGCAGTCGCCGTGAACTGTGGTTCCGTCCTACTTAGAGTTTAAATGTCGTGTTTAAATGTGTTTGATGAAATGTCTTCTTGAGATGTTTTATTGAAGTCTCTTGTTGAAATTCTTGCTGAAATGTCTTCTTGAAGTATCTAATTGAGATGTCTTCTTGAATGTTTTGATGAAATGTTTTGTTTCAATGTCTTGTTGAAATGTATTATTGTAATGTCTTGTTGATATATTTTACTGAAATGTCTTATTGAAATGTCTTATTATGGAAACGTCTTGTTGAAATTAGTGATTAGTCATTAGTGAGAATCATTACCACAGTCCGGACAGATCCATAGGCGCCCCGATCTCCTCCTCACCATATCTGGCTAGTGTGTTTAGTCCGATCCTACCAATTCTGTGTTAGTTAATCAAATGTCGTGTACTCTTGACAAAATGTTCATGTCAGTCGACTCCCCGCTTCACTCTCATCTCCCTCACTCTGGACAAGGAAGCAGATTCCCAGGTTTCCTTAGAGTCATCTGTTCGTCTAGAGTCTCTTACATCATCTGACAATGTCTAGTCAATCGATTCCTGTTCCCGCCTCAATAATCGCCATGTTCGCCAACCCATCTGTTTGACATTGTCTTTCACACCTGAGAGCTCGGGTTTTGATGACATATCTTTTTCAAAGACCGTTATTGGCTATATTCTGTGAAAGAATATTTCTTTCTGGTTTAATTTACGATCCCGCTTATAACAAATAAGTTACCGTCTACACGTCGGTATTTCCCAGCAACAGAATTCCAGAAATCTCTGACGGTATGATGATGCATTGTGACATCTGTTGTCCTGTACTTCTCTTGAAACCATCCTATCGCACATGTCAGTGTCTTCCCCTCGCTTGTCTATCTCCACTTGAACTACAGTTTGGTTTTCAGCAGGGTGCCATGTTTTTCTACATGTACAAACGTCTTTCCAAGTTAAAGTTGAGTTTGTTCATACATTTTCTTCGCATTCATCATTTGATAAGAGCGTTGTTATTTGTCATTGTGTATTTCTATGACACTTCTACCATTCTCGTGTAGAGCCTTATTTCTATGGTAATAGTTCATTCCTGTAAATGTATATTTATCATCATCATCAAGTGCCTTGCCGATTGGCGAGGGCGACATTGTTTATCCACGTCTTATGACTTCTAAAGGTATGTAACAGTTCGTGCGTTAACTCCTTTCTGTGTTAAGACGCAAGACTGTCAAGAATCTCCTCTCGCTGACTTACTCTATTTCTCTTGCCACAAACTTTCCAGTTACCACATCGTGCTCCAGTTTTTAATCTTCTCATAATGTAGCATCAATAAAAAAAATAAATTATGACTGCTTCTTTCTAATGCTTGTGATCAGTTGTCTCCGTGTCTAAGCCTCTTTCAAAATGTTTAGATTAATATGTTGGCTGTACAATATACAAAACACTGATCAGACCAGTTGTGCTGTATGGCTCTGAAACCTGGAGTACAACGAAAGGAGACGAAGCCTTGTTACAAACCTTTGAGAACAAAATTTTAAGACGCATCTTTGGACCCATTAGGGATACACAAAGTGGAGAGTGGAAAAGAAGAAGTAACAAAGACATTTATGATTTGTTTAAGTCCCCGCTAATCACTGGTATCATGAAGGCTAATAGACTACAATGGCTGGGGCATATAGAAAGAATGGAAGATAATAGGGAAACAAAACTCGCTTACACTCAGGAAATAAATGACCGTAGACCCCGAGGTAGACCAAGAAGGCGGTGGAGAGATAATATACATACAGACCTACAAGCACTTGGAATCAACGACTGGCAAGAGAAGGTCCACCAGAGAGACGAATGGAGACAGATTGTATTTGCAGCAAAGAACCTCAATGGCTCGGAATGCTGAAGAAGAAGAAGAAGAAGAAGATGTTCTTTATGTTATAAAATGCAGCTTTTGAGTGTCCCATTATGTTCTTGATCTCTATAATGCATCTTCCATCAGATGTTATTCATGTGCCTTGATATTTTAATTTCTGCACATGCCCGAAAATAATACCATTTATTTTAAGTGTTCAGATAAATATGATCTGTTTTATAGCGATGACTTCTGACTTCCTATTATTCAAGGTGAGGACCATTTTCTTTTTACTGTCTACAACCATCTATGATATCTTGTAATTCAAGCATAAGTGAAATGTTGGTATACGTAAATTTAGGGGGCTCTTTACATGCCTGAAACAACGTATTTGGCCTATGGTGCTAATATATGGTTTTATAGACCAATAAGCAACTGATGGGCGATCTGGTTAATGTCATACCACTCTCCTTTACTTTCCAGGACATTTCCTGGTACCTATTTAAGGCTGAGTCGATCTAGGAGTCCAGGTCTATGTTTAAAAATAATCCACCCTGATAGGGATGTGAACACATGACCTCTGGGTAGCAGGTATGTATGCTATCTTCTGCAATACCACGACTACCCTAAATGAAATGTTCGGGCCTGAACATATTCATGACCACGACGTAAGATGGAGGACGTGATTATTATCCTCCCTTTAGATTTCTTCCAAAATAATTTACAGATAGCTATCTCGTGTTTATTTTACTAAATGAGATCAGGCCACGAAGTGTACTCATCGGAAACATCGTGCCAGTACTTCTGTTGAACTTAGCCTCTGTCTTGGAAAGCAAAAGCACAATTTTTTATGAATCACTGATCACTTTCTTTCACTCGGATATCTACATAAGTGCACTTGCATACTGCAATAGATCATCATCATCATCATCATCATCATCATCATCATCATCATCATCATCATCATCATCATCTAGTACTATGTCAATAAGTACCGGAGGTCAAGGTTTGGAATCTCTCACGGCCACCTAAGTCATGGATCAGGGTTGTGAACTTGTCTCGGGTTTTCTATGTAGCCAAGCCATGAAGATATTCATTTCCTTGAATTCCCTGAGCTTTTTCGTTCATTCCCTGTGATGTTTCGTTGCATTTATGGGCTTTTTTGCTTGCATTACCTGAGCTTTTCCACATTTATAGATCCCATAGATGACACGAATAGAATCTCAGCACAGTGCATGAACTCTGTAGCACCGACCAAGATCCCAATGTGAGAACTGTATGGCTTTTTTTGCCCTGGCCATGCTGGAGTGCGGGGGAATGAACAGGCTGATATGCTGTCAAGGAATGCTCCTCTTTTTGATAGATTACCTATGGACAAGGGAGGGGTGGTCATGAACCTGTGGGACCAGGTGGAGAAGGCTGGGGAACAGATAGGGAACCCGTTTGTGGAAAGAATGAGATTGCTGGGGATCGGCAAGGGTTCTGGAAGATCTCAAAACTGAGAAAGAAGACCAGGAGAACTTTCAATCAGATAGCGGTGGGAACGATTAGTAGCATGATTCTTCGCTGGATGTTGAACAAAGGGATGGAGCGCGTATGCGAATGTTCTGAGTGCAGTGATGTCGGTTCTTAGCTCAACTCAACAACTCAACACGTGTTGAAAACATTCATTTATGACAGCAGCTAGTAAACACACGTACATGCCAACCTCAAGCGGGTTTTTTAATAATAACAACTTGGATGTCAAACAAAATAAGAAGTTAGAAAAACAACCAATAATAATCATCACAAGCTTCTATGGAGATTAAAAAAATACAACTTAAATTAGGTTTCCTTGATTCCGACTGCTCCGCTGTCAAATAAGCTCTATTTAATCATGCGATGTCTATATTATGTTAGCTCTTAAACTCAACAAGCTGAGTAAATCACTTTGCAAGAGGAAAGATTCGCTACAGCTGTATATTTTCGTGCAAAGACTAGCGTGTGGGCTTAACAAAGAACCACTGGAGCAAACTAGAAATAGCAGCGAATCAGATCGAGTTTAACCTCTGGTGAATCCCGGACGTCCCAAAGGAGGCGCAGAAACAATAAGACTATCGATCGTCTCGGCATGTCGTTAAAGCAATTACTAGTGTGCGGATGTCGAGGTTTTGGTAACCTCATCATGTAAAAAAGACTGCTGCAAAATGCATTACTGTACCTGAGCATGAGAATTTTATTTGGCGTAGACCATAATTATCAGAACATGTCATGTCTGTAAGCTTGGGCGGTATTAGTTGAATTTATATTATCGCAAGAGTATCACGTCAGGTCTTTGTTCTAGTCCAAATTAAGTGGTGTGGTCAAGCCATCTAGCTGTGTATATCTGTGTCTCAATGTTCTATTACAATCATATCTGTTAGTTATCAAGAGTATTCACAATTATTTCTCTTTATAAAATTTCCAATCAATCTTGACTGAATACATTTTGTTTCTTTAATCTATTCTACCGTCTCTGTGGTGAAGGAGTTACGAATGCAATTAATCATCCCACATGCCACGTTCGAAACACAGCTGCGGGTGATTTGGAAGCAGACCACCTTGAGTTGGTTTTCATTCAATGGTACATGTGCCGGTCGTTCAGAAACCAATGCAAATTACTGAACGTAAACTTGCCAATAAAACAAACAGCCAAATAAATGTTGTGGTTGACTGCGACGTCCCGTAAAAGATATACAACTAACTTTATTTAAAGTGTCTATTACCCCAGTAATGATCACATCAGTGTCTACTGTGTCGATATCTCAGTGTCAAAGCTTCAGAATCACCTCGTCAATTAGCCGTTGCAAGACCTGGTACTTATCAGAGACCGCTATCATAAACTTGGTGACATATCCAACAGTGTAATTATGTCCATGTCAATAGTATACAATGCATCTCTTACGTTTTAATTTAATTATAACTAGATGCCGTTCTGAATATACATCTGCAACTCTAAATCTATGTTACTGTCATTTAGATATGATGTAATTCTTTTATTTATACAGATAGCTTATTTGACAATCTGAATTGTGTTCTAGTGGTAGTGAAATTGCTTTATGCATTGTTCTATGTGGGAGACATTTTAATCGTTGACACATTGATTAACATTGCTAACAGATGTGAATAATTCGCTGTTTTAATATTTGACCTCAAGTCCGTATTTGTCTATGATCTCTTCATAACCGTGTTATCTGATCATATCTTCACATACAAGCCACCCATAAAAATTTGAAATCATCATTTCTTTGATATAGAACTTAGACGTTGTATTAAAATTGCTCCTTAGCTGATTTAGCTTTATCATGTATTGGTGCGTGGCTCTCATTCGTGTTTACTTTCATTATTGTGGTTCCAGATGTTGATGTTCTTAATATAGAATTAACTGCTTCCTACTCCTTTAGTGCTGCTGCTATCTATTGATATAGTTGTTGTTGTCGTTTGTGAATTATCTGAAAGACTGCCTGCTCAAACTGTACGATATATTGGTGTGTATGTCTTCTGTTTCCTGAAAAGAGTTTGAATCTCTCGTATTGCGGTTTGACTTAGAGGCGTTACTCTGAACCCAATACGTAAGTAATAATTCACTTGGATTGCGATGTAGAGCCCTCCTTCGCCTCTCCAAGCCCGGAACCAGAGGGTATACAAGTCTGGTTTCAAATTGTCACATCTGCTGAAGAGGCATATTCGAATTGTCACATCTGCTGAAGAGGCATATTCGAATGTGATAATTTATTATTGAAGATAACACAGACCGGTAGACTGGGATTAGGCTTACCTTATTAATGATCCCTCCTCGTGTCTCTGGTATTTCATCGTCAACAGACAACAACTCAATACCCAGAGCAACATAAAGATATCTAAGAAAGAATTGTATTAAAGGGCACTATTTAGTGTGATTATTTCATGGAAGCGTTGTGGCTAGACGCCAGCCATTTGGCCAGGTAGTCATGCCATCGATCGACATTGCAGCAGAATCGACGTTTTTAAATTTTGGCCTGGACGTTGAGGGAGACCCAGCCTAAATATGGGTGCCAGGAAATGTCTTGTAGAGTAAAGGATGCCGGTGTGTATTATCGCATGACCCACCAAGTGGGGTTTGGTATATATATATATATATATATATAATATATATGTCTATATATGTATATATAAAGAGTCCTTTATGTGTGCTATAAATTTATTTATAGAAGCGATTTGCAATGTGAAGTATGCAAAAGAAAGAAATCAATAGAAGAAATATATATGCAGGAACATTTTACATGTGATTCAAAGCTAGTTTCTTATAAGGCATTGCAATCAACCCCATATTTATGCGCCATAATCGGTGAGTGATATGCTCGTAGACTATGTGTGTGTGCTCAGTATAGACTATGGGTGATGTGCAAGTATAGTATGTGGGTGATGTGCACAGTATAGACTAGTTGATCAGTATAGACTAAGTACAATAGTGTGCTCAGGAGACTAGTGGGTGATGTGCTCAGTATAGACATGTGGGTGATGTGCTCAGTATAACTATGTGGGTGATGTGCTCAGTATAGACTATGGGTGATGTTCTCAGTATAGACTATGTGGGTGATGTGCTCAGTATAGACTATGTGGGTGATGTGCACAGTATAGACTTTGTGGGTGATGTGTTCAGAACTCGGTGGGTGATGTTCTCAGTATAGACTATGTGGGTGATGTGCACAGTATAGACTATGTGGGTGATGTGCTCAGTATAGACTATGTGGGTGATGTGCTCAGTATAGACTATGTGGGTGATGTGCTCAGTATAGTCTATGTGGGTGATGTGCTCAGTATAGAATATGTGGGTGATGTGCTCAGTATAGACTATGTGGGTGATGTGCACAGTATAGACTCGATGGGTGATGTGTTCAGTATAGACTAAATGGGTGATGTGCACAGTATAGACTCGATGGGTGATGTGCTCAGTATAGACTATGTGGGTGATGTGTTCAGTATAGACTATGTGGTTGATGTGTTCAGTATAGACTCAGTGGGTGATGTGCTCAGTATAGACTATGTATGTGATGTGTTCAGTATAGACTATGTGGTTGACGTGTTCAGTATAGACTATGTGGTTGATGTGTTCAGTATAGACTATGTATGTGATGTGTTCAGTATAGACTATGTGGGTGATGTGCTCAGTATAGACTCGATGGGTGATGTGCTCAGTATAGACTATGTGGGTGATGTGTTCAGTATAGACTATGTGGGTGATGTGTTCAGTATAGACTATGTGGGTGATGTGCTCAGTATAGACTATGTGGTAGATGTGTTCAGTATAGCCTATGTGGGTGATGTGTTCAGTATAGACTATGTGGGTGATGTGCTCAGTATAGACTATGTGGGTGATGTGTTCAGTATAGACTATGTGGGTGATGTGCTCAGTATAGACTATGTGGGTGATGTGTTCAGTATAGACTATGTAGTTGATGTGCACAGTATAAACTCGGTGGGTGATGTGCTCAGTATAGACTCGGTGGGTGATGTGCTCAGTATAGACTATGTGGGTGATGTGCTCAGTATAGAATCGGTGGGTGATGTGCTCAGTATCTCGCCGTTCGCCTCTACTTTCCTAAACTGGAGCTTATTTTAGGTTGGGTCAACCTAGCAGACTGGGTCAATTTTTACATTTTCGAACTTACCCCTTTACGGGCCGTTTTTATGCTGTCTGTTCCTTGAAAGGAGTTTGAATTAGATACTTTACTTTCATGCCAGTAGCTCTGTTTCGCTGTTATTGTGTTGAAGCGCTCTCCTTCGCCACTCCAAACTAAACAACAGCGGAGCGTGCAAGTCCGGTCTCAAAATTTCACATTTGCGATGCGGGATATTGACAATTAATGACTGAACATAACACAAACAGGCTGACTGGGATTAGCTGGCCGGGCCAGCAGGCAGCCATATAGCCACTACACTACCGCAGCTCCCCTGGCTTTGGTATCCCAGATTAATTAAATGCATTCCAGAAATTGCGGAAACAAAAGTTGGAGGACGAATACTCTAGTTTTACTCTAGTGTCCTCTGTATATGGAGCTTAGAGAGATATACTGGCTCACTGACTCTGTTTAAATTTTACACTCTATGACACTGAATAGGGTCTCCCAAAACGGCCAAGTTCATCATTATAATTCACGTGACGGTATAATCATAAAACACAGCAAACACGGGGCGTCGCAATAACTTCCAGCCTGTTTGTGATTTATTAGGCAAGATTTTACGTTCAAAAGTTTGTTATTGCTTTCTGAATAACCAACATCCCATACCATCGATATCATCGCAAAGCGGTGTGCTTCCAAATTTCCCGCAGCTGATTTCGAACAATCGACTTAGGTATATCGAGGAATTTAGGAAATCCGTTACTTCACCGTAAGCTTACAAAGTGATCTACATAATTATGCTACTATTATGATAACCCGGTATTGTAAACTTACAGCCATATTGTTCTTCAGAAACATGCTATTATTCTAATAGTCCAGTCTTGTAAACTTCGTCACCTAGTTCTGAATGATGTACTTCTGATGCCTGAGATTACAAACTAACAGCCAGGTAGTTCTATAGAAGATCGCCATAATTCAGATAGTTTGCAACCGTTTACTGTGCAACAACTAAAAACGCCAGTGCCGATATTTTATCATTATCCCATCGCCCTGTAAGTTGTCTGATTACTGCATACATTTAGACATTTATCTCCGTCAGTATCTTCTTGAATAACTTGGCATTGGTAATCACAAACAGTATGCCCTGCACTGTAAGTATGCCCTGCACTGTAAGTTAACAGGGAACAGACAGAAATATCGAGACTTTGTTAATGGAGAACGAAGGCTTTAATTGCTTACACTCGTGTTCTCAGTGAATTACGTTTGTGCCGCGAAGGTTTCACTGGTGAATGTGGGATTTAGGTGGAAAAACAAGCAAGACAATATTAGAGCTTAGAAAATTGTCTGGGCACAATGTTTAAGTGCTCTGTATTTTGATTTTGAAGCTTCCAGGTAGAAGCATACACTGTCAGTATACAGTCACATCCTGATCTTCGGTTTGAGGTCCTTGTCTCTGAGGCAGAGATTGGCGACGATGAATCTCCAATTCTCCCTGCCAATTGATCTTTTACTGAAAGTGCTACCATATACAGTAATATTTGTTGCTGTTTAAATATACCATATACACTTTTCTCTTACTTTATGTTCTTCCCTTACCTGTTAATTTTGCGTGTGCGTTAAATTATTAATACACATCCGTGCTGATATACAGTATACATTTTTATGCCATAACAACAAACTGAAACCTACTGACTTCCGGTCGTTCCATTTTGGCGGAGAGGTTGTTGAGCTGTTCAGTTCTCTGGGTAATTTTGCTTTTGACTACGGTTTTCGTGTCCATTTTCTTCATGTTAGACTGATAGTGCGTGGTTCCGTCGCCCAGCTACAAGGTAAACAATATAAAACAACACAAAGTAATGCAGTTTTACAGAACAGAATTACGAAAAGTATAGCTAATGAGTAAGTGCATGGAGCTACATTGTGAGCTGTGGATTTCATGTGGAAGGCTTTTACATCTATCAGCGGTTGTCTGTATTGTGAATTGCATGTTCAGAAACATGGCACACTGCTGGTTGCTAAACTAGCGGGCCCTGTCTTTTGCATTAATATGTGTGCAACTGCTGGTTTTCTAGTGATTCCATCGACAATGAATTGTAATTTTAGTGACGAACTGTTGTGTTGGCATTCTGACAGCCACCTTATGCATGTATGCCTGTGCGTGCTGTTGGTTTGTCGCGACTATTGTCTGTTACACTTTTTACATGTGGCAGCGAGGAGCATTTTGTACAATATTCACTAGCACAGGAATAGATTATTATGGGGTGACCCTTTGCCGTGAAGTTGGAACCGCGACAAACGACTAACGACTAACTGAAGTCTATAAGAACATCAAAGAACACTGGCACACAAACAGAATCGTATTTCGAAAACTAAAATACTGTTTCCATATTAAACGTTACAGTGATGAGGAAAGAACAATGAGGAAAGAACAACGATGGAAGTCGTGGTTCCCGCAAGAAGGAGCATATATTGACCAGCATAAAGATGGACACGAGGCATGGGACGGGAGAATTGGCACGAGATGGATAGACTTTTCGCCGTGCCGTGTTGAGTGCGACGTTCTGCAAACGACCTGCAACACTGTGATTTAATACCAACGTTTATGTGTAAAGATAAATTATGGCGTGTCTTGGCAAATGTGGCACGGATATTCATTGTACCATGAGTTGATAGAGGTTGAAGACCTCTGATTTAGACTATATGGAGCATATGTCAAGTTACTTATTAATCATAACAACATGTTAATGACAGCCATGCAGCGAGAAACATTCTAATAGTTCTTGTTATAGCAACAAATCATTGGAATGTCAACGGGAAAGTCCTCAACAATAAGCTGGTGTTTATACGTTCTTCTCCTTCTTCTTTTGTTGGCTTGAAATATATTGTTTATATCTGATATCTGCAATATTTGTTGTTGTTGTTGTTGTTTTTTTTTTTTTTTTGCTCTCGCTTACTTTGAACTCTAACTGCATCAATACACACTACTTCTAGTAGCTCAGTGTCCATCGCTATCAGGCGAATTCACTCCGACGTAAGAGGTACTTGTAATTTACGTCCAAAATCAAGGACGATCTGCAATGTTGCCCTTCTAAAAATTTCACTCTTTTCTAGTTCATTCAGTGGTCCGTAAAGGTTATCCCCACTGTTGTTTCTCTGGTCTAGGCCAGATGGCAGGCCTGGATATGTTGAATACTGGGAGATCTTGGAGTATGTGGTCTTAAATCTGAGGTGCCAATCCGCATGTGCACATATATGGTTTGATAATCTTGAATATTGTTGTATACATGTTGTTACGTAAGTAATTGTATCCCGTTTTGAAGCGCAGAATAATGTTTTGGTCTGTCGATAGCATGTATAAGTTCAAAAACCGATCAAATTCTTTTTTTTTTTAATTAGGTAAGAGTTGAATTAGAGATTGAAAAAGACAATAATAGAAAGAACATAAACACTACCCAAGGTGCGGACTAGAACAGACTGATCGCCTCGCTGGGGCAGACAACAATAATATATATGGAAATGTATACTCCATGAACTGTATCGCTCGAGGAGTGTTCAATGTTGGACGGTGTGAACTGAGGGCTATGCACGAGATGTGCGCATCACGTCCAGTGAAGGTAAATTATTTCTTTAATCTTCTATGCCCTCTTGCGTGTCTAGTCGACATTTTGGCATGAAAGCTGTAGATATCTCCCTGATTTTGCACCTGTTTTTGGTGGCTTGTGAAGTCTGAGCGTAGTTTGTATTTAATCTGGCACTATATTTTTAAAAAACGCGAGCGACAAGAAGGGCATCCAGGACAGAACATTGCAAATGAAAACAAACAAGAAGCTTGAACAATATAAGTGAATTGTGCGATTTCATCATACACAGTAATAAATAGAGCAGTGTTTTGTTGTTAAGCAAGTAATAGAGTTTGCATTGCGTGAAATGCAAAGAGACAGAACTCTCAACGTACAAAAACTGTTAACGAAATACGATAAAGCTAATCCAAGCTGCAGGTATTCAAGTGTGTAAGAAAAACTTCAAACACAAGAAGTGGTTAGTTGCCAGCACCTCATCCAGTATACTGCAAGGTTAAGTGTTTCATACAGTGTATCAGTGTGACTTGGGAGTTCGGGAAAGCTTTCAGGAATGGCAAAACTGTTTAAAAGTGTTAATTATCTCGGCAGAAACCTTTGGTGAAAAATGCGTGCGTGAACAATTAGCAACATCTCCTTTGTGTCAACAGTCTTCAGAAGGGCACGTTCTGTTCTAGAGAAAATAAAGAATACGTGTGGAGATTTAGAAGCGGACTACAGCGACTTTATTGTAATGTATACCAGACAAGAGAGTGAAGCGAAAGCTCATCAACATAAGCCGCATGGAGTTGGTACTTAGACTCTCGACCAGGGAAACAGTCCGTACGCCAACCTCATTACGATGTGCGCAAGCTCTTCTCATAGCTGCGATGGCCTAAACACTACATGCTGGAGACTTAAGTGTTCAAGTGCAGACCTCCAGAGGAGTCATAACCAACTGACCAACGAACCGATCAACCAAACTGCATTATAAGGGTGTAAGTGTGAGAACATAGTCTTCATTGCACCGGGTTTATCCCACACGGCTCAGATTCTAATCGCAGGTCAACCTGCCTATAGCCTCGCACAACGCATGAACTCCATAACTCCAGCTGACGATACCGAGGACTCTCCGAGAAAACTACACCCGCGAAACGAACGACGGAGTCCGAAATCGAACGAACCCACAACCTTGGGGACACGACGCATGCCCTCAACCTACATTATGTGGTAGCTGGTGTATCTCAGGCCCTCAACCTACGTTATGTGGTAGCTTGTGTATCTCAGGCCCTCAACCAACATTATGTGGTAGCTGATGTATCTCAGGCCCTTATCCTACATTATGTTGTAGCTTGTGTATCTCAGGCCCTCATCCAACATTATGTTGTAGCTTGTGTATCTCAGGCCCTCATCCTACATTATGTTGTAGCTTGTGTATCTCAGGCCCTCATCCAACATTATGTTGTAGCTTGTGTATCTCAGGCCCTCATCCAACATTATGTGGTAGCTGGTGTATCTCAGGCCCTCAACCTACATTATGTGGTAGCTGGTGTATCTCAGGCCCTCATCCAACATTATGTTGTAGCTTGTGTATCTCAGGCCCTCATCCTACATTATGTTGTAGCTTGTGTATCTCAGGCCCTCATCCAACATTATGTTGTAGCTTGTGTATCTCAGGCCCTCATCCAACATTATGTTGTAGCTTGTGTATCTCAGGCCCTCATCCAACATTACGTGGTAGCTGGTGTATCTCAGACCCTCAACCTACATTATGTGGTAGCTTATGTATCTCAGGCCCTCATCCAACAGTATGTGGTAGCTGGTGTATCTCAGGCCCTCAACCTACATTATGTGGTAGTTGGTGTATCTCAGGCCCTCATCCAACATTATGTTGTAGCTTGTGTATCTCAGGCCCTCATCCTACATTATTTTGTAGCTTGTGTATCTCAGGCCCTCATCCAACATTATGTTGTAGCTTGTGTATCTCAGGCCCTCATCCAACATTATGTTGTAGCTTGTGTATCTCAGGCCCTCATCCAACATTATGTGGTAGCTTGTGTATCTCAGGCCCTCATCCTACATTATGTTGTAGCTTGTGTATCTCAGGCCCTCATCCAACATTATGTTGTAGCTTGTGTATCTCAGGCCCTCATCCAACATTATGTTGTAGCTTGTGTATCTCAGGCCCTCATCCAACATTATGTGGTAGCTGGTGTATCTCAGGCCCTCAACCTACATTATGTGGTAGCTTATGTATCTCAGGCCCTCATCCAACAGTATGTGGTAGCTGGTGTATCTCAGGCCCTCAACCTACATTATGTGGTAGTTGGTGTATCTCAGGCCCTCATCCAACATTATGTTGTAGCTTGTGTATCTCAGGCCCTCATCCTACATATTTTGTAGCTTGTGTATCTCAGGCCCTCATCCAACATTATGTTGTAGCTTGTGTATCTCAGGCCCTCATCCAACATTATGTTGTAGCTTGTGTATCTCAGGCCCTCATCCAACATTATGTGGTAGCTTGTGTATCTCAGGCCCTCATCCAACATTATGTTGTAGCTTGTGTATCCCAGGCCCTCATCCTACATTATGTTGTAGCTTGTGTATCTCAGGCCCTCATCCAACATTATGTTGTAGCTGGTGTATCTCAGGCCCTCATCCAACATTATGTGGTAGCTTGTTATCTCAGGCCCTCAACCTACATTATGTGGTAGCTTGTGTATCTCAGGCCCTCATCCAACATTATGTGGTAGCTTGTGTATCTCAGGCCCTCAACCTACATTATGTGGTAGCTGGTGTGTCTCAGGCCCTCAACCAACATTATGTGGTAGCTGGTGTATCTCAGGCCGTCAACCAACATTATGTGGTAGCTGGTGTATCTCAGGCCTCAACCAACATTATGTGGTAGCTGGTGTATCTCAGGCCCTCAACCAACATTATGTGGTAGCTGGTTATCTCAGGCCCTCAACCAACATTATGTGGTAGCTGGCGTATCTCAGGCCTCAACCAACATTATGTGGTAACTTGTGTATCTCAGGCCCTCAACCAACATTATGTGGTAGCTGGTGTATCTCAGGACCTCATCCAACAGTGTGTTACTGCTGGCGTATCTCAGGACCTCAACCTACATTATGTGTTAGCTGGTGTATCTCAGGACCTCAACCAACATTATGTGTTAGCTGGTGTATCTCAGGACCTCATCCAACAGTGTGTTGCAGCTGTACTACCTCAGGACCTCAACCTACATTATATGGTAGCCGTGTATCTCTGGACCTCAACCTTCAATTATGGAAACTCCGAACTAAGGGTCAGAATGTCTCACATCTGATCGGTTATTTTAATATAAACATGACCTTTCAAATGCCTTAAGGCGTTGGGCATAGTCCCATAGTTTTGCTGACACATCGACACTCAGTGGGTGATGTGGCAAGCAGCCACCGGCCGCCTCTACTTCCTAAGACATGCGCTTGTACAGATTTTAGGTTGTGTCCACCTGGGAGCCCAGGTCGATTTTAAAAAGCCTACCCAGTGCAGATCGAACCCATGACCATTTGGCCGGCAGGGGAGGTTTTATCCACCACGCTACCTCGGCTTCCGTGTTAATATGTCTCATCATTAACTGGTCGTTTTACTGTAGTTTTACAATCAGTGTTAACCAAAATTATTTAGCAGACTGTTTTTTACCCCGAGAACTGGCAGATGATGTAGAGGTTAAATACACTGACTGTTGTGAGAATGCTGAAGTGATCAGTGAAGAATTCCGATCAAGGTTTGGGGAACATGTTGTCATCACAAACAAACTCTGTCTCGATAATTATCCTTAAACGAAATGTGGAGAAGCAGCCGTCAAGGCTTCAGCTTGAACTGTGTGCTTTTAAAGTTGACTCACTGTTTTTGCTTCTTCTAACGGAAAATAGAAAAATCCTTGCCACGCTTTTTTTATTTACTGGTGCCTGCCAGGTTGTCGCATCTATGAGACAGGTGATTCTGGTGTAGGGGCTGTCATTGTGTTTGGAAGGTTCATTGTGTGTGCGGCTATGTGTGTGTTTTGTGTGGCTGTATGTCTTAATGTATGTGTGTGTGCAAATACATTTTGGAACATGACATTCATAAAAATCATATATATCATAATGATCAGGAAAAAGATAGGAGAAGAGGAAGATATAGATATTACAACAGGAATACAAAGGGAAAGTGGAGCTATCAAAGCACTTGGAAGTTTGTGGGAGACACCATCAAGTAAATCTAGGTCTAAACTTAGAACATTTTACATAAAGTCAAATTAAAGGTGTTTTATGGATCAGAACCACGGAGAACAACTGAAAGAATTATCAAATAACTATAAACATTTATTAACTGGTGACAGCGGGAAATGGGAAGATAAAAATAGTATGACAGAATCACCCCTGTGAAGCTTATGAAGAGAGTAATCACATTCAAACCAATCAAGAGTTAAAGAGACGACGCTGGCGCTGGATTAGACAAATATTGAGAATATCTGTTTATAGCATAATTAGAACCTGTGTGATTGATCCTGAACTAATCTAGGAAGATCTATACCTAATAGTTGTGAATTTAGACAGTCCTAAGAATATCCACAGAAAGAAAGTGTTCTACGCATTATAATAGACATGGAATATGTTACTTTTGTAATAGTAATACTGTTAATAATTGTTGTTGTCGTTCGCTGGGTTTGAACTCACAAGTAGTCCATACACGTGCTACAACTGCTTCTAGTGCACTAGGCTAATTTTTGCGTGTGGATTAACTTTTCCTATTACCAGTGTCCCTCGCCATCAGGCGATCCCACTGCAACTTCAGGGGCACTTGTAATGTACGTCCTCAAGGCAAGGACGAGAAGTTAACATTTTAGATGTTAATGTTGAATGTGATTATCATGACAATATCGTTTTGTTTTTTATTTTATAACATGGACAAGTCTTGTCAGGTCTTTCGGGTATGACTGAGCTACCGTATGACAGAAGATGGTACTACCTGCTTTCTGATTGCACCGATTATTGGACAGCGTTCACCAAACCCGACACCCCACATTGTGCCAACGGCTTCAGCCGAAGGAGGGGATAAGCCTTATCCTAGAGCAGGGAAATGCAGTCTAAAGACTAAATGTTATGGCAGGGCAGACTTGACCATAACCCTTTGTAGACAGCTGGTCTAGAATGGAAACTCGGACACGTGGACAGTTAGAGCATTGTCTTGATGATCTGGGCAGCTTCTGCATCTTGTCTTGTCTTATTCCAAATGTATTGGTGTTACCTTTCTTCTGGAGTAAACTAGGCAGGCCGAGAGATCGATTATACTGCATGGGCATCACGTGGCCTTTACAATTCAGCACAAGCTTTGTGCTGTGAAGAGGTATAACTCCATCCCTGACCTTACTATCTAATTCATATAATTCATACGTTAACTTTCTTTCCCATGGTGGATCGCAATAGAATAGGATTTTACCGGCATGACCAATGAGAGCGATAGGCACAGACCATGATGGAGAGACTACCATACATCCCTTCTCAAAGAACCATTGCAGATAGACTGAAGGATCTTCAGTACTGAAGTGGGATCTTACAGTACTGTCGTTTGCAAAGAAAGCTTATCAACAGATCGAATGAACTTTATTTTCAAAGGGTCACAAACTGGACACGGAGGTCCGTCTGACATTCGGTCTACCAGTCACCTCATCGTTCGCACACTAATTGTCTGTCATTAATGTTACATTTACATGGAACAACATAAGCAGTTTAAACTCAATGATGTAAATATAAACCAAAAATAAACAACACATACAATATAGGAGGTCAGCAAGGCCTAAAGGATAACAAGGCATGTTCTTAAACATCAGTTGTGCTGATGCCGAGTGTGACAGGTTGGCCCACCTCTCAGATCGTTTTGTTATTAGATGGAGATAGCCCTCAGTAAACCCCTCTATGTATCCTGTAGTAATTTTTATTTTTTATCTATATTTTCAAATATTAGATAAAATCGTCTTTGGTTAGTGTATTTATATACAGACAACTATAGAGATAGTTAAATACTATTTCTTCTTATAGTTAGAAGTAGATGTAGGGTAGAGTTCGTTTACAAGCCAAGAAATCAAGTCAGGCTGAATGTTATATTCAGGTTTGGCTGTGAATAATAATTTGGCCACAGGAAGGGAACTCTCCTGGATGAGAAGTTAACTTCCGGTAGCACCCTAACTTCTGCCATTTCTGATAGCAACCTGGAGGGAGCAGGAGCTACTATCACGTCAATTGGCTAAAATTGAACACCTGTCTGTGTTTAAACATATTTTATTGCTGGCTCTTGTTAAGCCGAAAAACCCTCTAAAACATAGAAAAGCCAATGATAGTCTCCACTCCCGATAGGCCAGTCAAAATCTAGTTGCAGGGTGAGTTAATAATAATTTTGTTAAATATTTTTCTGTGTGTCAAAATGCCGGCAATATCTAAAGGCCATGCCGATCGATAATAGATAACATTAATTAAAACTAGTGTTAGTTAACTAATATTAGAATTAGGACCATGTTTGTGCCATGTGGCTTGCCGACAAGGGTAAAACGCAAAGCTCGTCACATGTGGCATTAGAAACATGGATAAATTACATTACGTGATTCTCGAAATTAGGTATCCACCTGCGGAAGGACACCTGAGTTAGTCAGTAGACGATTAGAGTTAAGATAAATTAATTATGTGATTAACTTCGGAACTAGCGTATTTCTCTAGATAAAATACTTATTAGTTGAAGGAATTAGTTCAGAGAGTGAATAGTTACAATCAATTATTCTTTATTAATCTCTTATCTTGCCCATAGTCAGATTACTACCATGTGGTCCAATATGGCCCACTTAACAAAGTTCAAACCTTGGGGGAATTCTCCAACTCTAATATTGTTCTTGTATATAGTGAAAGTAATCTTAAATCTAGCTAAGAAATCTTCTAGATAATTAATTATGTTTTAATTAATATATCGAAGACTTGTTAGTAGTACAACTCATAACTCCTTAAGTGAACTTGGGGTGTTTCATTGATTTTAATGGTTCACTCGTGTACATCGTGTACATCGTGAAGTCATAGTTGTTGTGTGTGATTTCATTTCATTCTATGGAATTCATCATGTGATGTTAATTCATCGTGTGGAGTGTAGTTTGTGTGTTTCCATACTTGGAAAATGATGTGTGGGGTTTCATCGATTTAATGGTTGTTAATGTATATGTGACGTCGGAGTTGTGGCGTCTGAGTTCCATTCCATTGAAGTCATCCTATATGTACTGTTAAGGTCATTATGTGAATTGTGGTTCATGTTTCCATGATTAATCATGACTTAGAATATATATTTGGAATGTGGTCTTTGAAGTAGAGCATTGTGATTGTACATGTTTGATCTAAATGTCAGCAGAGAGAATAGGATATCATTTGTGTGCTGTTTCCATTAGATCAGTGTGCTGTTGTAGATTTCAGATAAGGAATCAAAATGTGTAAATTTAGATAATACATGCTATGAAAATTTATGAGACAAGCATGCCATGCAGGACATGGCCAAAAGAATTTACAATTCTGTCTTGAAGGATTATTCACCTCCTTCTCACTGTCATTCACAGAGCCTGCACCCTGATCATCTGTAGCCGTAGTCACGACCGGTGATTGAGCTACGAACCACTCACTTGATGCAGCAGAGAGTGGAGTCCATACCACGATCCAGTCAGCACTGACAGCTTACCATCCAGGAGGCTAAGGATTATCAGATGAGTGGCTACCCACCCGTTTGCCACCTGCACAGCAATCACCAAATTTGTCTGCTATCGGCTAAGAGTCTATGATTATATCCTCTAGCTGAAACATTATCTTGTAGAATTTCAGGGATCGGCGTATCTCTTATGTGTCAGTGAGTTCCCAGTGGGGCTCACGTAGTGTTCTTTAGGATTAAACGTTATGTTATATTTGTACTTTTAACAACTGCGTCTGTCATTTTAGAATTAGCATCATCAGATTGTGTGACGAGTGAAAGGACTACATCTATACGTATCATTCTGTCTTATCTCCTGTTGTGTGAGAATACATTAGGCAGTGGGGGCTCATTATTCTTCCAGGCACGTTAGCAGGAATAACTTGACATACTGTCTTCGTGTGTTAGTACAGTTAGTCGTCATGACTTTCCGCCTGGCACTGTTTAGAAGTAGTGATCCATTCTGGGACTTTGATAATCATTCTTCTAGAATTGCGAGCCATTTGATCGCTTCTTCAACAGTGGTTAGATTCTCTATTCGTAGAAGTCTATTTAGTATCTACGTGGATCCAATTCCATCCTAGTAGTATACGTTACGCGACACCGAGTAGTGGGTCAACTCCTACACCGGACAGTTGGACTAAAGTGTTGACATTTCGTCCTTGACTTGGGGACCTAAATTACACATGCCTCTGAATTCGGAGTGAGTTAGCCTGAAGGCGAAGGACACTGTTAATAGGGAAAGCTAATCACCACGCAAAATTCAGTCCAGCACTACTAGTAGTAGTGTGTATGGACTACTCTTGAGTTCAAAGCGAAGGAACGCAACAAAATAACAATGTAGTTCTGCTGCTTCCGTTAATTTTGTAAACATGATCCCACCTCGAAGTGGTTCAACCACACAACCTCCGGGACAGACACTTAGCAGCTACAGGTCCGCGTAATTACCTCAACTAAATACGAGGGCGAGTCAATAAGTAAGTCACATAGTTCTGTGGGATGGTAGGTACACGTAGTTGGTGTTTTCTACAGGTGTCATTAGGTGACAGCAACATCGAACTTTATATTCCCGTTAGTCGGGCGGCGCTATGTGTCTCATGCGCATGTGCAGCGCATAAACAAAATGGCAACTGTGCTTACGACATGTACAACCAAAGAGCAATGTGCCGTTGCGCATTTTGTATGAGCAACAGGACTGCCTGCAAACGACATTCATAAGAAATGTTTATACTGGGGACGAATCACGGGTCCCATCATACCAGCCCGACTCACAGCGTGCTTCAATGCAATTGACACATCCTTCTTCGCCTTGTGTCCAAACTTCAAGGTTAACGCCATCAGCAGGGAAAGTTATGCTGACAGTGTTCTGGGATTGTCAAGGAGTGCTTTTAACCAATTTCAAGAAGAAAGGTGACAATATGAATTCTGAATCGTACTGTGAAGTTCTATCGATGCTTCATGATGCAATTCAAAGAAAATGTCCAGGACTGCAGACTAGAGGAGTGTTGCTTCTTCATGACAATGACAGACCACATAAGGCTCGATTAACTCAAGAGAGCATTAACCAACTAAGGTGGGAATTTCTGGAACATCCACCTTAGAGCCCCGATTTAGCCCCTAGCGATTTCCACCTTTTTGGTCCACTGAAACCCCACCTTGGAGGGACACATTTCACGAATGACGCTAAAGTTTAATGTGACGTGAAAACGTGGTTTAGAAAAGAGAGCACGCAGTTCTATGCAACCGGTTTGGGAGGACTGATAAAACAATGGGATAGGTGCATCAATATTTGTGGAAATTATGTTGAGAAGTAAAGGGACAACGTATACATAAAAATAAACTGGTTTCAAGTTATCATATTTAGTTATTTTTTTTACAGCCATTTGGGACTTACTTATTGACTTCCCCTAGTGCAACAACGTCGGTCATTGCATTCATTTATCAGTAACAGTCTTTTCCAAAGCCAGTTTGCATACATACAATGTCATCTCATTCTTGATTGTTTATGGGAAGATAATGGAATTTATTTAACATACCCTGCGAGCGCCGATGGCCGATAAAGACTGGTTGTAGGACGTGCTGCACACATATTTTGTGATTGTAACAAACTCATTGAGCATGCAGCGCAGGGTAAGGACAAGCATGCTTCGTGCAGAGTGGCATGCTTAAATTAAAGGTCCCAAACAAAGTCAAGATAGGGATCTTTTCCCCAGGACATGCAAGTGTGGTGGAAAACGAGCAGACGGACAGCAGGCTCTGTAGCTATCAGTGGGGAATTGATGTTTGATCAGGCAGATGTAGTCAGAACCATATGAGATGTGAGATATCGTGCGGAAGGAAAGGTAAATCACCATAGCCTGGAGAGAAGAGTTCGGTAGAAAGTGACCACCCAAAATCTCAAGGCATGTGAAGGGATCCACCAGACCAATCACCAGTATCGAATGTTATCTTTTCATCTTTGTTTCGTCTTCTTTTCTTCTTTCGCCTTTAGGACTCTAAGTGGAGCCTATGCCTACAACCACGCCCGCCAACCCCACTGTAGGACTTTCATGATTGGTTGGATGTCATGGACAGACAGAAAAACCAATGAACAAGTCCTACAAGAAACAAATGAAAATCGTAAACTGATTAGATACTTTAGACGTAGACAGACAACATTTTGGGCATGTTATGAGAAGAAATGAATTGGAGAACTTGGTGACAACTGGCAAGATCGAAGGGAAGAGACCAAGGAGAAGACCAAGAAGTAAATACCTGGATGGCTTGGCCACGTGGCATGGTCGAGACAGAAACACGAAGCTGATTCTCGACTCTGATGATTGAATGCGATGGCAAAACATGACCGCCCACGCTTTATCGGCATGCACATGATGGATAGATGGATTTATGTCAGTTGATTGATTTCTACCGGGTGAGGTAGCCAGTCTCAGACCAACCCTCTTTAGTCGCCTTTTACGACACGCTCAGGAGTTCCCCATTGTTACTATTGCTTGCTTAACCGCAGGGGCTCCGGTAACACTCAAGTGGTATTGTTTTATGGTCGTAGTTGAACTCCGACCCGCTAGACTCGCGTGACGTGTGCACATTTGTGTGTATGTACGAGTGGGCTATACATGAAAACATTAAACGTGTGATAGAAATTACAGTAGCTATGCCATTGTCTTGTAATATGTCAATATTTTTGTTAAGGGTGTTAAATGTGTTAAGCACTTGACATGACGGTGCGGACTGACACTGTGACGTCATGTGCACAGTTTAAAGATGGTCGCCCCAATTTTGACATGCACCAAAGAGGAGCAGTGTTCTTTTAAACGTTGTTTTTTTTGTGTTTAATCAGTGGAGGTTTGACGCCTTTATAAATTCATCGGCCAATGAAGGTCCAGTATTGTGATGATTTCCTATTAGTCCAGCACATGTATAAATGGAGTAGGAAGTTTCAAAATGGCGTGACTTCTGTGACAGGCTGTGCCGACCAGGTCAGGCACACCGAGTTGTGCCCCAGAATCGATTTTACTACAGGAATCCAAACACTTTATAGGGGCTAGAGGACTTGCATTGAACGCAGTGGTGACTGTATCGAAACATTTATACAGTTATTCTGTACATTTTCAGAATTTATTTACATAAAGAAAAACATTAAGGTTTCATTTGAATCCCCCACGTAAATAAATAAAATTCGCTGAGCCGTATTCGCTTCATATCAGTCTGGCAGACAATCGAATTATTTATATCTAGATTATTCAGACAGTTGGGGAACACGTATACAACTTCGTTTCTGGCTTTGAAGTGCCAATTTTTGTATCACTACTTGTTTATCTGGCACTTCTAATGTCTGGAGCCAAGTAGCGCTACGGTTAGAACTCAAGCCTGCCGGCCCGGAGGCCATGCGTTCAAACACCCGCCGTAGCTGAGATGTTTTTTTTAAATTGATCTATGCTACCAGGTTGACCCAGCCTAAACTGCGAACCAGGACATGTATTGGGAAGTAAATGTGGCCGATGTGATCTTGACTACGTCACTCACTGAGTGCCGATTGGTTGATCAACTTAAGAAGTTAGCACCATCCACCCAGTATGCCCCAAGACACGGGACAGAGACCGTTACTTTTTACATTCTGTTACTTCGATGTAACATACACTCTGTGTTACATATTTACTGAAATTCAAATTTAGTGATTGGGGTTTAGATGAGTTGAATGGAGACAAAACCGACATAACAGCACTCGGGGACATTCTCATACATGGCCCGGCCTCATCTTCAACAGCCAGCAAAGAGCCTCAAGACCATTTGTACCAGTTGCAGTGTGATAATGTGTCTGACTGGACACACTTTGAGCACTGATTGTTAGTCAGATCTTCTGGTGAATTTCTATCGAATCATTCTTTCCCGGCTATGATGATTTATCTCTTCTTTCACACAGTACACAGGATCCCAAAGAGTTCTGAACCCATCTGCCTTATCATACACGAATACCCCACTCATAGGTGCAGACCCAGCCTTATCATACAGGAATACCACACCCATAGGTGCACACCCAGCCTTATCATACACGAATACCCCACTCATACGTGCAGACCCAGCCAGTCTACCTTATTCATACACGAATACCCCACCCATAGGTGCACACCCAGCCTTATCATACACGAATACCCCACCCATAGGTGCACACTTCAGCCTTATCATACACGAATACCCCACCCATAGGTGTAGACCCAGCCTTATCATACACGAATACCCCACTCATAGGTGCAGACCCAGCCAGTCTACCTTATCATACACGAATACCCCACCCATAGGTGCACACCCAGCCTTATCATACACGAATACCCCACTCATACGTGCAGACCCAGCCAGTCTACCTTATCATACACGAATACCCCACCCATAGGTGCACACCCAGCCTTATCATACACGAATACCCCACTCATAGGTGCGGACCCAGCCTTATCATACACGAATACCCCACTCATAGGTGCAGACCCAGCCAGTCTACCTGATCATACACGAATACCCCACTCATAAGTGCGGACCCAACCAGTCTACCTTATCATACACGAATACCCCACCCATAGGTGCACACCCAGCCTTATCATACACGACTACCCCACTCATAGGTGCAGACCCAGCCTTATCATACACGAATACCCCACTCATAGGTGAACACCCAGCCAGTCTACCTTATCATACACGAATAACCCACCCATAGGTGCACACCCAGCCTTATCATACACGAATACCCCACTCATAGGTGCACACCCAGCCAGTCTACCTTATCATACACGAATACCCCACTCATAGGTGCAGATCCAGCCAGTCTACCCATACACGAATACCCCACTCTGACCCCATCTACCTTATCATACACGAATACCCCACCCATAGGTGCACATCCAGCCAGTCTACCTTATCATACACGAATACCCCACCCATATGTGTGGACCCAGCCTTATCATACACGAATACCCCACTCATAGGTGCGGACCCAGCCTTATCATAAACGAATACTCCAGTCTGCCCACCTGCTCATATCCAGGGATTTGTTCCATTGAAGCATGGCACTTTGTACTAAGTATGTCTGCCCTCACCCTGCTCTGCTTGCCCTGTGAATCTGTTACAATAACGACATAGTGAACTGCCAGTCCTCCAACCATTGATTTAGCTGCTACTGTTATTCCGGTGAGCTAAACTTTACATTGTGTTTCCGTGTTCTGTTCATCGACTCCGGCGAAATTAAGATTCTTGTTCGCATACTGCTGCGTGTCTCGGTGGCGAAGTGGTTAAACCGCTTGCCTCGTGTTCCGAAGGCTGTGAGTTCGATTCCACTCTCCGTCGTTCGTTTCGTGAGTGCAGCTTTTAAAAAAGACTCATGGGGTTCGTCGCTGGGGCTACGGAGTTCTTGCTTTGTGTGACGCTTACGGCAAGCCGCTCTAAGGAAAGCGACATAGCCATATGGGATAAAACCCGGTCTATGAAGTCGAAACCCTTGCCTGTTAAATCCATATTTGTACATACGGCTAAAGCTTACATACCGGAAGGTATGAAACTGTACCAGATGTGCCCTAACATTCGCTTAGATTGAATTGTTTTCTTTCGTTTTGTTCTGCGCACGTTAGTGTAGCGGTTAGGAAGTTACGCTGGCATGACACGAGTGCGGTCGGACGACGGTTAGATGCCTGCGCTCGACATTCGCTACGAGAGGGGGGGGGGGCGTGTGGGGGGGTGAAACGGTCATCTCTACCTCCGTGCACTCTGGCCTACAGAATGTGGTGTTTCTAACACTTCACATATCTACAGCAGATTCGTGCTAAGGGACTTGTGTTTTTCCCGGCTATAAATCGTTTAAAAAAAAAAAAAAAACTCCTATTGCCGTATAATGTGCAGTATTGGTTAGACAACCACGAGCGTATTAATCCTCAATATGTATCGGGTAAAAAACACACAGAGATAACATTCTTAACCAAACCCATACGACCGGTAAGAGTTAAAGACTCCTGGGCATATATGTTTTTTTTTCCTCCCGCAAATCCAATTACAGGACATCGCTGTCAACACCAGCATTTTACTGCTGTTTTTGATGTCTTGGCAAGATTACGCACAGTAGTTTGCCATTTATTTCTGAGCGGCCGGCTCACATATTACGGAGAAAGTCGCTAACCTCTAGGCCAGGGAGACTGGCCGGGCATATAAGATAAGACCCATATTTTCCCCTATCAAATAGCCCACAATTCATGGTGTGAACTCGGCCTGGTCTTGTCCGTATCACTGCTAGTGGGGAAAGTTTACCTTGTGCAACATGCATACAATACGTCCGAGTATTTAGCCCTCGTCTAAGAAGGTTGTGCATTCTATACACTACCCGGGATAAATGGAAGGTGATGATAGGGAAGAGTAATACAACCTTTCTTCGTTTTATAAAGATTCAAAGTTCAGGCTGTGAATAGAACCAGATATACACCTGTGGAGGCGGACATAGTAGCCTCTACGCCACTCCTCATGTGCCATGCGATAAGCGCAGCGGTCGTTTTTCGTCATCTCACACGATCAGCAGAGTCATAGATCAGCTCCGTATTCTTGTTTACGACAATACCACGAGGTCAAGCCATCCAGATATTTACCTCCCTGCCTTCACTTCGTTCTTTTCCCCCTCAATTTTAACAGTTGTCACCAAATGCTCTAGTTAACGTCACATAGCCGACTTTGAATGTAAACGTTACAGAAGATACATTCATCGGATAGAAATGTGAACACACATAACCACCTAACAAGAACTCATAACTGAGGACGACTAGTTACTAACACCAAAAATAAGAAATGAGGTAATGTAGATATTCTGGACGTGTGAAAAGACAGATGTCTTAAAATGTATGAGGGGAAGTGTTTCGTAAAGAGGAGAGGGAAAAGACGAATACCACAACTTTAGATGGATTCAACATGAAAGAGGGAGAAGGCGAATACCACAGTTTAGATGGATTCAGAATTAAAGAGGGAGAAGGCGAATACGACGACTGAGATGAATTCAGAATTAAAGTGGGAGAAGGTGAATACCACAGTTAAGATGGATTCAGAATTAAAGAGGGAGAATTCCAATACCACAACTTGGATGAATTCAAAATCAGAGAGGGAGAAGGCGGATACCACAACTGAGATGAATTAAGAATTAAAGAGGGAGAAGGCGGATACCACAGTTAAGATGGATTCGAAATGAGATAGATAATTTACACATGACAGTATCAGAGGAAAGCTTATGACGGAGAGAAATGTCGAAAGACGGTTAAGTATGGACATGTTTGCATAAGTCAGGTTACTAGATAAACCTTACTGCTTATATGGACACTGTTTATCCCTATAAAAATCCTCACATGTTATTATTGTTATTGGTTGAATCCCAACAATTCGTGTTGCTCACGCTTGTACCATTGATGACGATGCTGTCCCGTCCCTGTAGACAAGCAACAAGATCGCTATATCTTATGTATCGTGATATTTCCAACCTATAATTGCCTGACCTGGTGCTTGATTGGCTACCATCATCGTGGGAAGCTGCTGTCATTCTCTTGCGGTTTCGTATCGTGCAACGTATCTTGTTATTGACAGGCCTCGTGATGTTGGCGACTATCGGCGATCCCCCTGGTTAATCAGACTACCGTCGGCCCATGTTTGCCTCTCACGTTACGATGAAAATAAGTCATGGCCAGTGCCATGTAAACGAGAATGACAATTGCGTTAGCTCACTTTGAACTTACGCGTAATCCATACTACAACTTCTAGTGCACAGGACTGATATTTGCGTGTGGATTAGCTTTCACAATTTCCAGTATCTCCCACTTCAGAGATACTTGTAATTTACGTCCCCAAGTCAAGGACGAGAAGACACCATTTTAGTCCAACTGACCGGTGTAGGTGTTGAACCCAGTACCTCAGCATCAACACACCGGATATTTAAACACGAGCGCCCATACCCATTCGTCCATGCTGACCTACACTGGGAAGTATATGAGAAAACAATCAAATCCCCGGGCGGGGTTGCCATTAAAGAGAAGGATTGTGATAGTGTCAGGAAACATTCATTCATCCAAGGAAAACATCCAGGGCGTACACGTGACAGCCATTTGACTTTGTGGGTTAAACATGGGTTAAACACAAGGAGTTCGACGTCATTGCACCGGGTTCTATTCCCATATGGCTCAGTTTTCCCTTCCGCAGACAGGTCTGTCAAAAGGGTCAAACAAAATACACACTCTGTAGCTCCAGGGAGACCTCCGGGGTTTTAAAGCACAAAATGCAATTGTGACCAAATTAATGAGTCAGAACATGAAACCAATGACCTTCTTAGTGCAAAGTAAACGGTTTAACCACTTGGCCGCGGAGACCCCTTGTGGAGAAATCCTGAAATAAATCCACTTATTGACACGAGATCTCGATGAAGAAACAGAAAGGAGACAGTCAGTCTGTACAGAAACTTCCCATGTGAAGAACAATCTGACAAGCGATTGAAAAGACCAGAATTGACCCGATTTGACACTATTTTTTCCCTTTTCAGAAATATCTCTCTCGACACTGTTGACAACTCACACGACTCCGGCAAATATTATCCTAGCTCAATATTTTTTATTTAATTCGCAACTTCAAGGTTGATGTTTTTTACGAACAAGATATAGTCATATTGGCGGGCGCTCTCGCCAAGTTGATAGCGAATTTGCGCTATTAAAGTTATGAGCGGAGGCCAGCAATGCCGAATGGATTAAAGCGCTTGCTCTGGTGTGCTGATTCCGAAGTAGCGGTTTCAGCCCGTACATCGGTCAGTAGGTTTAAAATGTTGAATTCTCGTCCTAGACTTCGGGATGTAAAGCACCTCAGAAGACGGTGTGGGTTCGACTGATGGCGAGGGACATTGATAATAAGGAAAGCTAATCCACAAGCGCCGGGCTCCCTGGTCTAGGCGTTACACGACTTTCTCCGTAATTCCGTATACTCTCGTGAGTAACGTGACGTGCGTGAGAATCGGACGCGGTTCTCTCCGGATCGGTAACTTATGGGGTATGTGAGCCGGTCGCTCAGAAAGCAATGGCAAACTACTGAGCGTAATCTTGCCATGAAATCAACAATCAGCTGAAAGATGCTGATGCTAACAGCGATGTCCTGTAAAAGATATGCGGGGAAAAAAAAACATCCACAGGCAAAAATAAGTCCAGTGGACTAGAAGCAGTAGCACGTGTATAAACTACGCTTGAGTTTAAAGCCAGCCAACACAAAGAAGAAAACAAAAGAAGTCATAAGTTCGGTCTGAAGCGAGTTCGACGCCTAGGCTCGCCGTCTACGACAGTGAGGGAACCACTGGCCACCTATACCTCCGTGCATCCAGGTCTACACAATGTGATGACGCTAGCACATCACAGACCGGTAGCAGGAAGCTCTTGGGGACACATTATTTATAGTCACATTAGCATAAGTATCAGTGTCATCCAGGGAAATGAACCGTCGCTGTTGGTGACAGCATGAAACACAATCCCGAAAAATGATTTTCGCCTAATGCACACGAGGTTATTTTCATAAATTTGAATACATTATAAGTTGTTTACTGTCATAAAAGTGGTACATTTCATACTACTCTCCACGATGTTACTATACATTTACAGATAACTGCGAATTGAATATTTGTTAACTTAATGTACAGTAATCAAGTCAACATTGTCCACAACCCATTCAGAGATGCTGTGGAGAACTGATGCAACCTAAATCTGCTATTGCTATCATACCGCCATTGAATTATAGAAACTGAATAAACAGATCAGAAAGAGCTTGGAAGCAGTGGGAGTGTGGCTACATGGGTGAATGTCGCGATTGCCAGGAAACGACTAATGAAAACAGAACAGTATGTACGGCTATAAGAAGTAGACATACTCCGTTCTTTAGTTATGTGATGAGATGAGAGACATTGAGAATCATCGTGGCGGTTGGGAAGATCAGTAGGAGAAGATGCAGAAGCAGACTGACAGAAATAGTGCTGACTGGAGTGAGACGGTAGCATGGAGGAGTATCATTAGCAGAGTTGATGCAGAACACACAGGACCGATAACATACGCATAGGGACATTTAACTTAATTGGAACATTTCTTTTCAGTTTGAAAATGGGTACATCGATATATGATCAATAGAAACTAAAATACATCAACAATTTGACAATCAATCAATCAGGTGCCATCTCGACAATGAAGGTTGGCTATGATGGACAATGAATCTCCAACACTGTCTGTCCCTCGCCTTGTTTATATTTATACAGGCTAAATAAGGAAAGGCAGTAAATGATGCAAGTAAAGCAGACTTGCACAACCATAGCATTTGTAAGATGGATACCCTTGGTAAACCCATCAGGCATTATAACAACACAGCAATTCAAAGATTAATCACACTGTTGGAGTGTTGGCTATTTTGCCTTCTTGCTTTCTACGTGAGATTTTGCTTAGACGATACGATAGTAACTTCAGCGTTATTTTGTTGGCCCTGGGAGAGATAAGAAGACGACGAATTCGTTAACTTTACCTATCATTCTGACCTGTTTATGCCCTTTAAAAGAGCACCATTTTTTTTATAACAGTGCAGTATGACACACAGAATGGGACTTAAGAATGTGCATTCTCCTAACAAAGGAAGACAATTAAAAATCGGTGAACCGGGAAGGCTAAGCCGGTAAACAAACTCCCGCAGAAGTTGGATAACCAAAGGTGAAAATGTCACAGCTCTACTGTAAATTGACAAAAATGGACGAACGATGAAGAGGGGGAAGAAACCTGTGAAAGTCAATTGTTAACACATCTACGTGATGGACATTCTAACTTATGAGTACCACACAAGCAGGCAAACATAATAGTCACAGCGCGCTATTATTTCCCTGCCTTCCTAACAACGTATGATGTGTATCTTAATATTATTAAATGTTCTATTTTTCATGTGTTTCTTTAGATCTGTTTGTTTTATTCCCGATGAAGATTAGTATAATCGAAACGATTAGTATAATCTAAACGTTAATTATTTCTGGTGTAGTGTATTTAGCTACGGAAGTAGAAATTCAGCAATTAATTCATGACAACTTTCACCCTGGCGATGTGATAATCCATAGCGATGGCTCCGTGTTAAAGGAGAAAAAAAAACTGCCTGGGGATTCATAGCAAAAGCAAATTGGTCAATGTTTAGTAACGGAAAGCTTGGCATGTGATACAACGACCTCAAGTCTGAGAATGGAGGTGGAGTGGTTACTGCAGCTTTCCGCTGGTTGGGGACCAAACTACATTCGCATATTACTTGTTACTTATTCACAAGCATGCTGACAATGTGAAGACTGGCATGCTTCGTGCAGAATGGCTTGCATGGATTCAGAGGTCGCGGGTTGTGAGCATTCGCTGGATCTTTTCTCCAGGACAATCTGGTGTTGTTGGAAATGAACAGGCAGACAGACTGGCTGGTGCTGTATCATTAAAGGGTGAATTGATGCATGATAAGACAGATGTGGTGATGGCCCTCTGGGAGCGCTTGAATAATGCAGAAGAACAGATGGTCAGTCATGGTCTAGAGAGAATGCGGCAGCAAGAGGTGATCATACGATCTGGTCGACAGTCGTCACTCAGAGGTAAAGCAAGATGGACATATAATCAGATGTACACATATTTAAAACAATGATGAAGACCCAGTAATACTTGCTGCAGATGTTGAGGAAACGGTGCATTACAAGGCACCAGGGCCAGACAACATTACGTTGGAGGATACTGGGAGATTTGGAATCGAAATAACAAAGCTTATAAATGGCATTTATGGTAGTCAGTACATGCCTAGTGAACCATTGCAATAAATATTTATCGCTGTAACACAGACATCAAGTGCTTTAGACTGTGAGAATCATCGCACGTTAAGCTCTATGAATCTATGACAGTGGTTCTCAACCTTTTTTGGCCCATGCCCCCCTTTACCATATGTTCAGAACGTCATCCCCCCCCCCCCTTTTCGAATTTCTTCACTATAAATCTCCCCCCCCCCCCACCCTTACACAGTATTCATAAAAATGGAAGCTAAATTTAATAACGCATACTAGAGCAAGTCTATACATCTACATAAAACGTGATTTGCGGTCTACTTACGTTATAAAACGATTTTCATTAGGGCGAGAAGTACAGAACCGTAAAATTTAAAGGAAAAACAATATCAAGTAACTGGTTCTTGTATTAAAGCGATCTTGAAATAATCTTAATCCCCCCCCCCCCCCCCACCCCACCCTCCCCGGAAACCTTAAAATTCCCCACCGGTTGAGAACCACCGATCTATGACAAAGCTGCCCAGGAGAATAGTTATGAAACGATCATAAACTAAGATTAAACCAGAATTAGCGACGAACAACGTGAGTTGTAGAAGGAAAAGACACAACCAGTGTCAACAATTCCTCTGGGTGTTATAAAAAAAGATGAAGTCCTATATGTATCATAAGAAATCAATGGGGAGAACCGTTGAGGCCACTAAAACAATTACATAAATAAACATACATAGTATTATTTGGCGCTCACAGAAGGAGAAGAAGGAAATAGAGACTAGAAAACACATAAAATTTGAAAGCTATAGTTACCGACCGGGATCGAACCTGTCGCTTGACACTCGTGGAGTGCCTAGTTGGTCGTTCGTCGAAGTACACTTGTTCCTGCAGCGAGGCGCCGTCGTCATTTGGAGGCGACAGGTTCGATCCCGGTCGGTAACTATAGCTTTCAAATTTTATGGTGTCTAGTGTGTCATCTAGTCTATTTCGTTCTTCTCCTTCTGTGAGCGCCAAAAAATACTATGTGTGTTTATTTATGTAATTATATATGTATTATACACCGACAATACTTTAGAACAGGGCAGGCACAGTTAAAGAGATAATGTAATGTATATTGACGACATCTTAGAATAGGATAGGAGGGGTTAACAGGCTTTGCATTGTTTGCTGAGACAGCTCAGAATAAGACAGACAGACTCAAACGAGTTTATGGACAGACGAGAGTAGTTTGCATACAACAACGCATGACAAAACGGGATTGTGGAGTGGACACGTTTCGGACGAATGACCCATGGAAAGGGGTGCATGGGATGGCGAGACGGGAGAGAAAGAAAGGACAGAGCAGTGCGTGTTCTGACAGCCAGACAGAGCAGAAGGGGGTTTTCGCTTTAGGAAATTGTGTCTGGTTAGTCTAGTGAGATTGTGAAGTGTGATTGTGGTAAAACTATAAGAGTGAATAGTTGTTTGGATAATAATAATTAGTGTAAATATCATACAAAATAATGTTTTCTCGTAGTGAATTTGGGCATATAGAAAGAATGGAAGATAATAGGGAAACAAAACTCGCTTACACTCAGGAAATAAATGACCGTAGACCCCAAGGTAGACCAAGAAGACAGTGGAGAGATAATATATATATACAGACCTACAAGCACTTGGAATCAACGACTGGCAAGAGAAAGTCCACCATAGAGACGAATGGAGACGGATTGTATCTGCAGCAAAGAACCTCAATGGCTCGGAACGCTGAAGAAGAAGAAGAAGAAGAAGAAGAAGAAGAAGAAGAAGAAGAAGAAGAAGAAGAAGAAGAAGAAGAAGAAGAAGAAGAAGAAGAGGAAGAATTTGAATAACGAAGACACAAACAATAGATTGCACGATTTATTGCCTGGAATATTTCGCTGCATCTCGTCAGGTACATACTGCAGAAATCACACAACGTAAAGTGAAATAAGTAGATAAATCCATCAATCTGAAATATACACATATCCGCACAGTAATGTCGATTGTCTACCACGGTAATTTTAAACTGACTAACATGTCTTTCTGCTTGCACAAGGCCGGCTTACGCAGGTTGATCACTATGGCTTCAGCAAACCGACTACTCCGTGTGTTGAACAACACACGGAAGGCACTGTCTCTTTCAGCCATATGACCACTCTCGAGCACGTGTCTCGCGACCGATGAAGCAGGACTGTTCCGGTGTGTCGGCCTGCCTAGGCTACCATCTTCTGTGTGTAGTATCTTGTCCACCCAGTTCGGAATGTGTTCCAACACTCTGTTATGTAACTGTCGCTCTGTTCTACCTATGTAGATGGCCTCGCACCTACATGTAAATTGGTAAATACAATTCGATTTGGTGTACAAAGCTACAGGTTCTTTAACTGCTGGGAAGGGGATCGATGTGATTTTGTACCTAATAACCGGAGTTGCAGCACAGAATGTTCGCCCGACTGCTGTGATGAGCCGGTCCTGCAAACGTTGCATTACGTCATCTCCTCGGAAGGTTAACTGGAATGAAAACCTTGAGTTTAGGGACTGTAGTTTCTTATGGTTTAGGTTTGGTCTGTTGGCAGTGGCGCTTTATTAATCCTGTGGAGTACCCATTCAGGTTTAAGGCATTCTTCAGAGTTTCGAATTCTTCTGTCAGTGTGTCCTGGGTACATATCTTCCTAGCACGGTCAGACAGGGTCCGTACTAAGCCCCGTTTATACTGGACAGGTGCGAAGCTCTGAAAATTTAAACATTGGCCAGTCCATGTTTCTTTACGGTACACTGATCTTTGAATTGTACCGTCTGCTCTAGGTCTCATTAGGATGTCTAGAAACGGGAGCGCTTCGCTGTGTTCGTGTTCCATAGATAGAGAGATGTTTTTATGTGTCCCGTTCATTGTGGCCTGGAACGACGTTGCTTGTAGCTCGTCTGTGGTGATAATTAGTATATTGTCCACATAACGACGGTAGAAGGCCAAGTTATTGATGTCTGAAGATCTATTTTCTTTTAAATGTGCCATGAAGATGTCTGCTGGAATAGGTCCAAGCGGACTCCCCATGGCCACTCCGTCAATTTGGCAGTATGACGTTTTTAGAAAGTTGAATTGAATGTTGGCGGTACATAATTTTAATAGCCTATCTATGATAGCTGATTGGATGCCTAGTTTTAGTTGTTTGTCTCTAATGCGTTCACTTATTATATTCACGGTCTCATCTAATGGAACGTTGGTGAATAAGGAGGCAATATCCGTAGATGCCATGTGTTTATTATGTATGTCCATAGTGTCTAATAATTCCACCAGTTCGAATGTATCTCTGAGTGTTCTTGGATCGAAGGATTGTCGTACTGGGTTTAAAATTTCAGCTAGCAATCTCGCCATTCGATGTTGTGCAGAGTTAACCATGAACAAGATCGGTCTTAGCGGGATGCCGGGCTTGTGAAGCTTGGGTAGTCCATACATCTGAGGAGTTTGTTGCCATCGTTGTTCGCCATATATATATATATATATATATATATATATATATATATATATATATATATATATATATATATATATATATATATATATATATATATATATATATATATATATATATATATATACATATATATATATAATTGCCATACGTTGTTCAGACATCGGCGATTACATTCCCCCTAGGCACCTTCTCCTTGAAGGATTCTTTTACTTATACATCCCGCAATCTGATATATGTCATCATCTGCAAACGATGTGACATGAAATACATTGTCAAATTGGCAGACGCCTTACTGACCGTTTTAGAGATCACCTCAGAGACATTACTCAGGGTTGACAAGCCTGTCGCCAACCACTGTAATTCCTCCAACCATAATAGAGTCGACGATGCATGTGTCACTGCATTGAAACCCTGTTTCTCCAAAAGCTCCATCAGGCTCAATATTGAATGCCAATTAATCAACTCTCTGCGATGCGTCCATCCAGCAGGTATCAATACTGTTGTGGACGCCACTGTGTAACTGTGCCATCTTCTCCAACTGTCTACACTGTCTATCACTATGCTGCTCCCCCTCCTCCTATATATTCATACCTAACTGTTTCCACACCCCTATATTTTCATATCAGACTGTTCGCATATTTTTGGCGACCTAAATCCTATCTGGCAACCTACTATAATTAGACTCTGCATCTAAAGAGTGCCTTCGAAACTGGAAAAGCCGCCTTTTTCTGCTCCCACGTGGAAACAGTGTAGTGGTGCTTTTTGTTTTTTGTATTTCGTTGTTTATCTATCTGTGTTGTCCTGTCCTTGACACAGATTCTGAGAATCTAAACATCGGCCGTCCTGTGTGTCGTATTGTACGCTTTTGTGTTTTATTATTCATTTTATATATTTATTGATTACTTCTGATTTTGGATTTTCACCTGTATTCCGGTATACGATGGATCTCCATGTAAGGTATGTGCAACGTGTTTGTGTTTAGTATGTTTCTTCTCTCAGGAGCTTAATATACCTATTTGTTTCCAATTCATATCTAAACCAGAAGAAACTACAGTCCCTAAACTCAAAGTTTTCATCCAGTTAACTTTCCGAGGAGATGACGTAATGCAACGTTTGCAGGACCGGCTCATCACAGCAGTCGGGCGAACTTTCTGTGCTGCAACTCCGATTATCAGGTACAAAACCACACCTATCCCCTTCCCAGCAGTTAAAGAACCTGTAGCTTTGTACACCAAATCGAATTGTATTTACCAATTTACATGTAGGTGCGAGGCCATCTACATAGGTAGAACAGATCGACAGTTACATAACATAGTGTTGGAACACATTCCGAACTGGGTGGACAAGATACTACACACAGAAGATGGTAGCCTAGGCAGGCCGACACACCGGAACAGTCCTGCTTCATCGGTCGCGAGACACGTGCTCGAGAGTGGTCAAGTGGTTGAAAGAGACAGTGCCTTCCGTGTGTTGTTCAACACACAGAGTAGTCGGTTCTTAAGGTTTACTGAAGCCATAGTGATCAACCTGCGTAAGCCGGCCTTGTGCAAGCAGAAAGACATGTTAGTCAGTTTAAAATTACCGTGGTAGGCAATCGACATCACTGTGCGGATATGTGTATATTTCAGATTGAAGGATTTATCTAGTCATTTCACTATACGTAGTGTGATTTCTGCAGTATGTACCTGACGAGATGCAGCGAAATATGCCAGGCAATAAATCGTGCAATCTATTGTTTGCGTCTTAGTAAATATAATAGTTTCACGGTGAGAGAGTTAAGCACCAGTGAATGAATAACCTCGCGTGTGTAATGACTGTGTGTATTGTAATACAAGTGCTTGTATATTATTATGTATTATTTTTGACAAATAAATGGGTAGCTGTGTTATGACGGCTGGTGTTAGAGTGCTATGTATTGATAAGAATTATCTTTTGCCTGCCTAGGCTTCATAATAGACTTACAAATATCGCGTGAGTGCTTTGAATAACGACTAGGTCTCCGGCAAAAGAACTTTAGAAGTAGCATAGAAGTAACATAGATGAGAACTTACGTTTGTTGAGCATGAGGGTGTAGGGGGGGGGGGGAGTAGAGACACGGCCAGACGTCGGGAACCGTTCAACGGGTCGTGATGGGAGCCACGTCCTGCATGGCAGTTGCTACATAATGATGACTATTGTTTAGCATCACAGAAGCGGATAGCGGCTGCACATACAGCTAAACAGTTAATGGTGTTAACTTGAGGCAATTACATTCAAGAAGGAGCAGCTGGCCGAGTGGCTAAATGCCGAGGTCTCTCTTCGGGAGACACGGGTTCGAGTTCTCGGTAAGAAGTGGATTTTGTTTCTGTCGGGGACAAAATGAAAACCCCAACCTGCACAATTCACGGCGTCTGTACTAGCCAGACGGTCTTAATTCCTCAGGTTCAAGATCCCACCTCTCTGTCCTACATCGCAAGGTACTACAGACAGTAGATGACAGATTTTGACAGAAATTCACAGAGATAAAGAACAGACAAAGACACGCAAACACTGTTTTTATGTAAAATAGATAACATCTTTTGTTTTGAGATCAGTATGGCTGAATGGATAAAAGGGCTCTCTTTTAAACTTCTGGTGTGCTGATGGCGAGGTGGCGGGTTCAATCCCTACACAGGTCAGTTGGACTAAAATGTTGACTTCTAGTTCCTTGGCTTTGGAACATAAATTACAAGTACCTCCGAAGTCAGGAGGGACGTTAGTAATAAGGAAAATTACCTCACAGCCAAAACACAGTCCAGCAAGGACTATGCTCCAGTTAAAATGGAGCGAACGCAAACAAACAAAAAATATCTTATTTGTCAAATTGTAGGTAATCAAATTTGACAATGTGGAACATGAGACAATAATACATTTACAAGTTTAGTTTAGTCTAGTCGACGGATCAACATCACCGCACACGGGTGTAACCCATCAGTGCTCCATTCTACTCCGAACTCAAGCCTGAGTCCGGAGAATCTCAGCTCAGTGCACGAACTCCGTTGCATCGGCGAGGATCGTGAAATACTTTAGGTAGATGTTTAACACGAAATTTTGTCCGGGCAGCGCCGTTAGGCTACTCTTTTTTTTATTTCCAACTGCCAAGGGATGTATTACATGCGCAACAATACACATGGGCCAGAGACCACTAGTAGTAGTAAGACGTATATGGACTACGCTAGATATCAAAGCGAGAAAAAACAAAAAACAATTTCTTGTGAAATAAATCCTTGTCAAAATTGCAAAGCATGAAGGGTAGCAACACAACAGACGGATTGTAATTAACAAACACTACAGATTTCACACACAAAAATAAGACAGTAATCAAAATACACTACAGATTGCACACGAAAGAGAAAAAAAAACGATAGTAATTAGTCCACACTACAGATGGCACACGAAGAAAAGACAGTATTTAACCTACACTGCAGATTGCACAAGGAAATATATAGTAATTAACCTAGACTACAGATTGCTCTCAAAGAAAATACAGTAATTAACCTACACTACAGAATGCACACGAAGAAAAGACAGTAATTAACCTACACAAAATATTCCACAAGAAAAGAATAAGATAGTTATTAGCCTACACTACAAATTTCATGAGAAAAACAGAAAGTAATTAGCCAACAACACAGACTGCACAAGAAGAATAGACAGCAATAAACGTACACTACATATTGCACAAGAAGAATAGACAGTAATTAACTTACAGTACAGATGGCACAATAAGATTAGACAGTAATTAACTTACAGTACAGATGGCACAATAAGATTAGACAGTAATTAACTTACAGTACAGATGGCACAATAAGATTAGACAGTAATTAACTTCAGTACAGATGGCACAATAAGATTAGACAGTAATTAACTTACAGTACAGATGGCACAATAAGATTAGACAGTAATTAACTTACAGTACAGATGGCACAATAAGATTAGACAGTAATTAACTTACAGTAAAGATGGCACAATAAGATTAGACAGTAATTAACACACAGCCCATAGCACAAGATGAAGAGATTCACAGGGAAATTAGGAAGATATGCAAAGAGGCTAAAGAAACATGGCTTGAGGAAAATTGCAAGGAAATTGAACATCAACACAACACCCGGAATACCAAATTAATGCACAAAAGAATTAATGCCATCACTAACAAACGAACACACACATCAACGGGTTGCCTAATAACCAAAAATGGCAAAATCATAATAGAAAAGATCAGATTTTACATGCGTGGTCTGATTATGTGAAAGACCTTTATGATGATACAAGAGAAGAACAATATAATCATCGGAATAATAATGAAGGACCATCCATTTTGAAGATAGAAGTTCAGAACGCTCTTAACCATATGAAAACTGGCTACACCCCGGATACAGATAACATCACAGTAGAAATGATCAATGCTTTAGAAGAATATGGAATAGACCAAGTCACCAGTCTGCTGAACGCAATATACGATACTGGAGATATACCTCCTGAATTATGTAATTCTATATTTATTACAACCCCGAAGAAATCAGGAGCCATGGAATGCCATCAACATAGAACAATTAGTATTATGAGCCACATCACAAAGATTCTGCTGAGAATTATCATGCAAAGAGTTAGGAAGAAAATACAACCCGAAATAGGAGAAGAACAATGTGGGGTTTTAGAAGGCAAGGGAACAGTAAATGCTGTGTATATACTGAGAACAGTAATTGAGCATTCTATAGAAGTAAACAAAGATCTATATCTTTGCTTTATTGACTACACAAAGGCTTTCGATAAAGTGAGACATGTCGACATGATAAGGATGCTTGAAGATCTACAAATTGATGGAAAAGACCTTAGACTTGTAAAAAACATATATTGGAAACAACAATCTACCATCAGAATTGATAACGATGTAGGTCAATATCAGCCTATTAAAAGAGGTGTGAGACAGGGATGTGTAATGTCTCCAGATCTTTTTTCCCTGTACAGTGAAAATATTTTCAGAAATATAGAAGATATGGAAGGAATCAACATTGGGGGACGATACATCAATAACATTAGATATGCAGATGATACAGTCTTGATTGCAGACAATGAACAGGACCTGCAAAATTTAGTAGATGCGGTTGTTGCACACAGTGAACAACTAGGGTTAGAACTGAATATTAAGAAGACACAGATTATGGTCGTCACTGGAAGAAAGAAATACCACAATGTGACATACGAGTAGATTGGCATATTCTTAAACAAGTGAATCGATACTGTTATCTCGGCACAGTCATAACATCTGATGGGAGATGCCTTGAAGAGATTAGAACAAGAATTGCCATTGCGAAGGTAGCCTTTTGCAAGATGAAAAACATACTGACCAATAAAAAGATATCAATTGAAACGAGAAAAAGAGTGTTGAGATGCTACATAGAACCTATACTTTTGTATGGATGTGAAGCGTGGACAATAAGCAGTCAAGCTGAAAAACAGCTGATGGCTGTGGAAATGTGGTTTCTGAGGAAAATGCAAAGAATACCATGGACAGACAGAAAAACCAATGAGCAAGTCCTTCAAGAAACAAATGAAGATCGTAAACTGATTAGAGTACATTAGACGTAGACAGTCAAAATTTTTTGGGCATGTTATGAGAAGAAATGACTTGGAGAACTTGGTGACGACTGGCAAGATCGAAGGGAAGAGACCAAGGGGAAGACCGAGAAGTAAATACCTGGATGGCTTGGCCACATGGCATGGTCGAGACAGGAACACGGAGCTGATCCACGACTCTGGTGATCGAGTGAGATGGCAGAACATGACCGCCCACGCTTACCGGCATGGCACATGATGGATGGATGGCATAGCACAAGAAGAATAGTCAGTAATTAACTTACAGTACAGATTGCACAAGAAGATTAGACAATAATTAACTTACAGTACAGATTGCACAAGAAGATTAGACAGTAATGAACACACAGCCGATAGCACACGAAGAATAGATAGCAGCTTGCATGCAAGTGCTCCAGAATGACTGACATGTGATCGCGATTGGCATGAAACCAACATAAAAATGAAAGTTTCATTTATCATTCTCCAGAGAAACAAATGCCTAACGTCTTAACTAAAGCCAAGCATTCTGTTGAGTGGTGTGCTAAATCAAGGACTTCTTCTCACAGCACGATGTGTATTGGGTTTATGCCCCATATTTTAAAACGATCACTACTCGATGGATGATCTGGTCAATAACATGTCGGCCGACTTTGCATCAAAGGAAATTCCCCGGTAGCACTTTTAGACTGGGTCGACATGAAAACCAGGGTTGATGGAATACAATCTCATGTTCGAAGAGTATTCGAACTCATGAGCGCCGGATCCGCAGGCAAGCTTCCTATATCACTGTGCGACCCCGGCCTTTTCTGATAAGTGGTTATGTACTAACATCGAAAAAAAATAGGAGGAGATATCATGGAATATTGTTTATTCGTATACTCAGTTTCTTGGTGTTTAAGAATTGACACCATAATACTCATGACAAACTCATAGGTGCTCAGTCTTATTGGGCAAATGTTTTAATGATGATGGCCAGAGTAGTCTGTCATGGTTGTACTGATCATGACTGACATTTGGTGAAGATGAGAGAACGAACACAAATGCTGCAGGTCATTTCCAGGATATTGCGATTACCCACTCGTTGATTTTCTAGGCAGTTTTACGTTTACTAGTTTGCCGTTGCATTCAGGACGAGAGGTCAACATTTAAGTCCGGTGTAGGGGCAACACCGACTACCTAGCCATTAGCCCACGTAAAGTTTTAGACCAGTGGTTCTCAACCTTATTTTGGCCTATGCACCCCTCCAACATATGTTCAGAATGTCACCCCGCCCCCTTTTCGTATTTCCTCTCTACACATTTCTTCCCCCCTCCCCCGTCCGTCCCTACACAGTATTCGTAGAAATAGAAGCTAAATTTAATAACGCATACTAGAAAGAGTCTAGACATCTACACAAAACGTGATTTGTGGGTCTACTTAGTTATAAAACAAATTTCAGAAGGGCGAGAAGTACAGAACCGTAAAGTATGGATGGGAAAACAATATCAAGTAATCGGTTCTTGTATTAACGCGATCTTGAAATGATCTTAATTCCCCCTCCCCCTCCCTGGAAACCCTAAAATTCCCCCATGAATTACCCACCGGTTTAGAACTACTATTTTAGACCGAGTACTCTTATCCGTTCGGCCACGTCGATTTCTTACAGAAGAAATTCCCCCACAAATACCATGAAGATAAAATCATTTCGGAGTTCAGCATGGCCGAATGGGTAAGAGCATTCGTTCTTAAACATTCGATGTTCTGATGCTTAAGTAGGTGGCTCAACTCCTACACCGGTTATAAAATAAATGTTTGCATATCCTTTACAGGACATCGCTGTCAATATCAGCATCTTTCAGCTGATTGTTGATTTCTTTGGCAAGATTACGCTCAGTAGTTTGCCATTGCTTTCTGAGCCGCCGGCTCACATACCCCGTAAGTTACCGACGCGATTCGAACCACTGCTGATTCTCACCGTCGACACGTTACCTACGAGAGTATACGAGATTAAGGAGAAACGTTGCTAACCTCTAGGCCAGGAAGCCGGCCTACACAGGTTAGTTTGAATAAAATGTTGACTTCTCGTCCTTGACTTGGGGACGTAATTTACAAGTACCTCTGAAGTCGGAGTGGGTTTACCTGATGGCAAGGGACACTGGTAATAACGAAAGCTAATCCACACGCACAATTCAGTCCAGTGCTACTAGAAGTAGCGTGTATGGACAACTTGTGAGCTGAAAGCAAGAGACCCCCCCCCCCCCCACCCCACCCCACCCCAACCCCACCCCAACCCACCAAATAAATCATGTCTTTCCTAAATAAAAAAATAATACACAGGGAAATCGCAATATAAAAACCCATTGAGTGGCAAAATATACAATAACCTTGACCACAAAAGTACATCACGAGAAGAGAAACATTTTGCACACACATCCCCACATTATCTGTAAATTTGACAGATGTATAATGTGGATGCGTCCCTGACGTATTTTGGGAGAACTATTAATAATGTTACAGATTTGATGTAGTAGACAGGGGGCTGGTTTTCCCATTTCTTATTACTGGTGTGGTTACACTTATTTTAGCAAGCAGTCTACCAGACACGGGTGGGCCTCGGAAAGAAGATAAACGAGGGCCTCTCACTGTTGTGAATGTAGTTATTCAAAGCTTTAAGTAATTGAGCTAAGTGGGACTTGAAATAGAATTCAAGGGGCGTATCTATAATCGGGTTGTCTAATAGCAGACCAGGTGTTTGCGGCAACGGAAGCTACAGGTGTAAAGAGATTTAGTTATGACGCCTTCATCAAATCATCAAGCGCTTGGGAAATAGAAAGTGTGCGAACTATATTGATTCAACACGTTATAAGTGGTTTGGGGATGGGATTGAAGAGCGAAATTTGTTGATATATTTATGCAGACTTCTACTTTATGCTTGTTTCTGGGGGACAGCATGGCTGAATGGATAAGAACGCTCGTATTGAACATCCGTTGTGCTGATGTCGTTGTAGCGGGATCAACCACTAAACCGGCAGACAGACTAAAATGTTGATTTATCGTCCTTGACTTGGGGACGTAAATTACAATTACCTCTGAAGTTGGAGCAGGTTCTCCTGATGGCGAGGGACACTGGTAATAGTGAAAGTTGGCCGGCACGCAAAAAACAGCCCAGTGCACTAGAAGTAGCAGTTTGTGAATGGACTACGCTTGAGTTTAAAGTGAACGAACGTTTGTTTCCCTCCATTTAGAAATCTTCACGGCACTTTACAACGTGGTTGTACAATGTATTGTCTGGCACATTTCGTGGCAAATCGCCGAGTGCATACTGCAGAAGTCAGTCAAATTAAAACCCAGCAAACAATGAATGCGCCAAGATGAAAAATAAAACACGAACGTCCCCACGGTAATTTACAATGTCTGCCACGGTAATTTTACACCGACTTTGTATTTTTGTTTACACCACAACAGTATAGCCATACGGGAAACCAACTATTTTAGTGTATGCTACCACTCGTCTATTGTGTGGTAAACGACGCACGTTTCGTGCAATGTCGCTATCAATCACGCGGTCAAATTCAAGTGGGTAATTTTCGGCCCCTGGGTTTTCCAGGATTACCAACATTTCTTTAATTACTCTGTCTATCCAGTTGGATATGAAGAGCATGGCTACATACCCAATAACAATCAGCTTTGTTCTAAAGAATCTTATGCAGGCTGGCCATAGCAAGGTTGCGGGTAAACAGCATTAAGGACATATGATAAACCATTAGAAAACAAAATACGATACTTTGTATAGAGAGTACATTTGTCCTGTGGCAAAATGCTGAGGTGAGCCACGGACCATTTCGCAATTACTAAAGACGAAAATGAATTTTTGAACTTATATGTTGAAGAAAAAAGTTACTCGAATATCGTCGACCTAGAAAAAAAAACATTATTCTGGTATTCTACAAGAACTTAACATCGAAGGGAACTGGTTCACAAATATAGTAACGTCTCGGAAACTGAAATACTGTAGCCATAGTAAACGCCAAAGAGGTTTGAAAAAGCAGTGATATCAATTGTGGGTTCTGAAAGAAGAGGAAGAATTCAACCAGCACGAGATGAACACAGGAAATAAGACACGTTGAGGGAAAATGCAGAAGAAAGAAGAAGTGGCAAAGAATGGAAACATTTTTCATCTTGTCGAGGTCTAGACGACTTTCTGTAAAGAACATTTTACAAAATGCGTAATCAATAAACGTATAAAGAGTTGCTCGGTAGAGAAGAGGGGTTCGTCTATCAGTCTCTATAGAAAACTGATTGAAATAAACAAGTCATTGACATTCACACAAAAGACAACATTACAAATATAGACACATTTATTAGCGAACAAAAGAAGAAGAAGATATGTCTGTTTGTAGATGGGAGGAGTGGGTCAGTAGTACGATGAAAGCATCTAGCTAGAGACACAGTGGTTAGCAGCCCCGCTGGGCACGATCTTCTTTCGAAACCAGTAAAACATTACATGATACTTTATTTTCCCGTGATTGATAGTAAGCTATCAAGAGCAGATTCAAGTGCAAAGAAGATGTTTTTGAATTCAATCAATCAATTATTTAATCAAGCAACCAATCAGTTAATCAACTATTTATCTTAAGGGCTGTAGTCGTACATTGACGCATATGCTGAGGTAAAGCGTGCCACTTGAAGAACACAATTAAAAACTACAGAAATTTGATCAATGACATAAGCCTGGGTCATTGACATTGAGTTGAGTGACCGGGCATGAGAAAGAATGGAGATGAAAGTGGGAGACAGTAAAGTTACTGACCTGGCTATGAGAAAACAGCCAGTCCTGAGAAATAAAATAGTGAGGGTAGAGAAAAACCCCTAGGGTGGATGGGGCGAGAGATAGGGTATTTGTGTGTTGAAGTCAAGGGACTTCAGGGAGTTGAGTTTTAGATACCGAAGGAGTCGGTAGTCAACGGAGAACGGTGTTGTGTGATTCTCCGAGCTGTGAAGGCAGGCCTAAAACCCAGAGTGGGTTGCATAGTTGAGCAGTGGCTCCGACCCAATGTGTGGGTTGTATTGTGGGAGATCCAGCCGTGGATAGTAGCTGGACTAAATGTCTTGTGAATTTGAGATTCAGCAGGCCGTGAGAAGCCAGTGATGTGTGCTGGTTAAATTGTGAGGAGGATATTTATATTCTATGGATTACATTATTTCTGGATGTATAAACATGTTCCGTCTGTCCGTCTTATTTCTGGAATAAATGATTATGTGCGCCAACTCAATCTTGTTTCATGACTGGTGAAGGTGCACTTCTGGGGTGAGTTGGATTAAGAGACAGTTAGATAGCTCAATTGACACACCATGAACATCGTTACCTAGACAACGACCATCACACGACAATATCACGCAAAGATCATCAAGAACATTGAACTTATCATCAAGAACGACGTGTGACATCTGAGAGCTCGTCCGATCAAGAAACCCATTGCATTATAGACATTGGTGTCATTCTGAGATATTTGTGGGCTCTTCGCTGAGAGAGGAGTTATTATCTGTGACTTCGTTCCATCAATTTAGACTGTACGGCGTCAAGAGATTAACAGCAACTCTTTTGTGCGTGTGTGTCAAGAACAGAGTTCACGAGAAACCAGGTAAAATTGATACCAGGCAGTAATACTAAAGATAACAGACAGTTCGCGAGAAGGTCACACTACAGGTAAATTAACGGCGGTCAGCACACGTAAACAGACGAGGCGGGGCGCCAGGAGAATTAACGCGGCACAAAAGTCTGTGCGGCGAGACGGGCTGGATATCTGCTGTCGGTGATAAAGACAGGATTGAAAATTCAAAGATACTGACAGGTGTGTGTGTGTGTGTGTGTGTGTGTGTGTGTGTGTGTGTGTGTGTGTGTGTGTGTGTGTGTGTGTGTGTGTGTGTTGAGGCAACGCACTGTGTTGTCGCAAGTTGACTGGTCAAGATTTGTCGACGCAGTTAATAGGACGGGTGGAAACAAGAACCCTACCGCCAGAGTTGGGGAGGGTTAATAGTGGAAAGGGTGATTTTCCACGAAGTTAAAAAGAGCAGCCTTGTGGGGGCTGAGAGGTTGGGTGGAAAGTGTCTTTTGTATGACGGAAAAGTGTCCGGTCATTTTACAGACAGTCAGTGTTGATTATTGTGACAAAGAAGACTGAGGTACTGACTTGATGTGTCCGGCAAGGTCAAGGCTGTTTAACAGTAAGAAGTTACTGAGAAAATTTCCACGGTCTATTGTGGTCAAGATGACTCATTGTGAATGAACAAAACAAGGTTGTTTTGAAAGAAAGCCAGACTTGATGGTTCGTCTTTGTTCAAGCCCTTTGTCATCATTATTCTGTTATGAGCAAACATTTTTAACGTGGCGTCATCGCGACCATGGTCGTATTTCTTTGCCAATAAGGATTTATATATAAAAATTTAAAGCGCTGGATATTTGGTGGCATTATTTTTTTTTTTTTTGGTTGTTGCTGAACTTTGCCGTTAAACGTGAGTCCATCACATCAATGATACAGCGAAGCGCCATCTCCACAACGATAGTATAAAGACGTTTGGATTATTACTGTGGTGTCACCACGTCCAGAGAAAGTACAATAACGTGACGGACTGTGTCGAGACAGAACATTTTGGATAATCAATCATCACCTTCAATTTTTGCGTCAGTTGGAACTTATGCTCACCACGCGAATTCAGTAACCACTTAACAAATCAATCAGTCATTTTGAAATCTAGTGTCGTAGACATTTCCAGCGGATTGCGAATAACTATTAAAACAAACAAAATAAGGACTTTTATGAGATTTCACCATTGCATTGTTGTCGGCGATTTTTTTTGTTTCTCTTGCTCTCATCGTCCTAAGTATTGTTGTTGTGCGTTACGTAATTATTTGTATGTGGTCCAGTGGTCGTAATAAGTAGGATATTTTTGTATTGTTTCACGACGTACGGGAGACAAAGCAAAGATAAATTGTCTAGGTACACATTGTATGTTGTTGAGAGGCAGCTGACGAGTCAGTTTGTTTTGTGCGGTTGAGCATTGTGTCGTCTCGACTTTATACACGGTGTCCAAGTGTCTATCGTCAGATCTATGTACATTATTCATTTTATATTTGTTCTTTTTACTGTTTTCTCTTTACTGTTACATATGATATTTGATTTCTTTGGATATATGGTATTGTTGTAATTCTTATGTTAATACAGCTTCTATCTAGATGGTATTTGTCAGTTTATATTATGCGCACGGTATGGTCTTTCATGGGCATGTTTATGTCAGTTGTTTTTATTTCTATGTAATCATCCGTCTGCGTTTCACCGGCCTATGCGTTTAGCGTTTAATAGTTGGCACTTAGTGTGTATCATTCATTTGTGTATGTATATTATGCTTAAAAATATTTCCAGAAATGTTATACAACTATTTGTTATAGATATATGCGAGGGAGGATAGTTTCCCTCACTACCTAGTGCTTAGAGAGTGACTAGGTGAGTACAGGGTGATATTTTAGCACTACGAATTTACGTACACAGGGAGTGCTGGTGTACTTAGGGAAATGACACAAAGACTAGTAGCAGAGTCTTTACATTTATAATTGGCTGACAGACAGCAACGTGTCCACAAGTACAAGATGCCAAATTTAATGGAATATATTGAAGCAGGTGAACGAATAGGCCTGAAAGGTAAAGAGTTACAGGAGTATGCTGAAGCAAAAGAACAAAAACAGATTGAAAGAGAGGAGAGGCATAATGAACGCGAGGCAAAACGTCTACAGGAAGAAAAGTTAGCTGAGAGAGAACAAAGACAGGCTGAAATGGAAAACAAGCGTCTACAGGAAGAGAAAGAGACACAAATGAAAATGGAAATTGAGAAAGAGAAGATTAAGATGGAAGCTGAAATTGCTCTTAGAAAATTAGAACTATCTTCGAAGGGTCAAAGTGAGGAAAGCAGAAGACCTTCCCATCCCTCACAGAGATTAAAACTGCCATATTTTACAGACCGGGACCAACTTGAAAATTATTTGTCCAGGTTCGAAGCATCAGCCAAAGCGTTAGGTATTCCAGAGAAAGAGTATGCGATGCGACTTGGCGAGTTTCTTACGGGTAAGGCTCTAGATACAATGTTTAATGTACCTGTGGAAGAAAGAAACAACTACACTATTTTGCGTCAACGTCTCCTCACAAAGTTCCAACTCACTGAGCATGGATATAGGACAAAGTTTAGACAGATAGTGCCAGAGACAAATCAAGATTTCACAGATTTTGTTAACACAGTAAAGAACACATTTAACAAATGGATGGAGCTCGCAGAAGTAGGGAAAGATTTTAATAAATTAGTAGATTTAGTGTTAAGAGACAAAGTATTAGCTTCATGTAATACTAACTTAGTGGCTTTCTTTGAGGAACATAGAAATAGAAGGGAAAATCCTTAACCATGTTGATAATTTTAGATACCTAGGGGCATTTATAACATCAGATGGAAGATGCACAACAGAGATTAGGAGTAGAATAGGGCAGGCAAAAGCCGCTTTTCAGAAAATGGAGAGTATCTTATGCAATAAGTCACTATCACTGAATGTAAGAAAGAGAGTGCTGAAATGCTATGTAGAACCAGTTTTGCTGTATGGCAGTGAATCTTGGAACGTAAATGAACAAATTAAGAAGAAATTAGAAGCAACAGAGATGTGGTTCCTGAGACGAATGTTGCGAATTCCTTGGACTGCCAGAGTAACTAACGACGACTGCCTGAAACAGGCTAATGAAACTAGAACATTATATACAACAATAAGACAGAGACAAACATCTTTCTTCGGTCACGTGATGAGAAGAGAGGCATTGGAGAACATCGTAACAACTGGAAAGATTTAGGGGAAGAGAGGCAGAGGTAGACCAAGAGAAGTGATGCTGGATGGATTGAGACGGTGGCATGGAGGAATATCAGCATCAGAGTTGATCCAGAAAACCAAAGACCGAGATCTATGGAGAGCCATGAACGCCTATGGCAGCCGGCACGGCACTTGATGGTGATGATGAAGCCAAAGGACATAGACACAATGTCACAGTTAGGGCAAAATTACATGACTGCACATCCTAACAGTTCTATTGGGAAACTAATGAGTGAGGAAATAGTCTGTGCAGCGTACACTAAACAGGACCAGAATCCAGTCATCAGACCAAGGGCGTAAAGTGTGGATTCAGCACAGAAAGGTGAGCAGCAAGAACTTCAAGATAATGGTTTCCGTGGCAACCATTTTAGTAGAGCAGGACGGTACCCATACAAAAGGGGAAATTTCCAGAGGCGTCCAAATAGTTATGCCGGATGCTGGAATTATGGGAGCTGGAGACACAAAATGTCAGAGTGTGATGCACAACCATCAGATGGACCAACGAACAACAGTAAAAGAGAGGTCATCTGTTTCAAATGTGGAAAGAAGGGGCATGTCAGCCATCAATGTAGGATGAGAGAAACAGAGCACTCAAATGCAGCGCAAGTAATTGAGACGCTAAACAATGAAGATTGTAGTGGGTGCAAACCTCTTTTTGAAAAAGACAGTCAGCCAGTCCTAATATGTGGTCATACAGTGAAAGCAGGATCAGCAGTGCATGAAGGAGGAAGTCTGAAGATGCATCAGGGATTCGTCAATGATAGACCAGCGTTAACAATTAGGGATTCCGGATGTACGTCTATCGGAGTGAGGAAAAGTTTAATAGATCCCTCGGATTATACAGGGAAAAAAGATTAGATGCATAACATTCAACGGCACAGTAGAGATCTACCCATTAGCCATAATAACAGTAAAAACACCATATATCACTGGAAGAGTGACAGCGTGTGTTTTGGACTCACCAGTGGCTGATTTGATCATAGGAAATGTTATAGGAGTTAAAGATTGTACAGAAGAGGAAGTAGTTTATTGGGACCGAAAATATAGTGTAAGCAGTAATGAGGTAGTTACCACAAGAGAACCTAAATTAGAGAGTATAGCTGAGGTAGAAGAGGCACTTGAAGTAGACACAGGAACTCAGGACAAGGATAGTACAGCTGAGCAGATGAGAATGGATCCCAAATATAGTGCTAGTGGTTCCCAGAGACAAGATACTACTCTGAACAAATGTTTCCAAGGGTGTAGTAGAGTAGAAAATAGTCAGTCAGGGAAGGGTAGATGGTGCTTCGAGAGGAAGAACAATGTTCTCACACGCCGCTTTTCAGATAGTGGAACTGCACGTGGGCAAGGAGCAGTACCTTTAGCACATAGAGACCGATATACTAGAACAGCTCAGGATAGTGCATGTGCAGGGCACATAGGCATAAGGCGTATCCAGCAGAAAGCAAGGTGCCAGATACATGGGCCAAGATTGAATAAAGAGTTCAGACTAAACAGAGACTCAAGTGTAATGGTGCAATATGCAGATAGGAAAGTTGAGTCAGGTCAAAAGAGTGTTCGCGACATTACTGACCCAGGGCTAGGGATAGTAAACAGATGTTGTAATTGTAGAGGTACCATGAGTCACGGGTACATGAAAGGTAGACACAGCATCGACAGGAATCAGAGGAGGGTTAATGCAAGAAAAGAACCACCTGATATAGGGTAGGTAAACAAATAGCTTGTGTCTTTTTGAGGATGTTAATAGACCTGCCCATACACAGATATGATGTTTCCTATGATGTATTATTATTATGTGATGTATTAGTTCCTGCATTGTTACACAAGATAGAAAGTTGGATGTATTGATGTGTGAGGAATATAGGAGTGTACTATGAGCATTTGATGTATTATGTAGTGTGGTAGCTAGAGTAAGGTGCAGCCATACTTAGAGCTACCCAGGCAATATGTCTGGGTCACATATTTAATAAGTGTTAGTCTCCCAATATTTGAAAACGAAGTGTTCTTTTAAGAGGGGGGGGGGGTGATGACATAAGCCTGGGTCATTGACATTGAGTTGAGTGACCGGGCATGAGAAAGAATGGAGATGAAAGTGGGAGACAGTAAAGTGACTGACCTGGCTATGAGAAAACAGCCAGTCCTGAGAAATAAAATAGTGAGGGTAGAGAAAAACCCCTAGGGTGGATGGGGCGAGAGATAGGGTATTTGTGTGTTGACGTCAAGGGACTTTGGGGAGTTGAGTTTTAGATACCGAAGGAGTCGGTAGTCGACGAGGAACTGTGTTGTGTGATTCTCCGAGCTGTGAAGGCAGGCCTAAAACCCAGAGTGGGTTGTATAGTTGAGCAGTGGCTCCGACCCAATGTGTGGGTTGTAATGTGGGAGATCCAGCCGTGGATAGTATCTGGACTAAATGTCTTGTGAATTTGAGATTTAGCAGGCCGTGAGAAGCCAGTGATGTGTGCTGGTTAAATTGTGAGGAGGATATTTATATTCTATGGATTACATTATTTCTGGATGTATAAACATGTTCCGTCTGTCCGTCTTATTTCTGGAATAAATGATTATGTGCGCCAACTCAATCTTGTTTCATGACTGGTGAAGGTGCACTTCTGGGGTGAGTTGGATTAAGAGTCAGTTAGATAGCTCAATTGACACACCATGAACATCGTTACCTAGACAACGACCATCACACGACAATATCACTCAAAGATCATCAAGAACATTGAACTTATCATCAAGAACGCCGTGTGACAATCAATAATCATTGTAAAACAGTACACAATATAACACCCTGGAAAACAACAGTCACAACATAAACACCTATGTTGCTTGTCTATCTCTCGTCAGTACGTAATGAACCCTACAAGACACACAGCAATCCAACTTTAGATTACTACTATCTGAAGCCACTGTCACACAACTTCCCACGTACTACAACATTAATAAATGCAATCCCAGCTTACATACGGCATTTTGGGTGAATACTGGTGGAGTCTCATTATCTTGTAACAGGTTCTTCGGTGGTAGAACATGCATGATTGATGTTCACGTTCTTTAGAGAATGCTATTATCAGCCGAAGACTTCAACTGAGCTGGACCTTAGCTTAGCACAAAATGGATAGTTCAATAGTTCACAAGACTAGTGAACGACCGAGGCGTAACATTATAGTTACATGGAAACTGGCAAAAACAAATTAATTATTAGAACAAGTCAAGGTTTTAAAGTTCATGATCGCACCGGATGAATTACAAGGCAGCCAGTCAGAGATTGACACATCAGCTAAACACATAAAATTAGTGATTTCTGAAGACAGGTGTCCCAGGTCGAATAAAATAGATAAAACTGATGAACATCACCACCGTTCAAGATATAGACATAGATATAAATTGAGCAGATCTATGTAGGATAAAGAGAGAATTAGATGGGGTAAGACATAGAAACAGTATTAAATACAAGCTTTTATGTAGGGAGATTAATATCACATTAAAAATTAGAATCGTCAAATGCTATGTTTATTCAACATTACTATATTGCCGGGAGCCTGGAGAATGAATAAGCAATTAGAAAGTCTAATAGAGGCACTGGAGATGTGGATATACCAAAGAATAGGCCGTATTTCATAGAAACAAAAACAAATTAATACAAAAGATCTTGTAATCTTGGGAATGAAAAGGAAGTTGATGAAAGAAACAAACAAGGCAGGTTAAATATTTCGGCCACGTTAAAAGACATAACGTAGTATAAAGAAACAATACATCCATACTTCAAAAGCTTAATATTGAAGAAGGATGGCTATTAAAGACGATAAAACAATGAAAACTGAAATATTGTGGTCACTTGAAACGTCACGAAAGTTTGGAGAGAAATATAATGGAAGGGTATATGTCTGGGAAGAGAGAAAGAGGAAGGCCAAAGAGAAGATGGGGGAAGGATGTGGCGGATAATCCCCAGATGGGTGTATCGGACGCGGGACATCTTGCTTATGATCGAGAGGTTTTCCAGAATGTTGTTATGGGAGCGGGGTTATGCAAAGGACATGCTACTGAATGAATGAATGAATGAAAAGACATAACACTCGTATAAAACCACACTGAAGGGTAAGGTTGAAGGCAAGCGAGCAAGAGATAGACAACGGTACAAGTGGGAACAACACTTTAACAGAATGTACAACCAAGGAGAGACTCAGACAATTTTGGTGATCCATTGCAGACAACCCTAATTATGGAAACGGCGCCTGATTGATTGATTGATTTATGGATTGATTGATTGAGACATAGAGGTAGATAAATATAGAGACCAGAATTGATAGCAACGAGCAGAGAGGAAGATAAACGGTGTGCTGATGCCGTGGTAACGGGCTCAACTCCTACACTGATCAGCTGGACTAAAATTGTGACTTCTCGTCCTTAACTTCTTTTTTTTTGTTTTAAGCATATCCTTTTACAGGACTTAGCTGTCAACACCAGCATCTTTCAGCTGTATGTTGATCTCTTGGCAAGATTACGCTCAGTAGTTTGCCATTGCTTTCTGAGCGGTCGGCTCACATACCCCGTAAGTTACCGATGCGATTCGAACCACTGCTGATTTGAACCGTCATCACGTTACCTGACGAGAGTATACGAGATTACGGAGAAAAGTCATAACCTCTAAGCCACGAAGCCGGCCGTCCTTAACTTAGGGAATTAAATTACAAGAACCTATGAAGTCACATTGGGTTCGCTTGATGCGAGTGACACTGGTAATAGGAAAAGCTAATCCACACTTTGCACTAGAAGCACGTGTATGGACTACGCTTGAGTTCACAGCGAGCGCGCGCGCAAAAATAAATAAATAAATAAATATAAAAGACGCCTCTATATGTGGTAGATCATATAGTAACACAGTTAGATGCGTTGGCTAGACGAGATAAGCCCCGATATGCACTAGTCAGCAATAAAAGTAAATGAGTGACATGAAATGCGGAAGAAACTTTGCTAAGCACTTATTGACTTCAGCTGGACACGCCTCAGTGTGCGGGTAAGGGAAGTTAACAGAAAGCTGGGCTGGTAATGTCATGAATACTTTGGAACGTGAGTTTCATGCCTGTGCTCGTCGCCTGCTAACTGGGGGAAAGATGTGCAACCTATTGCTTCGTGTATTAAGGGCTACAAACTGTGATGGTCCTATCACATCACATACCCCTAACAGGAAACTGCTCCGAGTCGTATTATTTCTGCAGACGCGTGTTATTCAAGAGCATAGACTGAGAGAAATAATCCAACATGATAATAATTTAGTTGCATGTCCTTCACAGGACGTAGCAGTCAACTCCAGTATTTTGGCTGTTCGTGATTCCTGGGCAAGCTTTACATTCAGTAGTTTGCCATTGCTTTCTGAACGATCGGCACCTAAACCTTTTTAGAAAAAACCAGCACCGCTGTGTCTCGAACCTGGGTATACTGGATTACGAATCACGTCCTTCGCCACGGAGAAAGGTGATATAGACTGAGAGAAATAATCATATCTGGCGTACTGACCTAGTAGTTACTAGTGAACGTGTCTTACAGTTGGTTTCAAATAAAACATCCAGATGAGACATTCCTTACATAGTCACATACTTAAGTGTCTGCGAGAGCCGCGATAGTGCAATCTCTAAACCACTTGTCTGTCAGTCTGATAGTTATGTGTTAGAATCACCATTGTTGTGGGATTTTTTGTTTTAAAATTGACATGGCTTCCCAGATCAATGTACACACACCATCCAGAGCTAGGACATCAATGTACACACACACACACACACACACCATCCAGAGCTAGGGCATTCAGTAGTTTGCCTTTGCTTTCTGAATGACCGGCACTCATATCTTTGTATGGGAACCAACGAAAGGCCGTCTGCTTCCAAATCGTCCGCAGTTGTGTTTCTAAAGCATTATGACGGGTTATGAGTTAAATTCGTAAATCCTTCGCCACAAACACTGCAGATAGATCCACTCTATAGTGATTGCCAGGGAATGTTCTAAACAGCCAGATCTGCCGCTCTTATTTTGACTATTTCACCCACCCAGTACCGACTGGTCTATACAAATATGGCACCACCACCATATACCCAGTTCTCTTCAGGCCGTGTGGTGCTTTACTTTCTTCCCGCATGTATTAAATATGGAGTAACCTAAGCACGGTGCTCTTTGGTGCAAACATAGTTAGCATGGCAGTTTTACGTTGCACCTGTTTGTATAACTAACTCGTTTGTCTCTTCCTATTTCGTATTTGTATCTGTGCTCTACAGTGAGCCAGATTTAGCATCCCGGTTGCCTAGATCTTTGTCTATCTCCCGACTCCTGTCAACTAATCAGTCTTGTATTCGAAACATTTCATGACTCTTTCTGACGTTCCTATTATTACATCGTTACATTGTTTGTGTATCTCGTGTCACGCATTTCTTCTTCAAGTAACCTTAGTTTCTGACATGTTCTTTATTGTTCTTGTTTTGCACATGTTATATGTCAACTTGTTGCAAACAATATTGTTTTATTATTATTGTGCACATTCATGTTTGTTTGTTTTTTTACCATTGCCCTTGTTAGCTGACACTGTTTGACATTCCTTACATTATCCTTAATTTCTCTTATTGTTTTAATTGCTTACGTGTTTCTTCTTCTTCTTCTTCTTCTTCTTCTTCTTCTTCTTCTTCTTCTTCTTCTTCTTCTTCTTCTTCTTCTTCTTCTTCTTCTTCTTCTTCTTTTCTTCTTCTTCTTCTTCTTCTTCTTCTTCTTCTTCTTTTTCTTCTTCTTCTTCTTCTTCTTCTTCTTCTTCTTCTTCTTCTTCTTCTTCTTCTTCTTCTTCTTCTTCTTCTTCTTCTTCTTCTTCTTCTTCTTCTTCTTCTTCTTCTTCTTCTTCTTCTTCTTCTCGGCCTAAAGTAGATTTCGGCGATCACGACCCTGCAATCCTCTTTGTTATGTGATATTCTGATGAAGCTGTTGTTAATGACATCACTATTTGTTGCCAGGATCACAGACGGACGACTGATAGCAGTCTGGCTCCACTTGTAGCACACGACAACCCCAATCGAGAGACGTCTTCTAAATCCCTATCAAGCTATTCTCTGTCTTCATTCTTCTTCAGTCTGTTATCCCCCAAGTTATCCCCAAACAAACACCCCCAATCCACCCACGGAAACTCAAGACAAGCTCTCCAATCTCAGGCCGTCTCAGACAGCAGCATCTATAAACAGGGGAAGTAAAGGAGACGTCTCAGACAGCTGCCTCTATAAATATGGGAAGTAAAGGACACGTCTCAGACAGCTGCCTCTATAAACATGGGAAGTAAAGCACGTCTCAGACAGCTGCCTCTATAAACATGGGAAGTAAAGGACACATCTCAGGCAGCTGCCTCTATAAACATAGGAAGTAAAGGACACGTCTCAGACAGCTGCCTCTATAAACTTGGGAAGTAAAGGACACGTCTCAGACAGCTGCATCTATAAATATGGGAAATAAAGGACACATCTCAGGCAGCTGCCTCTATAAATATGGGAAGTAAAGGACACGTCTCAGACAGCTGCCTCTATAAATATGGGAAGTAAAGGACACGTCTCAGACAGCTGCAGCTATAAACATGGGAAATAAAGGACACGCCTCAGACAGCTGCCTCTATAAACTTGGGAAGTAAAGGAGACGTCTCAGACAGCTGCATCTATAAACTTGGGAAGTAAAGGACACGTCTCAGACACCTGCCTCTATAAACATGGGAAGTAAAGGACACGTCTCAGACAGCTGCCTCTATAAACTTGGGAAGTAAAGGAGACGTCTCAGACAGCTGCATCTATAAACTTGGGAAGTAAAGGAGACGTCTCAGACAGCTGCCTCTATAAACTTGGGAAGTAAAGGAGACATCTCAGACAGCTGCATCTATAAACTTGGGAAACAAAGGACACGTCTCAGACAGCTGCCTCTATAAACATGGGAAGTAAAGGACTCGTCTCAGACAGCTGCCTCTATAAACATGGGAAGTAAAGGACACGCCTCAGACACCTGCCTCTATAAACTTGGGAAGTAAAGGAGACGTCTCAGACAGCTGCATCTATAAACTTGGGAAGTAAAGGACACGTCTCAGACAGCTGCATCTATAAACTTGGGAAGTAAAGGACACGTCTCAGACAGCTGCATCTATAAACATGGGAAATAAAGGAGACGTCTCAGACAGCTGCCTCTATAAACTTTGGAAGTAAAGGACAAGTCTCAGACAGCTGCATCTATAAACTTGGGAAGTAAAGGACACGTCTCAGACAGCTGCATCTATAAACTTGGGAAGTAAAGGACACGTCTCAGACAGGTGCATCTATAAACTTGGGAAGTAAAGGACACGTCTCAGACAGCTGCATCTATAAACATGGGAAGTAAAGGACACGTCTCAGACAGCTGCCTCTATAAACTTTGGAAGTAAAGGAGACGTCTCAGACACCTGCCTCTATAAACTTGGGAAGTAAAGGACAAGTCTCAGACAGCTGCCTCTATAAACTTGGGAAGTAAAGGACACGTCTCAGACACCTGCCTCTATAAACTTTGGAAGTAAAGGACACGTCTCAGACAGCTACCTCTATAAACTTGGGAAGTAAAGGACACGTCTCAGACAGCTGCATCTATAAACTTGGGAAGTAAAGGACACGTCTCAGACAGCTGCATCTATAAACTTGGGAAGTAAAGGACACGTCTCAGACAGCTGCCTCTATAAACTTTGGAAGTAAAGGAGACGTCTCAGATAGCTGCCTCTATAAACTTGGGAAGTAAAGGAGACATCTCAGACACCTGCCTCTATAAACTTGGGAAGTAAAGGACACGTCTCAGACAGCTGCCTCTATAAACTTTGGAAGTAAAGGAGACGTCTCAGACAGCTGCATCTATAAACTTTGGAAGTAAAGGACACGTCTCAGACAGCTGCATCTATAAACTTGGGAAGTAAAGGAGACATCTCAGACACCTGCCTCTATAAACTTGGGAAGTAAAGGACACGTCTCAGACAGCTGCCTCTATAAACTTTGGAAGTAAAGGACACGTCTCAGACAGCTGCATCTATAAACTTGGGAAGTAAAGGAGACATCTCAGACAGCTGCATCTATAAACTTGGGAAGTAAAGGAGACGTTTACACACCTTAGGGGTGTCTTGGACATATGGTGCTAGATCCGTTTTGTATAAATCCAATCGGCACTCGCTCGGTGTTGTGGTCATTGTTACGCCACTGGCTGTCACTTCCCAAACCATCCCTGGTATTCATTATAGCCTGGGTCGTTCCTGGAGGCCATGGTAAAGTGTAAACATTCGAATCCTCCCAGAAGGTGAGCGTCTGGCCACTTAGCCACGCTGTCCCCTGGCCCCATGTGCTCATGTGTTCCCTGGGCCTCCTGTTCCCTCCCCATATTATTCATCCCAATCGTTAATTCCCTTCTCCGTTATTGTCAGGTCTCCCTTTATTTCGTTTGCCTGGAGGGTTCGCGTGACAGGTCTTCCTTGTTATACTATAAACATATTTTCACCGCGTGTATCCTAGCTAGTATCAGCATCTGTTCCCCACCTTGATATTCCTTGTGTACTCGGCTCGCGATGATGGTGGAATTCTGCAAGAGGGCGTCTGATTGGTCTGGAACTCTGGGACCCCAGTATAAAAGGCCTCTGCGCACGTAGAACTGGCCTTTTCCTTAGTCCACCACACTGAGTGACGAGGCGCCAATGCCTATTGCAAATGTGTGTTTAGTAGTTAGACCCTGAAGTTTTGCAGTGGTATGTAACCATAATTAATTTGTTTTATGTTATTTTTTATATATATTAATTTTAATTTTATAAACCATGTATGACATAGTATTTTGTTTATTTAAATGTATAGTTCAGTAAAGCTATGACAGTATAATAATAATGAAGTGATTATCAAACTAATTAGATTTAAAATATAGCTAATCTTATACTGATTCCTAGCTTTAATCTTTAAGTTAATAATTTCTCTAGCAGTAACTAAAATTAACAAAGGAAATCTGTAAGCTCGGCTGCAGAGAATGGCGTGCGGAACTCTCCCCAGCTCGCGTGAGTTATCGGTTCTTGAAGAAAATGGCGCAGACCGATCTGGACTGCGACGAGTTATTTACAATAAATAGATTAAGGAACAATTTAGAAGCTAATTGTGTTAAGTTTTATGAGGCTAGGTGAAAAGTAGAAGATGGAAGAACAGCACTTGGAAAATTGACACGTGGGAGACCAGCTCGACAAGTAACGTTCAGCCTTTGTTCCCAAAACAGGTAAATTCTAAATTATGAGCAGACGATAAAGAGAGAGTGGTCCACAGGTTAGGAAGTAATTTGACACACATAGTGTCAGTAACACTTGCCTAGTAACACTTAATAATTATTCATAACTAGTGGATTATTTACAGTGGTATAAATTATTATGAGTTAAGAGGCTTGTTGTGGTAAGAGCTGGGCAAATATTGGTTGTATGAATTATTGAAGAAAATAATATACAGAATATTAGTGGAGTGGCTATGAGTGATTAAAGTAAACACACTTGGACTGCAGTCAATGAAAGACAAGGCACATTACAATATAGTTAAGTATTCAATATAGTATAGGAATTTGTTGTTCAGCAGTAAGTGAAGTCTGGCATCACATCTGTTAACAGGAGGCAGTAATATTTGTGTAGGTGTATCAAGTTATCGGTGGAATCAGCGACTGAGATTCTGCCTTAAGTTAAGCATGGTGGTTGTCGCACGGGGGAGAGAATGTGATTTAATGCTACGTACCACCTTTCGCAAATATATTTATATGCACTTGCTATGTGTCTAGTCACAAGGAATAGTACACTAATGGTGTTGGCCTCAATCAGTGCTTGCTGGTTATTAATTTGCAATAATATTAGGAATAATATTAATGGCAACAATATATATTATAATTGTTTTAGGCATTATTATATCAGGTACAACTGATTTAATGAGGTCAGCTTGATCATGATATATGACAAACAGATAATGTAGATTAGTGTTACCTAAATGGCTTTAGCATCCCTGAAGCTTTAGGAAAATAACATTTAACAGGCTAGTACATAGAGATGTACTAGTTAGCAATCAGGTTTGGTGAGGTGCAGTGGAATATGACCGGTGTAGGTGTTTCCTATAACTAAACTAATATAGACAGTGTAACTGATTTTGTGGTTTCCCTATGTAGATATCCCAAGGTAGCAAAAGTGGGATATACAATGAGTAGGGGAAAGTAACCATGATGATGGGTAATATTTATAACATATGTAGAGCAGAGAAGAGTACTTACATGTTAAGTGTGGCTTTACTGAGGGGAGGAATGGGATTTAGTGCTGCGTACCACCCTTCGCAGAGATATTAATATGTAGTTGTCATGTGACATAAAGCGTAAGATAGCAAAATTTATAACCGGTGTATCATAGGAAGAATGATGGGGAAAAGAGGACACAAATGTACATCTTTTGCCTAGTAACACGGTGGTTGGCATTAGACAACACTGGATGACATTAGTGTGTAATAATGATATCAGATATATTACACTGGTTATTATATTAGTACTGATGTTCTGCATCCAGCCATGGACATTTTTGTTGTGTACTTTCACTTGATACTATTGTGTGGTTATTTTATGAGCTGTCTTAGTAGCCTCAGAGTTCCTCGGTTGAGTTCCTGTGTAGTACATGTTTATCTTCAACTTTCTGTGAATGTTGTGATTCTTTTATGTGCAAATGTTACATTGTCACATTCTACAAATATGGTAATTCCACTGGGTATATGTGTCCATTGCTTTTCACGGTTGAACATGTTTTGCTTGTCGGCTAGTAATGTGTAATATCATGCGGTAATGTGTGTGGTGTCATGTTGTTGATATCCTTTATCATAACATGGGCATTGCAGGAGAGGTGTGCCCTGTGTCATATGGCATCCCTTATGGGTCTAGGTGTTTAAATGTCAGGATGGTGAGTGATGGCTAATTCTTGACATAAGTCGCATCAGGGTGCAACTGAGAGGGCATGATGATAGACTGGTGGATTTCAATTCTGGTTTCATTGGGGGAACATCAATGGATATAGTATTTGGAGTTTTTGAAACCGGTGTTGGTGGGAGAGCAGGGGTCACCTGGAGAGTGGAACCCATCAGGTATGACATGCATGGACAGAGCAATTACTGTTATAAATGAGGCTATGGTAGTTGTTATCAATGACTGGGTGTAGTGATGTAGGTACCGGATTAAGAACTACATGGATGGGCATTGTCTTATGAGTATCATGTGATGATGACTATGGTTGTGATGGTGGCTATGATGGTAGCGGTCATGTGATGATGATGGTAGCCATGATGAGGATGATGATTATATCCGCCAGGGGCTGGGGTGGCCTGTAGTAATCAAGGTGGATGTATGTAGACTATACTGTGGTTTTGGCCACAATCAGGGTTATGGTGTGGGATTGAGGGTGTCTGGTGAATGTGTAGAAACATTGTAGGCTGTTGAATAGGTGCTCCCTGTCATTTATATTTATAACCTATTCATATCATTGTTGTCCAGTTGAAGCACCGTGTGGTTGGTGTGAATTGACACAGTCCATGTCTATGTTTGTGCCACAAAGACATTGTTTACATACACCAGTGTTGTAGTGGTTGTCTTATGAAGTCCATGTGTTGAGGCAAATAATGAGTCTTTGATGATTATTAATTAGATGTTGGGTTTGTGTTTGCCTACAATGTCTGATGTATGTTGGCCAGGTCAGTGTTGAGATGTTGTTTGCTCGTGATGTAAGTGAATCTAATGAATGTGTCAGGATGTTGCGTCTTGTGTCTATTCGTCACAAGTACAAGAGTGTCTGTCTTACGTAGAGAGACTGGGTGTTGTTGTTGTCTTGTTGGGTCATCATGTTGAGATGTTTGACTTGTCTTTGCCTAATATTTTTGTTGGTTTTTATTTTATCTACAGGAAAAGCCAGAATTCTAGCTTTAGATTTTAGATTTTCCTGGGTTTTTAGTAGACTGGAAGTTTTTGGTGGACTAGAAGTTTTTGTTAAGTTAGTTTTTGGTGGACTAGAAGTTTTTGTTAAATTAGTTTTAGTGGATCAGTTGTTGGTGGATGAGTGTTTGGTAGATTTGTAGCTTTTACTGGATTAGAAGTTTTTGCTACACTTAGGAATTTGGTTTGTTAGGTTAGTGTCTTTGCTGTTTGATTTTTGCTGTATCCTAATTTCTTTGTTGATGCTACATGACTGTATATCATTGTGAAGTTTAGAAGTTTAATAAACAAATGATGCTTGTGTTACTCTTACTTTGTTGTTTAGTTGATAGACTCTTAGAAGGATAGTCATTGGTGTTAGAACAACTCTCGGAGTAATTCTTTGTCTGGAATTGGAGAATATTGTTCCAATTCCCTGTCGGCCCACCCTGGACCTTCTTAAACCTTAATTCTTTTCTATTCTTGTTAACCGAGGACGGTGAGAGGTTCTTTCTCTTTATTCATTTTCTTCTTTGGCCCTACGCAGTCAGAGTTGCGCTCTTCTCCTCACATCACCGTAGCAGAAGTAAGTGGTCCTTGCTCCTGTTAGTACCTCTGTTTCAAGTGGCGAGCCTGTACCAGGTTAGTGACAGCCTTAGAATTATTCTGGTAGGATTGTTTTGGTACCAAGTGATTGTTTTAGTTGAGGTCTTTAGTTGGTTTCTGTGTCGGTTCATTTTTGGTATAGTTGGTAATAGTATTCTAGAGATAGCAAAACCCAGGTTAGCTAGTTAGGCTCCATTGCAGAACCACCCGCAGCATAGTATCTTGTCCTTAAGATGGAGACCAGAAGTACTCGTGCGGCAGTGATAGTTGAAGAAGACGAGTCGCCGCCAGTTTCTACGATGGGAACCGAAGATTCCCGCCCAGTGGAAGCTCCACCACGCGAGCTCACTGAGGCTTTGAGGTACGTTGTAGTACCAACCAGAAAGCCTGTTCGGTGTTTTGGGGAGAAAGGTGGGCCATCAGTAGAAGAGTACGTCAGGGAGGTGAGGTCAGCTTGGAGGGCTGGCATGTTAGAGACTGTCGATAAGGATGTTATTTTCGGATGTTATTGGATGTTATATGGATGTTATTTTCGACAGCATAACCAGTCCTGTCAGGAGGGAGTTGGAACTCCTTGCTTCTGAGGAAGATCCCGAGGCCATGCTACAGGCCTTGCTGAAGATATTTGGAGAGAAGAAGAGTCTACGGGAGCTCCTGGCAACGTTATTTACAATACGCCAGCGAGCTGGGGAGACAGTCCATGACTTCTCCCATAGGGTCAATGCTGAGTTCAAGAGGGTAGTGAAGGCCCAGGAAATGCAAGGTGTCCCTGTGTTGGATGGGGAGGCCCTTCGAGACCAGTTTGTGGCTGGCATAAGGGACAGTTTCACCCAAACTGTCCTAAAAGAAAAGATAGCACAAGATTCATCTGTGACTTTTCTTCAAGTCAGAGAATGCGCACAAACATGGGAAGGTGTGCGGGCCCCACCGGGTGCTGAAATCAGAGAGGTAGAGGTGAGAGCCAGAAATGAGAACAGGGGGAAATTCAGTCAAGCATACCTTCAGCGGTGAAAGTTGAGTTTCAGCAGTGGCGGTATGGGCCGGTGCAGGCTGAGGTAGTCCCACAAACGGTAGAATGTAGGCCTGCACATACTGAGCCAGCTCGAGTACCACCAAGAACTGAGTTTACTTCCAGGCAGGGTGAAATTACCTTTCTTCATAGGGAGATGTCTGAGATTGGTGCCAGGCTGAACAGACTCACCACCAGCGATCAACAACATCAAGTGCCACGATGCAATCGGGTTGGTCACTTGAGACGCGAGTGCAGACAGGCATTAAACGGGACCCCTCTAAGGCTGGGAGCCAGGTATTAGAAGGGGAGCGTCATGGCTCGGACATTAAAATTGTGTGTGGTAGGCCCGAAGAGACTGTCTTGATAGGTGGGAAGAGTGTCCAGTGTGTCATCGATACAGGTTCTCAAGTATCCACCATTACTGAGGCCTGTTTCAAGGGCATGTTCCAGGACTTTGTTCTAAAGGAAGGACAATTCGTTAGGTTGACGGCCACAAATGGCGTAATGATTCCATATGTGGGGTACTTCATGTGTGACATTGTGTTGGGTGGGACACAAGTGAAGGACTGTGGGGTGTTTGTCACCAAAGACATGGACAATGGGGAGAGAAGAGTGCCTGGCATTATTGGCACGAACATTTTACAGTCAGTACCGAATCTGTGTAGGTTTCTTAATTGGAGCAGCCCAGCGGAGGAGATTCCTGGAGTCGGACTGGACGGTGTTAAAGTGTTTGTTGACAATAGAGTTTGCGTACCTGCCCGCTCCATCACTGCAGGTAGTGTAAAATGTGTAAGATTTGTGCGTGAAAATATGCATGTCATTTTCAGCCCAACTCGAGACTTGGAGCACAAGGGTTTGCTTTTCTCCCACACTTTGACTACCTTGAGACCAAGTCCAAGTCCAAGTGGTCAATCTGGGGGGTGAAGATATATCCTTGTCGAAGGGTACTCGAGTTGGGGATATTTCAGATGCTACTGTGGATTTGACCAACCATTTTAAAATGGTAAGTGCTCAGGAAGTGGATGTTTCAACACGGTCGTATGCCGGAGAGAAAGATGATGTTAGGTGCCCTGTAGATTTGAGCGGTTTTGAGGGTAGTGATAGAGATAGGAAGAAGTTAGAGGAGTTATTAGTTAGGTATGATAGTCTTATTGCCAAGGGAGATACTGACATAGGCTATACAGATAGAGTAACCCATAGCATCCAGTTGACAGATGAGACCCCCATCAAGCAGCCTTATAGGAGAATTCCCCCAGCATTTTATAGAGAAGTACAAGATCATCTCCAAGGTTTATTAGATAGTCAGATAATTAAGGAAAGTTCCAGTCCTTGGGCTTCTCCGGTGGTCCTCGTGAGAAAAAGGGATGGTAGACTTAGGCTATGTGTCGATTATCGGGCTGTAAATGTTAGGACAAAGAAAGATGCATACCCTCTCCCTAGAGTAGATGAATATCTAGATGCCCTGGGTGGTGCCAAATTATTTTCAACTTTAGATCTTGCAAGTGGGTATTACCAGGTGGCCATGAAGCCAGTTGATCAAGAGAAGACTGCTTTTACCACCCCGTTTGGTTTGTATGAGTATACGCGTATGCCAATGGGACTTGCAAACTCAGCTAGCAGCTTCCAGGGGTTAATGCAATGCTCTCTGAATGACTATTTTTTCCAGATTTTGTTGGTATACCTTGATGACATTTTGGTGTTTTCTGGGGATTTTTCAGAGCATTTGAGTAGGCTTGAGAAAGTGTTTGAGAGACTGCAGTCCATTGGGCTAAAACTAAACCCTGAAAAGTGTAACTTTTGTCAGAAAAAGGTTGAGTTTTTAGGGCACACCATTTCAGAAGAAGGCATTGGCACCATGGATGATAAAGTTGCAGCCGTAAAAGAAGCACCTGTGCCCAGAACTCAGACAGAACTTAGGTCATTTCTAGGGTTAGCCAGTTATTATAGAAGGTTTGTCCCGAAGTTTGCTAATATTGCAAGACCACTACATGAGCTGGTTGGCCAACTCAACCAGCAGCAGACCGGTGATACTAAGAAGAAGAAATGACCAATAGGGCGGTTGTGGACTCCAGAGTGTGACGAGGCGTTTAATCGTTTAAAAGAGGCACTGACATCAACACCCCTTTTGGGCTTCCCAGACTTCTCATTACAGTTCATATTGGAGGTAGATGCCTCATACCAGGGTTTAGGTGCTGTCCTCTCGCAAATTCAAGATGGTAAGAAAAGAGTCTTAGCTTACGCTAGCCGTACGCTTCGCCCCTCAGAACGAAACGCTAAAAGCAGTTCTAAGCTTGAGTTACTTGCATTGAAGTGGGCTATGACTGAGAAGTTTAGAAGTTATCTTTTAGGTACTAAAGTAGAAGTTTTTACAGATAGTAGGAATTTAGCTTTGTGGCAAAAGGCAAAACTGGGTGCCATTGAGCAGAGATGGATAGCACAGATGTCGATGTTTGACTACACCATTAAGCACAAACCAGGTCGTGCTAATGGAAATGCTGATTATATGTCCCGCTACCCTTTTGAAGCCCCAGGAAGATCAGATGAAGAAGGTGACATTCCAATCAGTCACATAGCTGCTACACCAGTTAGTCCAAACTTAAGAACTGCTAGGATAGGAGAGATTGTAGAAGTAGTTAGACAGAATAACCCGGTAGGTAGTGTGCCACTGTTATCATTACCATCATATTCGGCTGAAGAGTTGGTAAAACTACAAGCGGAAGATGTGCATGTGCATAAAGTGTTAACTTGTGTGAGTGAGAGTGTGAGACTGAGTAAGATAGAGATGAGGGGTTTACCCCCTGAAACTAAAAGCTTGTTGAAGCAGCGAAAGAGATTGAGTGTGATTAATGGGTTGTTGTACAGGAAATTAAAGAAGCCAGGTAGAGGGTGGATTTCTCAATTAGTGGTACCTGATGCATTGAAGCAGGGAGTGTTAGAATCGGTGCACAGCACCGGCCATCAGGGCAGAGATAGGATGATACAAATCCTTAGAAGTAGATGTTATTGGGTTGGCATCACGAAAGATGTTGAACTGTTTTGTAAAAGATGCCAGAGGTGTAACATTGCTAAACCACCCCATATTAAACTGCAGGGTCCTTCAGGTAATTTATTAGCATCTAGGCCTTTTGAGGTGGTGACCATGGATTTTACTATGTTAGAGAAGGATAGTCGGGGGTATGAAAATGTGTTGGTTATTACAGATGTTTTCACCAAATTTACAATTGCCGTTCCCACAAGGCATCAGAAAGCCTCGACAGTTACGAAAGTTCTGGTTGAGAAATGGTTTTTGTATTTAGGTGTACCCCATAGACTCCATTCAGATCAAGGCAGGAACTTTGAATCGGCTGTGATTGCAGAACTCTGTAGAGTGTACGGGATTCAAAAGAGCCGTACCACGAGTTACAATCCAAAAGGGAACGGTCAGTGCGAGAGGTTTAATAGGACCCTACATGATCTTCTGAGGCCACTAGAGGCCAGCCAGAAAAGGAGATGGTCTGATCATATAGCTGAAGTTTTGTTAGTTTATAACTCTACGCCCCACTCGTCCACAGAGTACTCCCCGTACTACTTGGTGTTTGGAATAGAACCCAGATTGCCAGTAGATTTCATGCTAGATGCTAGTGATGATAGTGATTGTAATGATGGGGAACCAAATGTTGAGAACTGGGTGACTGGACATCTTTCCCGTCTGCGTAATGCGCATGTTAGGGCAGGCGAACAGTTAAGAAAGTCAGCTGCTATAAGGAGAGAGAGATGTGACAAGACATCATCCTCTAAATTGCTAACCATAGGAGAAGTAGTTAGGAAGAGAGTCCACTATACAGAGAGTTGCAAGATTAAAGACCAGTGGTCTGTAGATAAATATACATTGCTGCAGGTCCCACAAGCATCAGGAGGCCCATATGTTATTAGAAGAGTGGGAGAGAATGGACCTGACATTAGAGCAGCAGGACACGAGTTAAAGTGGTGTGATAAAGATGCATTAATTGAGGTACCGGAGGCGACGATAAGACCAGGGTGACCAGATTGGCTTTTTTGAAGCCAAATTTGACAAATTTGGCTTTTTTAAAACAGGTTTGGCGTCAGAAAATCAGTTTGGCTTTTTGGCATTTTCTTGGCTTTTAAAAAATTTTAATGGTAAATATGTCTATTTTTGAATTTTTCAAGTTAATTGTTGTCTTGTGTTACTATTTTTAAGCAAAAACAAATGCAAAACGATAAGCTTATCTGGCCATGTTCTATGCGCACTGACGTACTGCGCAGCTTACTGTTTAGTAGTTAAGTTTTCAAATTAATTATACCTTCATCGCAATCGCAAGTCGCAAGTATTTCTTATTAAATATTATTGACAGTAGTAGGTTACGTTGTATTTGATTAGGAAATCTGGATTGTGGTGCTGGATTGACCCCAATCCAGCTGGATTGGGGTTAGGGGTTAGGGTTAGGGGTTAGGGTTAGGGTTAGGGGTTAGGGGTTCGGGGTTAGGGGTTAGGGGTTAGGGTTAGGGGTTAGGGTTAGGGGTTAGGGTTAGGGTTTAGGGGATAGGGTTAGGTTTTTTTTGTCTGCTCCTAATTATACTTTCTGGATTGACCTCGCTGGATTGCCCCCAATCCAGCTCGGGGCCAGTGCGGTTTGGGTAGGGTGGGTATCTAAGTCATATGTAAGGGTTGATACATCTAAGAAAAGACATGTTTCTAAGGGCAGATAACTGAGTTTGTGTATAATATTTTAACTAATTTTAAAAAATAAAATAAAAACATAAATAAATAAACAACAACCAGGGGCGCGCGGCGGCGGGCGCAGGAGCAAGCGCGGCCGATCGGTCGCGTGGAGCGGTCGACCCCAGTAAAACAGTGTCTTGTAGTACCCAAGTGGCCAGTCATTGCTGAGTGATCACTAGTCCGGTTATTGACGAGTACTGTGGTGGGGTTAGGTGGGTCGAAGTCTCGAACCGCGCCGGGTGTCATATGAAAATTATAATAAGTAAAAAGGTATATATGGCATGTATATGATCTGTAGTGGGTCGTAGTGGCTTATAAAACTATCATCATATAGATTACACCTCTTCAAATGAAAACTTTGAAAGTGTAAAGATGGCCGATGGTTTTAGTGGGTATGACTTTGTGATATTCAGTTGTTAAGGGGTGGGGTGAGTGGATGAGTAACTAGATAAACGCTTCCTGAACACTATCATCGGGTTCGAATCCCAGTGGGGTGGTCTAGTGGTAGAAGAAATATTGATAATATTTGGTTACTTAGTTGTGATGTCGAGCTCTGGTGTTATTAACCCGGCTATGTTTAGAAAAGTAGAGGTGGTGTGCTGGTTTCGGAGTATGTTTAGGGGGTACCCCAGACACTGTGGAAGTGACAGGTTCGAATCTCGGAACTTTGTCGTTGGTACGATTTCCAGTCATCAAGGTGTGGGTGTCGTCGCGGCCACAAGTCCCACCGCTGATGAAAAACACAGGCAGCAGATTTCACCCTTGTACCTACGAGTTACAAAATATAAGCTAACTTAACATTCAGAATATGACCTCAACAGGTGTTGCCAACAATCAATACTTATTCTCATAACGGCTAATCCAGGGGATTATCGTCCTCGTAATGACCAAGTCAGGTTAATAATATTTCTTATAGCTCCGCCATTGCAAATAGTTCGCGATATTAATAAATGTTCATATAAAGGTTGGAAGGGGATTAAAAGATTAACACCTATTGTCGGGACATCCAGTAAAAATCAATAACACTACCCTCGATTTTTCTCATAATTGCCGATTGGAGATTATGGGCTAGGTGTATGTGTCCTTATTTAGTTAAAACAGGTGGTATGAGTAGGAGATATCACAAACAGTATCAGCATGTGCCACTCTGATCTTAAATATCAGTAGTTCGTTATTCTTGTGACATTGAAAACGCTTGTGGCTTGAAGACGGATGGTGTACTATGTTATTGGGTGGTGTATATAGATTGACCAGTATGTGAAGTTGATAAGGTCACCCTTGTCAGCGCATCGTAGCTGTGTTGTGACTTGTCGCCTATTACATCCGGGTGTAAAAATAACCAAAAATATTTCACATCAACTCAGCCATGCCTCTATATAGCTGCACTGCGAACATGGCTAGAGTCTACTTTAGGAAAGTATCGTGTATCTGTGTATACGGGTTTACCACTGCTTATAGATGTGTGCAGTATTATTAGAAAGCGGCCGTTATGTCTACATTATCAAAGTATGTTGCCTTACAGAGCTGGTATAGTATCTATGTGTCTGCTACGTTGTATGTTTTGTCATGTTGCCTTGTAGTATTTGGAGGGAGTTTCATGCGGTTGTCTAGTGAACTTTTTAACAACTATGTCTCAGAATCCACAACGCCACTGGCATTAGAGGCGTTTCAACTTGTCTGCTCATTGACCACGCTTCACAGTCATACAAAAGTACGGGTTCTATGTAGTACTTAAACACTCCTTTTATTTCTCATTACAGTTGTCAACTTTATATTAGTCAGTATGTTTTCCAATTTGCAAAAGACAACCTTCATCGCAGCGATTCTTGTTCCAACGCTTTAAAGCCACCTCCTATCAGACATTTTTTTTCTTTCCTTTTATGCTCACGGCTACCGTTTCCCCATTTCAAGCTCCATGTCTCTACTCGTATGTATTAGTGTGGTAGAAGTAAACCAGCATCTCACAAGATAGACATGTATTATCACACTGTATATGGACCTGTGGGAAACGGCTACATCCGGGCAAAGAGGGCGTTGTATCTGTCACATGCGTATGGATACAGCCGAGACACGTCGTTTAGAGGGATACTACAGAAAAAGAAAAAAAAAACGGTATTATGTTGGCGATCGAACCAGGGGACCTAATTCGTGACGACCACCATGTACGGGAGTGATTCTGCCCCCTCGTCAACAGGGCGTCGGAGGTTTAAAAGGGTGTTCATTCTCTCGCTTTTTCTATTTCCGATTCGTCATAGGGTCACCAAGTAACAGTAAAGAACACGAAACTACTACTACCAAGGCCTCTATACACCACAATGCATTTTCGAATATAATATACACAACTATAATCAAGTCATCACAGTATTCAACTAACCCGTTCTCATAGACATAGAGGAGAGCTGTGAGCACCGAGGCCAGTTGGGGGAGGTGTACCTTTTACTTAACATCTATCGGGTCATACACCGACGAGTGTTTAGCTATATTTATCATATAATATTACCCGTGAACACAACAAGCTTCCCCGGATCAGTCTTAGGCTTCTCATATAACATGACATATCACGTACCCGCTGTCCTGACCAGCAAAGTTATCGCTTCTCAGAGCAGACATTTACACTTTCATTAATTCTTCTGCCTGGCCAAAGGGGGTCTTTGCATCTTTCCGCAGAAACCTAGTTCCAATGCTAATATATGTTTTTCAATGTGTCGGCTCATTACCACATTTCACATCCTGACAAAAGTACAGGTTCTATGTTCCACTCCAACAGTCAAATAAGAAAAAAATGTTAGCCAAATTATTAAAATGTTGGCCAAATATAGAAATATATCGACCAGACGTATAAAGTATAGTAAAATATGTTAGCCAAACTTATAAAACTCGTGGTCAAAATAAGAAATATCTCAACCAAGCGTATAAGAAATAGGAAAAATGTTAGCCAAATTATTAAAATGTTGGCCAAATATAGAAATATATCGACCAGACGTATAAAATATAGTAAAATTTGTTAGCCAAACTTATAAAACTCGGGGTCAAAATAAGAAATATCTCAACCAAGCGTATAAGAAATAGGAAAAAGGCTAGTCAAACTAATGAAAATGTTGGCCAAATACAGAAATATCTCGACCAACTTATAAAATGTAGGAAAAATTGTTAGCCAAACTGACAAAACTGTTAGCCAAAATAAGAAACGGCTCGGCCAACTTATAAAATGTAGGAAAAATTGTTAGCTAAACTGACAAAACAGTTGGTCAAAATAAGAAACGTCTCGACTAACATTATAAAAAATAGGAAAAACTGTAACCAAATTAATTTAAAAAGGTGACCAAAATAGGAAATATCTCATCCATTCTTATAAAACTTAGGAAAATGTGTTAACCTAACGAGAAAAATATCGCCCAATTGAAGAAAAAAGTTACACAAAACTTATAAAACTTAGGAAAATGTGTTAACCTAATGAGAAAAATATCGCCCAATTGAAGAAAAAAGTTACACAAAACTTATAAAACTTAGGAAAATGTGTTAACCTAATGAGAAAAATATCGACCAATTGAAGAAAAAAGTTACACAAAACTTATAAAACTTAGGGAAATGTGTTAACCTAATGAGAAAAATATCGCCCAATTGAAGAAAAAAGTTACACAAAACTTATAAAACTTAGGGAAATGTGTTAACCTAATGAGAAAAATATCGCCCAATTGAAGAAAAAAGTTACACAAAACTTATAAAACTTAGGAAAATGTGTTAACCTACTTGGAAATATATTGGCCAAGTATAGAAAAACGTACACCATACTTATGAAAAGGAGGAAAATGTGTTAACCTAATGAGAAAATGTCGCCCAAGTGAAGAAAAAAGTTACACAAAACTTATAAAACTTAGGAAAATATGTTAACCTAATGAGAAAAATATCACCCAATTGAAGAAAAAGTTACACAAAACTTATAAAACTTAGGAAAATGTGTTAACCTAATGAGAAAAATATTGACCAAGTAAAGAAAAACGTACACCAAACTTCTGAAACGTAAGAAAATTTGTTAACCAAATGGGAAAAATATTGACCAAGTGGAGAAATATCTCAACCATACTTATGAAAAGGAGGAAAATGTGTTAACCAAATGGGAAAAATATTGGCCAAGTGGAGAAATATCGCAACCATACTTATGAAAAGGAGGAAAATGTGTTAACCTAATGAGAAAAATATCGCCCAAGTGATGAAAAAAGTTACACAAAACTTATAAAACTTAGGAAAATGTGTTAACCTAATGAGAAAAATATTGACCAAGTAAAGAAAAACGTACACCACACTTCTGAAAAGTAAGACAATTTGTTAACCAAAAGGGAAAAATATATGGGCTAAACTATGAAATATGTTGACCGAACTAAGAAAGTGTGTTAACCAAAGGGGAAAAAATGTTGGTCAAAACATGAAACATCTCGACCAAACTTATAAATATCTCGTGTAAACTTATAAAAAAGGTAGGAACAAATATTGCTTCTGTAGTTATGTCAAACGTGTCTTGAACTTTTATCTGAACAGACATTTCACAAGAAATAATCATCAACGTCAACACTTTCCCTCTTTTACATTACCGAAAGTTTCAACTTATCAGTCCAGAGTATCCACTAAAGAAGCACTTATGCATACTAATCACCCAGCTCTTCACACTCTTGGTTTTTTTTTTTTTTTCTAACGTAAAGTGTCTCTGTCTTTCATAGATAGCTTCACAACTTTTCTATGTAGCACCACTAACAACTCCAAACCTTCGTTTCACATGAGCTCTAATGAAACAGTCATAACAACATTTAGGGCAATCTGTGGCTCCACCTGGGATAGTTTCAATATCATCTGAGTATTCGTCAGTAAAGATCCACTTCCCATGGCTGACATCTTCAACTTTCTATACCACAATGTCTGCTACACTAACCTTCCATTGGTCCATCTGTCAACAATACAAAGAGTGTTCTCGAAGTCTAGCTAACATAACATTTGTACTTTGTCCACCGCTTTCACACTTTGTCATTTCACAGCTGCAATAACGACAAGTCTGCAACCAACACTGTCTGTTATGAAGTCGACCTTTCTTAAAACCACGTCTGTCTTAATGAGCCCTTGAATACCCTCTACCAGATCTTATAACCGACTTTCAACGTTTCATACCAAATAACATTAACACTCTCTTAGATTACAGAACAACCGATTTTCTGTTGACTAGGCAGGTTTCCCAATCTAATGGAGATACATCACCTGTCCCCTAACATACTAGGCGGTATTCTAGACAATGAATATGGTCATCAACCATCACCCCTAAGAAGAACTTGAAAAAACAACAGAGATTGGGTTCCTGAGACGAATGAGTTGCATTCCTTGGACTACCAGAAAGACATCAAACACAACAAACTCTTTCTTACTAACCCTAACCCTAAGTATACATCAACTAACCCTAACCCTAACCCTAACTATACAACAAACTCTTTCTTAAGAGACATAGATACAAACCAGTGTTAGAAATGTGAAAAGTTAAAATTTAATTAAAATTTAAAACTAATAAATCGCACTTTTATTGCGCAAGATGTAAGCTCGATATACGTCCTATACCTAACTTATACCTATACTTACCCTATATCTGTATATTAAGTGAAGCGCGCAATAAAAGTGCGATTTATTAGTTTTAAATTTTAATTAAATTTTAACTTTTCACATTTCTAACACTGGTTTGTATCTATGTCTCTTAAGAAAGAGTTTGTTGTATAGTTAGGGTTAGGGTTAGGGTTAGTTGATGTATACTTAGGGTTAAGGTTAGTAAGAAAGAGTTTGTTGTGTTTGATGTCTTTCTGGTAGTCCAAGGAATGCAACTCATTCGTCTCAGGAACCCAATCTCTGTTGTTTTTTCAAGTTCTTCTTAGGGGTGATGGTTGATGACCATATTCATTGTCTAGAATACCGCCTAGTATGTTAGGGGACAGGTGATGTATCTCCATTAGATTGGGAAACCTGCCTAGTCAACAGAAAATCGGTTGTTCTGTAATCTAAGAGAGTGTTAATGTTATTTGGTATGAAACGTTGAAAGTCGGTTATAAGATCTGGTAGAGGGTATTCAAGGGCTCATTAAGACAGACGTGGTTTTAAGAAAGGTCGACTTCATAACAGACAGTGTTGGTTGCAGACTTGTCATTATTGCAGCTGTGAAATGACAAAGTGTGAAAGCGGTGGACAAAGTACAAAATGTTATGTTAGCTAGACTTCGAGAACACTCTTTGTATTGTTGACAGATGGACCAATGGAAGGTTAGTGTAGCAGACATTGTGGTATAGAAAGTTGAAGATGTCAGCCATGGGAAGTGGATCTTTACTGACGAATACTCAGATGATATTGAAACTATCCCAGGTGGAGCCACAGATTGCCCTAAATGTTGTTATGACTGTTTCATTAGAGCTCATGTGAAACGAAGGTTTGGAGTTGTTAGTGGTGCTACATAGAAAAGTTGTGAAGCTATCTATGAAAGACAGAGACACTTTACGTTAGAAAAGAAAAAAAAAACCAAGAGTGTGAAGAGCTGGGTGATTAGTATGCATAAGTGCTTCTTTAGTGGATACTCTGGACTGATAAGTTGAAACTTTCGGTAATGTAAAAGAGGGAAAGTGTTGACGTTGATGATTATTTCTTGTGAAATGTCTGTTCAGATAAAAGTTCAAGACACGTTTGACATAACTACAGAAGCAATATTTGTTCCTACCTTTTTTATAAGTTTACACGAGATATTTATAAGTTTGGTCGAGATGTTTCATGTTTTGACCAACATTTTTTCCCCTTTGGTTAACACACTTTCTTAGTTCGGTCAACATATTTCATAGTTTAGCCCATATATTTTTCCCTTTTGGTTAACAAATTGTCTTACTTTTCAGAAGTGTGGTGTACGTTTTTCTTTACTTGGTCAATATTTTTCTCATTAGGTTAACACATTTTCCTAAGTTTTATAAGTTTTGTGTAACTTTTTTCATCACTTGGGCGATATTTTTCTCATTAGGTTAACACATTTTCCTCCTTTTCATAAGTATGGTTGCGATATTTCTCCACTTGGCCAATATTTTTCCCATTTGGTTAACACATTTTCCTCCTTTTCATAAGTATGGTTGAGATATTTCTCCACTTGGTCAATATTTTTCCCATTTGGTTAACAAATTTTCTTACGTTTCAGAAGTTTGGTGTACGTTTTTCTTTACTTGGTCAATATTTTTCTCATTAGGTTAACACATTTTCCTAAGTTTTATAAGTTTTGTGTAACTTTTTCTTCAATTGGGTGATATTTTTCTCATTAGGTTAACATATTTTCCTAAGTTTTATAAGTTTTGTGTAACTTTTTTCTTCACTTGGGCGACATTTTCTCATTAGGTTAACACATTTTCCTCCTTTTCATAAGTATGGTGTACGTTTTTCTATACTTGGCCAATATATTTCCAAGTAGGTTAACACATTTTCCTAAGTTTTATAAGTTTTGTGTAACTTTTTTCTTCAATTGGGCGATATTTTTCTCATTAGGTTAACACATTTCCCTAAGTTTTATAAGTTTTGTGTAACTTTTTTCTTCAATTGGGCGATATTTTTCTCATTAGGTTAACACATTTCCCTAAGTTTTATAAGTTTTGTGTAACTTTTTTCTTCAATTGGTCGATATTTTTCTCATTAGGTTAACACATTTTCCTAAGTTTTATAAGTTTTGTGTAACTTTTTTCTTCAATTGGGCGATATTTTTCTCATTAGGTTAACACATTTTCCTAAGTTTTATAAGTTTTGTGTAACTTTTTTCTTCAATTGGGCGATATTTTTCTCGTTAGGTTAACACATTTTCCTAAGTTTTATAAGAATGGATGAGATATTTCCTATTTTGGTCACCTTTTTAAATTAATTTGGTTACAGTTTTTCCTATTTTTTATAATGTTAGTCGAGACGTTTCTTATTTTGACCAACTGTTTTGTCAGTTTAGCTAACAATTTTTCCTACATTTTATAAGTTGGCCGAGCCGTTTCTTATTTTGGCTAACAGTTTTGTCAGTTTGGCTAACAATTTTTCCTACATTTTATAAGTTGGTCGAGATATTTCTGTATTTGGCCAACATTTTCATTAGTTTGACTAGCCTTTTTCCTATTTCTTATACGCTTGGTTGAGATATTTCTTATTTTGACCCCGAGTTTTATAAGTTTGGCTAACAAATTTTACTATATTTTATACGTCTGGTCGATATATTTCTATATTTGGCCAACATTTTAATAATTTGGCTAACATTTTTCCTATTTCTTATACGCTTGGTTGAGATATTTCTTATTTTGACCACGAGTTTTATAAGTTTGGCTAACATATTTTACTATACTTTATACGTCTGGTCGATATATTTCTATATTTGGCCAACATTTTAATAATTTGGCTAACATTTTTTCTTATTTGACTGTTGGAGTGGAACATAGAACCTGTACTTTTGTCAGGATGTGAAATGTGGTAATGAGCCGACACATTGAAAAACATATATTAGCATTGGAACTAGGTTTCTGCGGAAAGATGCAAAGACCCCCTTTGGCCAGGCAGAAGAATTAATGAAAGTGTAAATGTCTGCTCTGAGAAGCGATAACTTTGCTGGTCAGGACAGCGGGTACGTGATATGTCATGTTATATGAGAAGCCTAAGACTGATCCGGGGAAGCTTGTTGTGTTCACGGGTAATATTATATGATAAATATAGCTAAACACTCGTCGGTGTATGACCCGATAGATGTTAAGTAAAAGGTACACCTCCCCCAACTGGCCTCGGTGCTCACAGCTCTCCTCTATGTCTATGAGAACGGGTTAGTTGAATACTGTGATGACTTGATTATAGTTGTGTATATTATATTCGAAAATGCATTGTGGTGTATAGAGGCCTTGGTAGTAGTAGTTTCGTGTTCTTTACTGTTACTTGGTGACCCTATGACGAATCGGAAATAGAAAAAGCGAGAGAATGAACACCCTTTTAAACCTCCGACGCCCTGTTGACGAGGGGGCAGAATCACTCCCGTACATGGTGGTCGTCACGAATTAGGTCCCCTGGTTCGATCGCCAACATAATACCGTTTTTTTTTTCTTTTTCTGTAGTATCCCTCTAAACGACGTGTCTCGGCTGTATCCATACGCATGTGACAGATACAACGCCCTCTTTGCCCGGATGTAGCCGTTTCCCACAGGTCCATATACAGTGTGATAATACATGTCTATCTTGTGAGATTCTGGTTTACTTCTACCACACTAATACATACGAGTAGAGACATGGAGCTTGAAATGGGGAAACGGTAGCCGTGAGCATAAAAGGAAAGAAAAAAAATGTCTGATAGGAGGTGGCTTTAAAGCGTTGGAACAAGAATCGCTGCGATGAAGGTTGTCTTTTGCAAATTGGAAAACATACTGACTAATATAAAGTTGACAACTGTAATGAGAAATAAAAGGAGTGTTTAAGTACTACATAGAACCCGTACTTTTGTATGACTGTGAAGCGTGGTCAATGAGCAGACAAGTTGAAACGCCTCTAATGCCAGTGGCGTTGTGGATTCTGAGACATAGTTTTTAAAAAGTTCACTAGACAACCGCATGAAACTCCCTCCAAATACTACAAGGCAACATGACAAAACATACAACGTAGCAGACACATAGATACTATACCAGCTCTGTAAGGCAACATACTTTGATAATGTAGAAATAACGGCCGCTTTCTAATAATACTGCACACATCTATAAGCAGTGGTAAACCCGTATACACAGATACACGATACTTTCCTAAAGTAGACTCTAGCCATGTTCGCAGTGCAGCTATATAGAGGCATGGCTGAGTTGATGTGAAATATGTTTGGTTATTTTTACACCCGGATGTAATAGGCGACAAGTCACAACACAGCTACGATGCGCTGACAAAGGTGCCCTTATCAACTTCACATACTGGTCAATCTATATAAACCACCCAATAACATAGTACACCATCCGTCTTCAAGCCACAAGCGTTTTCAATGTCACAAGAATAACGAACTACTGATATTTAAGATCAGAGTGGCACATACTGATACTGTTTGTGATATCTCCTACTCATACCACCTGTTTTAACTAAATAAGGACACATACACCTAGCCCATAATCTCCAATCGGCAATTATGAGAAAAATCGAGGGTAGTGTTATTGATTTTTACTGGATGTCCCGACAATAGGTGTTAATCTTTTAATCCCCTTCCAACCTTTATATGAACATTTATTAATATCGCGAACTATTTGCAATGGCGGAGCTATAAGAAATATTATTAACCTGACTTGGTCATTACGAGGACGATAATCCCCTGGATTAGCCGTTATGAGAATAAGTATTGATTGTTGGCAACACCTGTTGAGGTCATATTCTGAATGTTAAGTTAGCTTATATTTTGTAACTCGTAGGTACAAGGGTGAAATCTGCTGCCTGTGTTTTTCATCAGCGGTGGGACTTGTGGCCGCGACGACACCCACACCTTGATGACTGGAAATCGTACCAACGACAAAGTTCCGAGATTCGAACCAGTGTCTGGGGTACCCCCTAAACATACTCCGAAACCAGCACACCACCTCTACTTTTCTAAACATAGCCGGGTTAATAACACCAGAGCTCGACATCACAACTAAGTAACCAAATATTATCAATATTTCTTCTACCACTAGACCACCCCACTGGGATTCGAACCCGATGATAGTGTTCAGAAGCGTTTATCTAATTACTCATCCACTCACCCCACCCCTTAACAATGAATGTCACAAAGTCATACCCACTAAAACCATCGGCCATCTTTACACTTTCAAAGTTTTCATTTGAAGAGTTGTAACCGGTATGATGATAGTATTTACATCCCGTTAACTATAGATAATATAACAAACAGTCGACCCCTTTACAATAGACATATAATGAAAATATCCTAGGTCTTCTGACGACCGACGCCGAAATTATGCGTTGAATGTGTCGGTGGTATACCTCCATGCCTATATTTACCCACTTCTCCACTCGATCACCCTGGCTCTTACCAAGGAACGGGCGTAATTATCCAACCAATCCGCCCCTCGCCCACCTCTTAACAAGGATCGGAAGCAGTTATTTAGCTATTTGTACACCCACTTACCCCTTAATAGCGACCTGGAGCCTTTATCTAGCAACTCCTCTGTCTCTTAGCAAGGTACCGACGCATTTACTTAGCCACTTCGCCACTCGCCCATCCATTTAAATTGTTCGTAAGCTGTTATATAGGTACATCACCACTCACCAACCCCTTAGCAACGAATACCACGAAGCCACGCCCCCTTACAACCGTTACTACATGCCATCTTTACCTTTTTAAGGTTTTCATTTGAAGAGTTGTAATCTACTTGATGATAGTTTTATAAACCACTACGACCCACTACAGATCATATACACGCCATATATACCTTTTTACTTATTATAATTTTCATATGACACCCGGCGCGGTTCGAGACTTCGACCCACCTAACCCCACCACAGTACTCGTCACTGACCGACCTTGTGGTCACTCAGCAATGACCGGCCAATTAGTTACTACAAGACACTGTTTTACTGGATTCGACCGCTCTACGCAACCGAACGGCCGCGTTTGCTCCTGCGCCCGCCGCCCGCCCCGCGCACCTTTGGTTGTTGTTTATTTATTTATGTTTTAATTTTATTTTTTAAAATTAGTTAAAATATTATACACAAACTCAGTTATCTGCCCTTAGAAACATGTCTTTTCTTAGATGTATCGCCCCTTACATATGACCTTAGATACCTACCCTACCCAAACCGCCCTGGTCCCAAGCTGGATTGGGGACAATCCAGCGAGGTCAATCCAGAAATTATAATTAGGAGCAGACAGAAAACCCTAACCCTAACCCTAACCCTAACCCTAACCCTAAGCCCTAACCCCTAACCCTAACCCCTAACCCTAACCCCTAACCCTAACCCTAACCCCTAACCCCTAACCCCTAACCCCAATCCAGCTGGATTGGGGTCAATCCAGCACCACAATCCAGAAATGATAATCAGTTACCCGCTAACCTACTACTCACTTGTTCAATAACCTAAAGATAGGAGATACCGTTGAATGTAATTGTGGAACTGGTAAAATGACAGCTAAACATTTGCTGCAGGAGTACCCAATATATGCAGAACAGAGAAAGATATTTTGGCCCATACCTGCTTCATTTGAGGACAAGCTCTATGGACATATCAACCAGCTCAAGTTAACTGCAGCTTACTTTAACTACATTCAGGATGACATTTAAAGGTGCATGAAGAAGTACTTAGACTGCCACACTTCATGCCACATGTATGTCGGTAGTAAAAGTATCCCAGAGGCATGAAATGGAATATTGCTTGGCTAACAATCCATTACGTGGGAAGTCCGAATCGAAAGCTCACTATGTGGGTGTCATCAAAGGTGGAAAAAGTGTCCTAGTGGCACGAAATGGAATATTGCTTGGATAGCAAATCCATTACGTGGAAAATCTGAATCGAAAGCTCACTGTGTGGATGTCATCTGCAGACTGCATACTTCTGGTTTCCGGAGGAACAACAGCCTGTGGTGAACGGAAGGCCCAATATACGGAAGTGAGGTTAAGCAGCTATGTGCAGGACGTGACGATTCCTTGGGTGAGCCCAGTACCAGAGCGCTATGTGTCGGCTCTGCAATTACGGAAGCCTCATTGGATGGCGGGTAATGCCCATGGTCTGCCCCTGCCTTCCCTTGAGGCTGACCGTTATGTCTTCGGATGTTCTAAATGGGCCAGCTGGGATGGGGGAATAACATCACAACAGTGACAGTCAAACGTCCCAAGAAACCTCTGAGAAGATTACCCTGGTCAACAAATGCCCGCAGAAGTCGGATGTGTTGGCCTAACGGCGCAAGAACGCAGCTCTGCTGTAAACAGGCACAACGCAATCACGTACGGAAGAAAAAAAACTCTCCCGATGAACGCAGAAGAAGAAGTATCGGCTTGCAGCCTAACTTGTGGCTTTTTTTGTTTTGTTTTTTGTTCCATCTTTATTTGTTTTTTCTTTCTTTCGCGATGTTTCCCTAGCCTTATTTTGTTTGCTTCATTTGTTGTGTCGTTGTACCCTATAAGTTCAGGGGTTACCGTAGGGTATTTTAAACTCTAACGTCGTTTTCTTCTTTCGTTCACTTAAATTTTGTCTACAACTGCAACGTTGTCTCTTACATGAACATCGCTTACTTTTTTTAGTTCACTCAGTGGTCCATTGTTGTTTCTCTGGGCCAGAAGGTTTGTCTAGACATGTTGTATTGTGGGCAGTCTTGGAGTATGTGATATGTTGTCTGCAGCGCCAATCCAATCCACATGTGCGCGTGACTGATCGTCAATCTTACATTGCTTGTACATGTAATTGCGTAATTTATTTTGTCTTGTTACAAGACGCATAATACTGATTTGTTCTGATCTGTACATCAAGTGGTAATCGTCTTGAGCTGGTGTTGGTGGCTTTCTGACTGATTTGACTCTATCGTCAAATCAGTCAGAAACAAGAATAATAAACTACAAACATTTAACTGTTGCTTGTGCAGAATAGGGCTAAACTAGTATGAAAGAACCACCGATGTACGGAGATCATTAAGCATACTGGTCCCAGAAAATCAGATGGTGAAGAAAAGACGCAGACGCGGGACTGATCACACGTTGAGAAAATGTTTTAATAGTATAATTAGAAAATCCTTCTTCTGGAGCCCATAATATGAAAGACAAAAAGGGAGATCTAAACCACATGAGACGGAGATGAATAAAATGGGGTAATAGAAGAAGCAGGAGGGGGTAACAAAAGGATAAGAACGCTTGGCGTGGGTTAGTTGATGGCCGATGCTCCACTGGGAGATAACAGGTAGAATTAATAAAAGAAGGGTGTTATCAAGAAGATCATGATGTTATATCATGTTTATTGCGTGGCATGTTTATGTACCACCCCAACCCGTCCATGACCAAGAGACGGTTGGCGCTTGAATGTAATCTATCTATCTTGTAGCGGTGCTGTCGACGCTATTTTTCTACAACAGCTGATTCACAAATGGAAGTGTTTATTCGCAAACGGTTCTGGTCACGTGACGTCTATATCTTCTATATAAGAGAGCAGTACAAATTGGCATATCGTTGGGGGCCAGTATAATGTATTAAGTTATGGTTAGGATTAGGGTTAGTGAATACATGGTAGTAATGCATGTTCCAGGGTCACAAATTGTGCACTGCATGTTTGTCTGCTCTCTCTCTCTCTCTCTCTCTCTCTCTCTCTCTCTCTCTCTCTCTCTCTCTCTCTCTCTCTCTCTCTCTCTCTCTCTCTCTCTCTCTCTCTCTCTGCGATAAATAATTGCTAATTTTAACTCACTCTAAACCAAATATTGTCACTGTATTCCATATATCACACACGTTGTCTTCCACAGAATCACGTGATATAGCCGCAGCGACACCTTGTGTTTAGTGCTACTGCGACACAGTGACCCTGGCTTCCTAATAACTTAAACGGCACTCCATTTTCAACTCTCACAAAATATCAACATCCACAATGCCTTTCAAGCTTTTCTCCTCCTCCAAAAAGTCTAAAAAGGACAAATCGGTCAGCAAAAGCGTCGCTGACCTCTCGGAAGAGCACAAGCCCGAAGAACCCCCAGTCTGCGAGGACAAGACCAAAGCAAAAAGCAAGTTCCATTATTTCTCCAGCAGCAGCACGAAAAGTAGCGATCATGTTCACTTTAAAGACACGAACAAAGACAAGAAGGTCAAGAACGGTTTGAACTTATGACAAACAAAGAAAACCAGATCCCTAAGTCACATACCTTCTAATACGAAGGACGATGCTGCTCATTCCGCTGATCAGAGCGGTAAAACCGTCTGCACTCGGACCATCGATAGGCCAAACCTCAAGGCCGAACCACAAGGTCAGCTTCCTATGGTACTGTCATGGATAGTTTAACCCGTGAACGGAGGTTACTGGAGATAGTGCAACTAGGTAAGCCCACGTCACCTGTTTGAAATGTCACACCCTTAAATTAAGATTTAGTTAGTTTTGACAAGCATATTATTATAACGGAGACACGAAAAGTAGGCTGCACAGTTTATTTCTTGAAATGCCAAGAGGCTTCAAATGAAAACTTTAATGTTTTGCGTCCCGGCTTCTTCTTCTTCTTTTTTTTTTTAAAAATTAAATGTCAAGTTGCAAGTTTATTATACAAACAAATAAGAAAGTTGTTTGTGGTGTACTGGCAGCAAATCTTGGGGCAGGAAGTTTCATGTGAACTCTGTGGGTCAGCGGGAACTTGATTTCTGCATCGTGGAACTGCAATGTGCTGGGCCTCCTGCACTCGCTGGCAACAATCTCTCTTCAACACAGGTTATGTGGCTAGAATGAGCACGTGCTCTGTGACGTGCACCCATGTCACGATAGGACAGCCTTGCCAGAAGTCAGGTCCCTGTATTCTCTGTACATGTTGTGTGTGCCACTGTGGGAGTTGTAGCGAAGTCAGATGCCAAAGTTCTTGATCTTCAGCGGCTTTGTATCATAAACCCGGCTACAACTGACCATTTCACCAGTTGCCTTTTTCAATTTCCTAAGCTGGACTAAGGAAATATCAAAATCTAGCTCTTGGCAACAGCTTTATCAGGAGCAAATATTCTCATCTGATACAATGCTGGAGCTTCTGTTCTTTTCTGTTGGCAGACCCCTGCCAATTACCTTGTACTCTTGTAACGCGCCTGTCGCCTTCATCGTGCTGGATTCGGTGGGGGAATCGGATTCTCAAAGTCAGCAAGTCAAAAATAATAATTTCTAACTGGTGTTTAACTTTAAAAGACATCACGGACACCAATAATAGTAAATAAATTGGCACCATGTTATTAACAGCCAGTTAAAACGTTTTACTATCGTTGTATCCGTGTGTAAAACAATTGTACTATTCCAATTGCGTTGTCATTCGACCTATGTTGATTTGCCGCGTCCTGTTTGTGTTTCTGATCCAGGATGGGATATCCGCTTCACACACGCTGGCCTGGTTAACAAGTGTACACGAAGGAGGGGAAATAACTACTCTTGATTCACATGACATTTTATTGTTGCCCTCTCCTGTTTTTTGTTAATGTGTAAATCTGCATCTATTGCGACTAGCGACGTCATTTTCAGGATCTACATATTCTCTTCGTGTTTCTGGATCCTCATGAAGCTAGTCTTTTACGATTTTGTTCCTTGTGTGTTTGTGTGTGTATTATTTCTCCTCATTTAGCATGACTACTCCAGTCACTATCAATGAATGTAAGAAAGAGAGTGCTGAAATGCTATATACAACCCGCTTTGCTGTATGGCAGTGAATCTTGGAATGTGAATGCCTACCTGCAGCCAAATCCTGAAGACAATAACTACAGATCTTAATCCCTGCTATTCCAAACAGTAGTTACTCAACATTTAAGTCAGTCCCAGACATTTGTTAACCCCTACTCTTCCAAACAGTTGCTCAACATTTGTCAATCACTGACATTTGTTAACCCCTGTTCTTCCAAACAGTTGGTACTAAACATTTCTGTTACTCAACATTCATCAGTCTTTGACATTTGTTAACCCCTGGTCTTCAAAACAGTTGTTACTAAACATTTGTTACTCAACATTCGTCAGTCCCTGACATTTGTTAACCCCTGGTCTTCCAAACAGTTGTTACTCAACATTTCTGTTACTCAACATTCATCAGTCTCTGACATTTGTTAACCCCTGGTCTTCCAAACAGTTGTTACTCAACATTTCTGTTACTCAACATTCATCAGTCTCTGACATTTGTTAACCCCTGGTCTTCCAAACAGTTGTTACTAAACATTTCTTTTGCTCAACATTCATCATTCCCTGAGATTTGTTAACCCCTGTTCTTCTAAACATTTGTTACTCAACATTCACCAGTCCGTGACATTTGTTAACCCCTGGTCTTCCAAACAGTTGTTACTAAACATTTCTTTTTGTTAACCCCTGTTCTTCCAAACAGTTGGTACTAAATATCTGTTACTCAACATTTACCAGTCCCTGACATTTGTTAACCCCTGGTCTTCCAAACAGTTGGTACTAAATATCTGTTACTCAACATTCACCAGTCCCTGACATTTGTTAACCCCTGGTCTTCCAAACAGTTGGTACTAAACATTTGTTAGTCCCTTACATTTGTTAATAGCTACAATATGCATTAAAGACGTGTATGTGTGGATTGTTCAATGGACACATTGAGCGTCACTTACAGCAAAAAGATCTAACTTACTTCCATTCAATTATCATGACGTCTAGTTTTCTTTTATATGCACAAAGTTATTAAAATATGATTTAATAGCCATTTTATTTTTATCTTTAACAGATAATTACATAAAGCACTTGCGTCACACCGAAGATGAAGGAAATTTAACCAACCGTCTGTGTTGTGCTCAGGTGCTTAAAATGGGCCTTATCCGAATTGAGACGGCTCACCGTCACTCGCAGGAAAGGCTCAACAGAGCTGCATCACTGAATGGCATCAATCATCGCCCTCAGAACCCCATCAATCAGCACTATAAGCAACACGACAGTTGCAAGCGATCTAGACAGCAATCATTCAGACAGACAAGAGGATGACAGTGGATCCGACAGTAATGACAATGAGAGTGATAGTCGAGGTAAGTGAACAGGATTCAGGATCTGAGCCTGAACAAGGAGCTAGTTGCCGCATTCAAGAGAGCCTTCTCGAAGTTGACCTATAGGGCCCAAGACAAGAGAACTCCAGTTTAGCCACGTGATATTGAAATACTTTTAAAAGTGATTGTAGATATTTAGTAAACCTCTGTCTGTGTGTGTGTGTGTGTGTGTGTGTGTGAATGAGAGAGACTGATAGAGATGGCATCTGAGTGGTAGAGTATGTGTATATGTGTGTGCTTAAAAATACACTAGCAGTTTTAAAAATATCCATGTAAATGGACGTACTGGACTTGACTATGTATTTCTCTATTATGTGTAGGTCATGTTAACAGACACAATGACAAACCAGTTATACAATTCCTAGGAGTGGGTCTAGGGTGAGGGAGAGACAATCCCATGTCAGATACTTCCACAGGGATGCAAAGTGTTCACATGTTCTAGGTCATGGGATGAGATGGGGTGTTCAGCTCCCTTTCACCACCTTTTCTTTCCAGAAAGCCACCAAGAAAATCTGCTATACCATTTAATGAGTTTTGGATCAGCCTACAGCTGGATTAGTCTGATAAGATAATCCTACCACTGCTAGGTCGACTCTACGGAACGGGATATGAACGCAGTTCGTAATCCCGCATATTGTGTTCGAAACACAGCTGCGGGTGATTTTGAAGCAGACCACTTTGTGTTGATGTTTATACAATGGCATGAGTGCTGGTCGTTCAGAAAGCAATGGTACTACTGAGCGTAAACTTGCTAAGGAATCACAAACAGCCTAAATATGCTGGGGTGAACTGCGATATTCTGTAAAGGCTATGCAAATAACCACTGCTGGGGATTGACCCTAAACCACTGGTTTTATAGGCACAAAAATCTAGACCACCAGCTCTTTTGGGATAGTGACCAACTAGTGGTTTATCATTAGCATCAATGCACACAAAACTGACAGGAACATGCATCTGTAGAACACATACCAATCCTCAAGTAGAGCCCAAATTTAGTCCCATAACAGTTGCTGCTGGGGTGTTAAGTTTTAGGCCATGGCTTATGATGTTGAGTGGCCAGTTTCCTTCCTCATTGCCTTTACTATTCAGATCATTTCCAGAAAGGGCTGCCCCAAAGCATACTGGTTGGGCAAAATAATTCTGCCACTCCTGGGGATTTATTCTAGACTACTGTATTGGCAGGCAAACTCTACAGACTCTGCAGACTACTACAGCTCCAAAATGGACAAGTAGATACGTTAAATCACACATATTACAGATACGTTAAATCACACATATTACAGATACGTTAAATCACACATATTACAGATACGTTAAATCACACATATTACAGATACGTTAAATCACACATATTACAGATATACAAACATACATGAGTTACTCAGGGGGCCGGTGAGGAGGTGGGAGAGGAAATATTTGCTTGAGAGCAAGTGGTTTTCATTTACACTTAATATGCAAACTGTGCCTCTCCCTGTCTCTGATATTGTATTTGGCATGTTTGTTTTTAAATCCATTCTGTTTCAAGCATGTTGTATATTAATAATGTGAATGTGTACAAAATACTCATTTCTCCACAACACCAGAAGTTGGTGCACCACAAATGGTTTTCATGACTTCGCACTAAATTTATTACATTTGTATATTTCATATCCTCAATAGAAATAAACTATAAATTGTACAATTTTATGTCAATATGAAGTGAGACAACTTTATTTCCTCTGTAAGATGTGACTTGAGAGTTGTCTAGTTTATCAACCTGTATTACATTATTTCATATTTAATAACTGATACAAAATAGCCTACACTGTCTTACTGGTACAGGATATTTTGACACCTACTTGTGTGCATGAGGTGTGTTTTGTTAATGTCTGGCATTTGTTAATGTCTGGCATTCAATAATCACTTCAGGTGACAATAAATTATTTGAATTGTTGAAACTTGTTTCTGAATTCCATTTTTAGTTTTTGCTATACTGCTGTTATTCAGGTTTGCTTTTAATCCAGCACTGAATCATTTTTATACTTTATATGTAATAATTTGTTTCCGTGATGTTACTTCTTATTTAAGATCTGAATTTTTCATTTCACATTGTCGTATACCCTCTTAGATTTAAAAGGTAGGTCAAAAAGATTTAAATAAATTCAAGTGAAAAATAAAAAGATTTCAAATGGCAAAAGGATGGATTTCATTGACCTGGTTTTACCCCATATGGCTTGGTCTCTTTCTGTGGGGCATCCTGCCGAAATCACCACACAAAGCATGAACCTTGTTGGTCCAGCAATGACCCACAAGAGTCCATAAAACTACACTTGTGAACCAGGCAGCACAGCCGGAATCGAACCCACAGCCTCCATCCATCCATCCATCATGTGCCATGCCGATAAGCGTGCACGGTCATGTACTGCCATGTCACTTGATCACCAGAGTCATGGATCAGCTCTGTGTTCCTGTCTCGGCCAAGCCATCCAGGTGTTTACTTCTTGGCCTTCCACAGCCTACTTAGCACAATACAGGTAGTGTAATCGTTTCTCTCCAAGTTAATGACGAGATGAGGAAAAGATGCTGACACTGGGTGGGGGACACAATAACAAAATACAAGAGTACCTAAGAAGTCCTTATGTTAATGTTAACTATAATAGTAAGCTTACACTATGTTGATGTTAACTGTGATAGTAAGCTTACATTGTATGTTAAAGTTAACTAAGATAGTAAGCATTAACAGTATCAGTAGCGCATGGTGTAAGCTTACTACCATAGTTAGCATTAGCATACTGTGTAAGTTTGCTATCATAGTTAACATACTGTGGAAGTTTACTATCATAGTTAACATACTGTGGAAGCTTACTATCATAGTTAACATACTGTGGAAGCTTACTATCATAGTTAACATACTGTGGAAGCTTACTATCATAGTTAACATACTGTGTAAGTTTGCTATCATAGTTAACATACTGTGGAAGCATACTATCATAGTTAACACACAGTGGAAGCTTACTTTCATAGTTAAATACTAATGTATAGAGGAAGTTGTACAATTACAGCCAAAATTATCCATGACATCACTATCATATATTTAACTATATCTGTCGTAAACACTTGACAAGATACAGCAAAATATGCCAGGCAATAAATTTGTGCAATATATTGTTTGTGTCTTCGTTAATCTAATCCAATAATAAATATACATAGGACAGATGAGAATAAGTGTTGCTGAAAGTCTTGGTCTGAACTTAATCACTGCCAATATGTATGTGTTATAAGCACTATTTAAAATAAGAATAGTTTGAGAGGAACATTATTATGAAATTTAAATTAAATTAAGGATGATTTGAGACCAATATTATGACTAAATTTCACATGATTTGAGAACATTGTCAATAGAAGTTTCTTTTAACGAATAGGAGTACACTATTATTGTATTTTTTTGTTTTAAATGATTTGAAAGAAATATTATTTTAAAATAGTTTTGAGAGAAATATTATATATTGAATTTAAAATAGTGATTTGGGAGCAATATTATTATAAAACGACATTATATTCTCAGAGAGTTATTATTATAAGTGAATTTAAAAGAATTATTTGAGAACAATATGTGCGAAAATAAGTGTGAAAAGATCCCCGAAAGGCATGGAGATGTTTTGTAGAATAATGCTGAAAATTAGCTAGCCTTCTTTGGATACGTGTGAAAAAAAAAGGGTTGTGCGTGTTAAAAATCCCAGAGCAGTTGGAAATTGAAACGGGCTGGTAAAATATGGTCACTGTGCAGGCAAAATTTTGAAATTAGAAAAGCAACCCACAAACATTTTTAGCGAGCGCTATCCTGCCATGCACACATCTGTATTCTAACGAGTTCATGCACTGTGCTGAGATGCTCCTTGTGTGATCTATGAGAGGAGGTTGAAGTGTTCATGGAGATATTTGTGTGAAGTGAAAGTGATCGTTTACAATTGAAACCTGTTACATACAACTGTAGTCTTTGACATGGTGTAGGCATATTTTTAATGTTTGTACATAAGTAAAAGTAAATTCCATTGTTTCATGTTTGAATTGTCAATAAAACCGCTCAATGAACACTAATTTGTTATTATTTATTTAGTATCAACTTTCTTCTTTTTCTTTTTCTGCTTTCAAGGGGAGCGTGTCAAACACTTAGTTATGCATCTCGAAGGTATTGGAAAAGATTGTTTCTGTTAGTTAAGTTAGTTGTATATCCTTTACAGGAAGCAGCATTCAACCCCAGCATTTTTTGGCTGTTCGTGACTCCTGGGTAAGTTTACGTTCATTAGTTTGCCATTGCTGTCTGAACAACCAGCACTCATACCCATATCATTTCTTTTAATAAAAAAAAAATTTTGTTGCGTATCCCTTACGGGACGTTGCAGTCAACACCAGCATTTTCAGCTGCTGTTGATGTACTAGGCAAGTGTTACGTTCAGTAGTTTGCCATTGCTTTCTGAACGACCGGCCCCTATACCTTTTTTGAAAAAACCGGCACCGCTCGAAAACACACACAAACAACGCTAGGCAGTCTGTTGCCAAATTGCCCACAGCTGTGTTCGAACACGGTATGCAGGATTATGAACTGCGTATGTAACCCCATCGCCACAGAGGCGGCTTGTTTCTGTCAAGCTAGCAGAAATGTTTGGAAAGGAAAAAGCAACTTTCAAGGAGGCTGGGGAATTACGGGCCAAAGAAAGAAACTTGGTCAAATGTAGCGACATTTACTTTTGATGTTTATGAGGAGTACAGGAAACAATGGCAACAGCACTGAATCTTGAGGATGCATTTAACAGAGTCAGATATGATATCTTAATGTACACTCTTATGGAGATGGATGTCCCTGGATGGTGAATTTGATAGCAGCTACCCTGCACTCTCTTATGGTTGCTCTCCACCTAGGTTCATGGACCTCAGAGGCGTGCATTATGACCCCAGGATTACCACTTGTGCTATTCAATGTGTACACAAGCAAGATAGCAAGTGTTGAAGCACCAGGGACTGTAAGGATACTAACATTTGCAGATTATATCCTTGCATATAGATAGGCAGGGGAGAGACCAGACGCAAATAGTGCAAGAGTTGCAGAAGACATTATACACAGTGATCGACTGGTGTACAGAGATGGGTAGTGCCATTAACCCAGATAAGCGTCTGTGTTATGGTCTCTGGACCGTAGGATAGTTGGCCGACGTCCCTGGCCTCACAATAAATGGCAGAAATGTTAACAGAGAGAGAGTAAATTGAAATACCCTGTCACCTTCGACAGAAGCCTGTCATTCAAGGATCACGTGGAAGAAGCTGTTATGAGATCTAATAAGGGACTCTGTGCACTGAAGATCATAGCAGCAACGGACATTGAGAAAATACTGTTGTTCATACTCAATAATCATTTGATTCTCTCAGTAATTGAATATGGATTGGTACTGCTCACAATGTAAAAGAGTCAGCTGGTGACGTCCTAAATTGGGGCTTCATTAAGAGTTAAAAGTAGCTGCATATCTTTTATAGGACGTCACAATCAACCCCAGCATATTTTGGCTTTTTGTGATTTCTTGGCAAGTTTACGTTCAGTAGTTTGTCACTGCTTTCTGAACGACCAGCACTCAAACCATTGTATGAAAACCAATGCAAGGCATCTGCTCCTAAATTGTCTGCAGTTGTGTTTCGAACACGGTATGCAGGATTATGAATTGTTTCCATATCTCCTTCGCCGCAAAGCCTCATTAAGAGATGTGCATAATTAGGTGTAACACATTCTACAAGGGAAAAGTCTCAGATTAATTGTGTTTTCCCACATAGAATATGCTGGTCTCCCTGGTCGAGGAGTTACATGACTTTCTCTGTAATCCCATATACTCTCGTGAGTAACGTGATGTGCGCAAGAATCGGTAGTGGTTCTCTCCGCGTTGGTAACTTACGGGGTATATGAGCCGGTCGCTCAGAAAGCAATGGCAAACTACTAAGCATAATCTTGCCAAGAAATCAACAATCAGCTGAAAAATGCTGATGTTGACAGCGATGTCCTGCAAAGCATATGCGAAGAAACAAAAAAACATAGAAGATAATACAATGTGAGGAATTTTTATGGGGTTCATTGTGATATGTTGGAGTGGCCAGCAGGGCCACGGAAGTGGAAATCCAGCAACTAATTCAGGATAATGCTCGCTCTGGTGATGTGATTATCTACACAGATGGTTCGGTGTAGAGAGGTAGGAGAAGTGACTGGGGGTTCATAGCAAAAGCTAATGGCCGACGTTTGGTGCAGGAGAGCCTGGCATATGATACCACAACATCTAGCTTAAGAAAAGAGGTGGAGGCAATTGCTGCAGCTTTCCGCTGGATTGAGAATACGATACACACACACATCGTAATTGTAATTGACTCAGAAAGCATGGTGAGGACAGGCATGCTTCGTGCAGAGTGGCTTGCTTCGCTTCAGAGGTCACGGGTGGCAAGCATCGCCTGGATCTTTTCTACAGGGCATGCCGGTGTGCTGGGGAATGAACAGGCAGACAGATTGGCTGGCTCTGCAAAACTTGGCGTATTGATGTATGACAAGGCAGACGTGGTTGCAGCCTTGTCGGAGCACGTGTACACCTCGGAGGAGCAAATGGATCATCATGGTCTGGCAAGAATAAGGCAGCGGGGAGTGACGAGGGGATCTGGCCGATGCTCGACGCTCAGAGGAAAGGCGAGACGGACATATAATCAGATTGCTACTAGTACTATTGGTGTTGGAACTCTTCGCTGGCTGCTGAGGATGAGGACTAAGTGCCTATGAGAATGCCCCGAATGCTGTGATGTCAATTCCTAGATCAATCAATCAATCGATCGTGGTTTTAATTGATGGGGAACCTTTGAGGTCACCAAAATAAGTTGAGACAAAATCTACTGGTATAAATTTCTTTGGCACTTACAGAAAGCATAGGGATAAAAGGAAAAATACAGGGCACACAAGGCAACTAAAATAATTGAAAGCCATGAGCACACCATGATTTGAAGCTCTCACCTCCAAATGATGAGTAAGCCTCACGATAGCTTGCTGCTATGTTTGTTTGTTTTTATGTGCTCACTCGCTTCAAACTCAGTCTAGTCCATACACTTGCTACTACTTCTAGTGCACTGGGCCAATTTTTAGGTATTGATTAGCTTTCCTATTACCAGTGTCCCTCGCCATCAGGCGAATCCACTCTGACTTCTGAGGTACTTGTAATTTACAGTCCCCAAGTCAAGGACGAGAAGTCAACATTTTATTCCAACTGACCGGTGTAGGATTTGAACCTACTACCTCGGCATCAGCACACCAGATGTTTAAGAACAAGCGTTCTTATCCATTCGGACATATCTAGTTTACATTACACCAGTATTGGCACGAGTGTGGTCATCAAGGATGCTTTGTCAGCTCTCACTGATCGCTACAGGGGGGGAAAGACTGGTCACATACTCCGTGTATTCAGGTCCAAATAAATGTGATTGTTCAAACATAACCTCATCAGCTTCATGTTATAGTTGTCAAGTGTACTTCAACATAAAGCTGCCAAGGTTGTCCCGGTATTCATAAAGCTCCCCATTTACTTTTGTCTTGGGGATCAACTATTACTTTGTTTTTCATTTACTTTTGTCTTGGGTGGGGGGGGGGGGGAGGAGAAAGAGAAAGAAGAATATGGCTGAGAGGTATCCTTGCTCACTTAAGGCCTATGAGAAACCAGCCTCCAGCATGAGAATGGAGGTGGAAGCAGTAACAGCAGCTTTCCGATGGTTGGAGGAGACTCAGGAGTATGCTTAGATAAGGTGGAGAAAGATATGTTTCGTATAGAATGGCTTGCCTCGCTTCACATTGTGAGAATTGTGTGGATTTTCTGCCCTGACCATGCAGAATGCAAGGGAATGAAACAGGCTGATAGGACTAGCAGGGGATGCACCTCTCGGTGGTAAATTCTCTCCACTGACCATATAGGAGTGTGGGGGAATGAACAGGCTGGTAGACTGGCAGGGAATGCAACTCTCTGTGGTAGATTTTCTGCCTTCGCATGCGGGAGAAAAAACAGGCTGATAGACTGGCATGGAATGCAACTCAGTGGTAGATTTTTTGCCCTGGCTATGCGGGGGAAAGAACAGGCCTGGTAGACTGGCAGGGAATACAACTCTCTGCGGTAGATTTTCTGCCCTGGCCATGTGGGAGAAAGAACAGGCTGGTAGACTGGCAGGGAATACAACTCTGTGGTAGATTTTCTGCCCCTGCCTATGCAGGGAGAAAGACAGGCTGGTAGACTGGCTGGGAATGCAACTCTCGGTGGTAGATTTTCTGCCCTGGCTATGCGGGAGAAAGAAAGGCTGGTAGACTGGCAGGGAATACAACTCTCTGTGGTAGATTTTTCTGCCCTGGGCCATGTGGGAGAAAGAACAGGCTGGTAGACTGACAGGAATACAACTCTCTGTGGTAGATTTTCTGCCCTGGCCATGTGGGAGACTGACAGGGAATACACCTCTCAGTGGTAGATTTTTCTGCCCTGGTCATGCTGAAGTGCGGGGGGAATGAACAGGCTGACAGGGAATGCACCTCTTGGTGGTAGATAACCTATGGACAAGGGATCGCTACAGGAGGAAAAGACTGGCCACCTATTCCTCTATGCACGCAGGTCCAAACATATTCACAGCAGGTTCCTGTTACGGTTTTTAAGTGTACTTCAACATACAACTAACTAGATGCCCTTCAATAGATTTTACACTGGCTGGGTCTATTACCCACCATAGATGCTTTTTTCCTATGTCTTCTAGGGAAGTTGATCCGTGCCTTTTAATTTAGACATCATCTTCCCTATGTGAATGTAACATGCACAATAGATAATTGACATATGAAAGATGAGTGGTTGGAAGGGCCAAATGTAAAAACAGGCCCGCATACTCAATTTGTGACCCTTTGAAAATAAAGTTTGTTAATTAATTCACATGTTATGTTTATTAAAGGTTCATTTGCTACATGATTCAACATGCTATTTACATGACGGATTCAACAGTTACAGGTGGAACATGTGTGGACAAATTGACAGATTCAACAGTTACAGGTGGAACATGTGTGGACAAATTGACAGATTCAACAGTTACAGGTGGAACATGTGTGGACAAATTGACAGATTCAACAGTTACAGGTGGAACATGTGTGGACAAATTGACAGATTCAACAGTTACAGGTGGAACGTGTGTGGACAAATTGACAGATTCAACAGTTACAGGTGGAACGTGTGTGGACAAATTGACAGATTCAACAGTTACAGGTGGAACATGTGTGGACAAATTGACAGATTCAACAGCAAGAAGTTCCAACATTTGTGTTAAAGTGACAGATTCAACTGCAATGGTTCTAATATTTGTGGCAAAAGTGGCGGTGTTCAATGTCAAAGGGGACAAATTAACACTGCATCGCAGTATCTATATGGAATCCCGGACTGCAAAATAGGTAGCTATTTTTGTGAGTTGGAGGACAGAATTACTTTCCAAAGAAATGGAACACATCCCCTTTGGTGTGTGAAAAAGGCATTCTAACCCCTTGACACTCCCTCAGGACCCACACATCTACACACACATAACAGACACAACCCCAAAAAAAAAGATTCCAACAAATCAATGCACACATACAGGAGCCATGTCACATATGTGACCAAGGCATCCTCAATTTTAGTTATTTTATTTGTCAATTAAAAAGAATATCTAAAGTTGATGTATACAATGACGATAACCTATTCATGATAATGCATTACAATGTCCAGACAACAAAAGAATAATGAAATGATAACTGAAGATGCATGTACAGCAGCTGTGTAGTGATCTAATACACCGATATATCTCCTGGATTTCACACAGCTAACTTGATAGTTTAGCTCCACCAGCTTTACAACAACCTCATAAAAAAGGTCAGTTACATTCCAGGTCTGGGCAATTGTGAATCATCATGTTGACTGTCATAAAACTGCTTTCATTCTGTTCATTTTATCATCTAATATATCCATATTATTCTAGAAAAATCTCACTCTATTTCTAAATACTACCCACATTCCATCCGTTTTGTTTTAACACATGTTGCTTCTGGAATATTGCTACCTAGCTTCGGTTTATTTTGTCCTAGTAGTCTCCATTGTGCTACTCAGTCTTCCTGTTATGGTCTAACAAAGTTATTCTTTACTATTTTATGACTTAGTTCTTGGTTTTCTTGTCCTGCTGTGGCAAAAAACCCACCATATTACTAACACAGTTTCCCCATCTGTTGTGCGTCCTAGCACAGGTCCCATCATTTTCTTAACCCAGTTTCCCCGTCTTTTGTCGCCTAGCAAAAGTCGCATCATTTTCATAACCCAGTTTCCCCATCTGTTGTGTCTCCTAGCAAAAGTCCCATGATTTTCCTAACCCAGTTTCTCCTTCTTTTGTATCTCCTAGCAAAAGTCTCATCATTTTCCTAATCCAGTTTTCCCGTCTGTTTGTCTCCTAGCAAAAGTCCCATCATTTTACTAACTCAGTTTCCCCCTCTATTCTGCTTCAACAAATGTCTCTTAACAATTTTTACTACCCAGTTTCCCATTTTATATAATGTATTCCTCTATCATTTTACTATACAATTTAACACTATCCGGTTCTAACAACACAGTTTAATACTATTTAGTTCCAACTATACAGTTTAATACTATCTTAATATTTAGTTTTATTAATATCTATTGCATTCTGTTTGTTTTTCAATCATTGTATTTGTAGATCATATTTTCTTCTACAAACACTGTTTCAAAAGTATTTCTTTCTCTTGCAAACCAAAACACAAAACACATAAATTAACTATTACTTTGGTTTCCAAACACCAAAACATGGGGAGCAGTCAAGTGTTATATATATATATATATATATATATATATATATATATATATATATATATATATATATATATAAGAGACCCAATTTTCACACCATCATTATATATTGGTTATATAGTCTACCACACAGGCTTCCTTACCTTTCAGAAAATATTCTGGTACCTATTTATGAGGTTGGGTCAACCCCCAGGGTCATGTGATCACAAAGAATCCTGCCTCGAGCGAGATTTTAATCTTACACTACCTACACTGGTATGATCTATATACAAGGGTAAGTTAATAAGTAAGTCACAAATGGCTGTAAAAAAAAATAACTAACTATGATAACAACTTGAAACCAGTTTATTTTTATACATACATTGTCCCCTTATTTCTCAACATAATTTCCACCAACATTGATGCATTTATCCCATCGTGTTATCAGTCCTCCCAAACCGGCTGCATAGAACTGTGTGCTTTGTTTTCATTTACCTGCCATCCCACAGAAGTGTGTGACTTACTTATTGACTCGCCCTCGTAACTTTTTCTACCCAGCCTTACAGGAAATCACTAGGGGCTAAGTCCACTGAAAACCCACCTTGGCGGGAGACATCTCGCAAGTGACGCCGAAGTTGAATGTGGCGTGAAAACGTGGTTTAGAAAACAGAGCACACAGTTCTATGCAGCCAGTTTGGGAGGACTGATAAAATGATGGGATAAGTGCATTAATGTTGGTGGAAATTATGTTGAGAAATAAAGGGACAATGTATGTATAAAAATAAACTTATTTCAAGTTATCATATTTAGTTATTTTTCTACAGCCATTTGTGACTTACTTATTAACTCACCCTCGTAATATGAGTCATGACTTATACAGCAGTCATTCGCCTGGCAACACAAACAATTGAAGAATACACATTTACAACTGTACAGTTCAAGAATACACAATCATGAAATATACTCAGTTAATATAATCATTTGAATGACGCTTAAATATACATTTATTTCACAATTTCTAGCCAAACTGAACTCACAAAAATATATTTACAAAAAATGTATTCACCCCAAAAATCACAATTCAATACAAAGATCACTGTGTGGGATATACAGAGATATATATTTGCACAAGGACACACTGAGCACACTACACACGTTTTTGAATCATTAATTGTATTATGCTTCACGGATATGATAAAAATAATGATGTGATGATGTAGAAGTTTGTACATATAAGTATACAGGCTCAACACAGCTTGGTTCAGGCTCACAAGGATGGAGACATGAGTAAAAGTGTGAAGAGGACAGAACACACAATAAACAACAGAAGCATACTATGGGAAACTAGATGTGAACTGCCTACTTAAAATTACACAGAAAGAACAAGTTAGCTAGAATGTTTGACCAACCAGCCATTCATAAAGTGTTCCAACAAACCGGATGTCAGCTTGTCACTTTCAAATTACAGTGACAGAACAAGAACAAGTTAGCTGCAATGTCTTACCAACTAGGCACTCATCCAGCATTACTATAAACTGGATATTAATTCTTTACTTACAAATTACTCTAGCATAACAATTTAGCTTCAATGTTTGACCAACTAGACACTCATCCTATAAACTAGACACTCATTTGATAAACTAGACACTCATCTTATAAACTATAAACACATTCCTATAAACTATACATTCCTCCTATAAACCAGACACTTATCCTATAAGCTAGAATCACATTCCTATAAACTAGACACTCATCTTATAAACAATAAACACACTCCTATAAACTAAACACTCATCCTATAAACTATAAACAGATTTCTATAAACTAGACACACATTACCATAAACCAGACACTCATCCTATAAACCCGACACATATTCCTATAAACTAAACACACGTTCCTATAAACTAGATGTGAACTCTTTACTCCCACATCACTCTGAAGAAACAAACCAGCTTCAATATTTGACCCACTAGAAACTCATCTGACTGACTGACTGGCGCCTTGCCGTCTTGACAGATGATAGTTTGTAAAATGGGGTTACACATAACACAAAGCCTGGGCTGAATTTAGAGACCATGTGTTGCCCATGCAGCATGATCCCTCTCTCTGCCTGTCTAGTTTACTCCAGAGGAAAGGTAACGCCAATACGTATGGAACAAGACAAGCTGCAGAAGCTGCTGGATCAGCAAAGCAATACTCTAACTGTCCACCTGTTGGAGCTTCGATCCTAGCCCAGTTGCCAACCAAAGCTTAGGGCCTGGTCTGCCCTGCCATGACATTTAGTCTTTAGGTTGCATTTCCTCGCACTAGGATAAGGCTTGTACCCTCCCAACTGCGCTCCTCCGCCCAAAGCCGTTGGCACAATGTGGGGTGTCGGGTTGGGTAAGCGTCGCCCAACATTCTAGCATTCTTATAAACTAGACACTCATTTTATAAACTAGATACTCATCTTATAAACTAGGTGTGAACTCTTTACTCCCTCATTACTCTGAAAGGAAAACATTTGCTTCAACCTTTGACCAAATAGACACTCACCCAGCAGTCTTCTACCTTTCACATTTTTATGTTGTTTATTGTGTCCTCTACTATCCACATCTTTCCCCCCAAGTCTGACACACTTAATGGATGTCAATGTGTTTAAATATATTACAATGCAGTTTGTCTCACAAATGAATCACACACCTCATAACACATATTAATAATAGAAATATCGGCCCCGAATAATAGCCTCCCAAGTCTTTAAGAGTTAGCAGGCCAGTTCAACTATACTGTTTGTTTAATTTTGTCTTGGCTGTAAATTTTAAATAACCCCTTCAATACCACTTATCCTGTCAAATGAGGAAAGGCCAGACAGATACATAATCATACTGCTACTGGCATCATTAGTACTGGGACTCTTTGCTGGCTGTTGAAGATGAGGGTGGAGCATGTATAAGAATGTCCTGAATGCTATGATGTTGGTTCTTGATTCAACTCAACTTACACTGTCAATATATTGTTGAAAGCCAAGGAAATAACATAACATCTTGTGTATAATGTGCAGAATTTGTACTCACTTCTGCCCACTAAAACTCATGTGTATATTATAAGTAAATGCTAAAGATACTTCATTTTCAATATCATAAGTAACCATTCAACTTACCAGAAAATCATGGGCTAAAACAAGCTTGAGCATCATACCCGAGCGCACACTGTGCAAGATTGTATGGTTCTTAATCTTTAACAGTAAATTAAAACTGAAAGAGAAAATCCTGAACCAGTTCCTCTCATTAAGTAAAGGTTGATAAAGTAAGTATTGGGTTTCTAAAACATTGCACAAGCAACACCAGTAAAGCATTTAACTTATTAAGGGCCATGAGATGATGAATTGTCTTTAGCGACTTCTCGCATTTGCCATGGACTTATATACAGTAGTTTTCCCTAAGCAATCACCTTTAATTTGATATATAATACAACATGTCTGCTACCATTTAATGTCATAATGTGTGACATACCACTACTTCTCATTTTCTGCCATCCATTTTTGTCAGGTTTAAAACCTACTTTTTCTTTGGCACTAAATCTGTTAAGTAGCAGGCAGATAAGTAGGACATTATATATGAAAGCAACCTACTCGATCATCAGCTTCCAGAAAATTCTTTTCACGTTGTGTAGTAAGTTCACTGGATATGTATAAGAAATTCTAGGTATTTCATTCACAAAGAAATAACAAAATTCACCCCAAAATATTAATACAGAGTTTTAGTGAAATTTCTGTCATCTTCAGCAGGCACAAGAAACACCCAAAAACACAATTCATGGCTTATTCAACTTGAGTCATGCCAAGTTTCTTCATTTTCAGTCTCCACACTTCCTGTATTGACTTTGCTGTTATTCGTACCCATGTTTGTTGTGCTAGGTTATAATATTTTGGTTGTTCATATTTTCTTAGTTCTGACTCCCAATTTTATGTTTGTTGAAGTAAAATTGACAATTAGTAAACAAGCAAAAAAATCCCTAGAAGCCCTGGAGATGTGATTTTATAAAAGGATGAAAATTATTGAGACAGCCAAAAAGAGAAATCTGGACATTTTGAGGGAGGGTATGTTGCAAAGACAACTTATCACAAACATCAGAAAAAAAATAGCAAAGTTCTATTTTAATCTATTGAAACATCTTACTTTTTTATCTATTGAAACATCTTACTTTTTTATCTATTGAAACATCTTACTTTTTTATATATTGAAACATCTTACTTTTTTATCTATTGAAACATCTTACTTTTTTATCTATTGAAACATCTTACTTTTTTATATATTGAAACATCATCTTATGCACGAAGGCTAACTCGGTCAACAAATGTTGGGCAGAAGTTTTATTGTGCTAAGTCAATAGTCACAAATACCCAGTATTGTAACTTTACTGCAAACAGACACAAGACAAATATAGTCCAGCAATTTAAGCAATACCAGATGAATACAGAAGGAAGAGGAGGAGGAAAAGAAGAAGAATATGAAGAAGAATAGAAGGGGAAGAAGGGACGCAGAGGTATTTCCAAGGCACCAGGGCCAGGTTCTTCTTCTTCTTCATCGTTCATCCTGAGTTTTTTTTTTCCAGTCGTGATTGCGTTGTGCCTGTCTACAGCAGAGCTGTGTTCTTGCGCCGTTAGGCTGACACATCCGACTTCTGCGGGCATTTGTTGACCCAGTTAACCTTCCCAGAGGGCCAGGTTCTATACTGGCCAAGACCTACTAACATGTCCTAGTCATGTGTCCTGGGCAACATGTCCTAGTCATGTGTCCTGGGCAACATATCCCTTCGGGGACCTGGCTAACGTAGTAGGATCGCTGATTCTTCTGAAGTCGGAAAGTATCTGCCTGCACAGTGAGGAACCACCAGTCTGCACACCAATAAGCCAGACATGGGACAACGGATACTCACGCAAACCTCAGTCCGGTATGGCATCACACTGATGTTGGACAACAGGATGTCTTCGTCTGACATACAGGACTTCATGCTGGAGTTCACAGCCAGCGAACGCAAGCAAGCAGAAGGGGAAGAAGAAGAAGAACAAGAGGTATAAGAATGAACATCTTCTGCCCTAGCCAAGTGTTAATTTGCTTGCTCTATCCACAGTTACTTTAAGTGTTAATTTACTTGCTATATCCAGTTACTTTAAGTATTAATTAACCTGCTCTATCAATCTTCTTCTTCTTCTACTTCTTCTTCAGCATTCCGAGCCATTGAGGTTCTTTGCTGCAGATACAAGCCGTCTCCATTCGTCTCTCTGGTTGACCTTCTCTTGCCAGTCACTGATTCCAAGTGCTTATAGGTCTGTATGTATATTATCTCTCCACCGTCTTCTTAGTCTACCTCGGGGTCTACGGTCATTTATTTCCTGAGTGTAAGCGAGTTTTGTTTCCCTATTATCTTCCATTCTTTCTATATGCCCCAGACATTGCAGTCTATTAGCCTTCATGATACTTAAACAGATCATAAATGTCTTTGTTGCTTCTTTTCCACTCTCCACTTTGTGTGTCCCTAATTAGCCCAAAAATGCCTCTTAAGACTTTGTTCTCAAAGGCTTGTAACAAGGCTTCATCTCCTTTAGTTGTACTCCAGGTTTCAGAGCCATACAGCACAACTGGTCTAATCAGTGTTTTGTATATTGTGATCTTGGTGTTACGCGATAGCACATTTTATTTTAGCAGATGTTGTAGCGCATAGTATATCTTATTTCCAAAGTTGATTCTAGCTTGTATTTCTTCCCTTATTATGTTGGAGCAGTTGAAGATTGTACCCAGGTATTTGTATGTTTCCGTTCTTTTAATGGTCATATTATCTATTTGTATGTGGCCAGAGTTTTTAGCCGTTCCTTCTCTTGAGATTACCATATATTCTGTCTTGTCTTGGTTGATAACCAGTCCCATTTGTTGAGCTTTTTCCTTTAAGTGAGTCAATATTTCCAATGTCTTTTGTTCATTTTCCACTATAATATCTATATCATCTGCATAACCAAGCAGTTTGGATGTTCCTCCAATAGCACATTCCTCCTTTACCTTCCTTACAACTTTCCCTAGAGCCAGATTGAAAAGGAGCGGCAATAGTGCATCACCCTGTTTCAAGTCAGATGTTATTTGGAAAGGGTCTGATTTCCTGCCTTTGTATGTTACTATATTATAAGTAT